>CM038678.1:298129346-298451017 GCA_021605205.1 Aegilops longissima
TTGAATAAGACTTTTCGGCAAGGCCCAACATTGGTTTTACCATTTGCCTCACCTAGCCCTTTTTCCCTTGGGTTTCGGAGCCCAAGGGTCATCTTATCTTTACCCCGGGCGGTGCTCGTCGTGAGTGTTGGTCCAAACTGTCGACCGCCGGTGTACCGAGGGCAACTCTGGGTTGGCCTCTACGGAAGTTTGGACAATCCGGTGTGCCTGAGACGAGATATGTGCAGCTCCTATCGGGATTTGTCGGCACATCCGGCGGCTTTGCTGGTCTTGTTTTATTCTGTGAAATGTCTTGTGGCAGGATTCGAGACTGATCGGGTCTTCCGGGAGAAGAATATCCTTCGTTGATCGCGAGCTTATCATGGGCTAAGTTGGGACACCCTGCGGGGTTTTGAACTTTGAAAGCCGTGCCAGCGGTTATGTGGCAGATGGGAATTTGTTAATGTCGGTTGTAGAAAACCGAAGTTGATCTTAATTAAAATACACCAACGCGTGTGTAACGTGATGGTCTCTTCTCGTGGTCAGGAAGTGAACACGATGTTGGAGTTATGTTTGGCGTAAGTAGTTTGGGATCACTTCTTGATCATAGTTGTTCGACCGTGCTTTTGCTTTCTCTTCTCGCTCTCTTTTGCGTATGTTAGCCACCATACATGCTAGTCGCTTGCTGCAGCTCCACCTCACTACCTGTCCTACCTTTAAGCTTAAATAGTCTTGATCTCGCGGGTGTGAGATTGCTGAGTCCCGTGACTCACGAGATACTTCAAAACCAGTTTGCGGTGCCGATGAGACCGTGCGGGTGATGCACTGAGCTCAAGGAGGAGCTCGATGAAGATCTTGTTCATTGTGTTGTCTCGTTTGAGTTGATCGATAGTGGAGCCAGTTGGGACGATCCGGGATCTGTGTAGCATTTGGGGTAGTCTTCTTTTATTTTGGTTCCGTAGTCGGACCTTGATTGTACTGTATGATGTAATGTTTTACTCATGTATTGTGTGAAGTGGCGATTGTAAGCCAATTATGTATCTCTTTCCTTATGTATTACATGGGTTGTGTGAAGATTACCTCACTTGCGACATTGCTTTCAATGCGGTTATGCCTCTAAGTCGTGCCGACACGTGGGAGATATAGCCGCATCGAGGCGTTCAAGTTGGTAATCGAGCCTTCCCGACTTAGGAGCCCCCTATTTGATTGTTTCTTTGGCGTTGTTGAGTCTAGAGCGGAAAATGTTTTGAGTCTTAGGATTATATATATCGGAGTAGGATTCTTTTACTCCTCGGTCCTTAAATCGCTCTGGTGAGGTATCTGGCGTAGAGTTTTGTCTTTTCTCTCCTCAAATTTCACTAAATTTTTTTAGGATCACGTGGGTATCTTGGAATCGTTCGATGGTTTTGTGGCGAGAACATTGTTCTTGGTGCCTCGACATTTAGGGGTTGTGGCGGTGTCCGGGAGTTGAGCTCCAGGTGTCGTCGTCACAATTTTATCGTTCTGATTCTGGAATACGAGTTTTACCGACATCGAAATCTCTTTTATGCGTTGTTGGTGAGATAACCTGATAGCCCGATCTTGTGGCGAGTCGGGAGTATTGCCATGACTTGTATAACGGATGTTTGTTGAAGGTCGAGGTAGCGATTTCGAAGGTTTCTTGGTTATGTGTTGACGGATGGATACAATTGGATCTAGGTATTGTTAGTTTGGGTGATATATTTTGTGTCCCTGTATCCCCAACACCAGTTGCATAACCAGAAAGTTTGGGAGTTTATAGGTGGAATTCTAGTAGCTTACGGGATATTCTTTCCGACGGATGTATGATTTGAGATTGGGGTTCAGCGTCTAGTGGTCCGCCCATTCACGGTCGATTCTGATGGTGCGAGGCGTCTTAAAGAATCCTTGGCTATGCTGATTCGGGGATGTCTTGTTTGTCATTAATGACGTCCGCTATCGTCGTGTCCGTGTGGGCCCCACCACGAACACTTTGGTGAAATCTCTATCATGTGTTTGTTCGGCTTATTCTTGAAGCCAATCCTTTGTTTTGTTTTGTTTTGTGGTATTGAGTTGCTTCAATGTCAAGTGTTGATTCCATACCTTTCCTAAATGGTGTTCTCATATTGCTATGTGAATACTAATCCTTCTTGATCAGAGCTTGTCATGTCAATTCTTTTCTCAACCGGCGTGCTTCTCTTCAAGTGGATCCGATCATTCCAACATTAGCAAGATCAATTCTAAGCTTTTTCTCAACGGTGTTCGTTTCATCCGACCCAAGTTGCCTTTGTTTTCCGCCCTCCACCCTTTTTCTTCAAGGACTCAGATATCTTAATCAAGTATCCATTTTATTGAGTGAAGCTTCTTCATTCTTTTCCTTTATTGTTTTATCGGTGATTCCTCGTGAAGACGCTAAGGAAGCTTTAACCTTATCATTGTTCCATTCTAATTTTCTTCTCCGGTGGATTTAAGTCAAGTTTTCAGTGTTGATCGTATTCTTTTCATCGTTTCAAATGTTTTCTCTTGCCGATGCATCCCCTAATCATTCACCTCTCGCTATTCAATTGTTCCGGAGTGTTGAAGATATCTCAGAAGATTCTAGTTTCCATTCTCAATTCACTCAAGTTCTTTTGAGGATGTTATCTCATTCAAGCCATTTAATTATACCGGTGCAATATCTATTTCAAGCAATTGTTCAACGGTGGTTCTTTTGAGTGGGCCCTAACCCACAGGTCTTTTCCCAGGATCTTACCTAACTCTTCTAATTCTCCCGGAGTTATGCTAAAATTCTTTTCTAAGTTTGACGTAAGAATGATTTATCATCAGTCAAATGCTTTTCTCCAAGAACTTCCAAATTATTTTCATCGTTGGCTCAACCTTTCTAATTTTCATTCCAGAGTGCCTCAACAAGTCATGGTGGTGTTTCTCGTCGTCAGTTGAAGATTGAAGAAGAGTTTCTCCTAAATTTTGCTTCATGCTCTTCAAGATTCATGGTTCTAGCTTTGTGCCATCCTCATAATTGTTTTGATTGTGAGAATTTTTTTAACCCACCCGGAGCATTTCAGGAGTCTTTTCAGTTTGATTCTTTGGAGGCCATCATCTCAGAATTATTCATTCCAGCTTTCAGCTCTCGTTCTCCAAATCTTACCGGTGCATCATTCAAGTATTCTCCAATCAGCTCGTCATCTATTCGTTCACTTGTATCAAAATTCTGTCAAATATCTTTATTCGTTTTCCAATTCTTCCTGGTGAATTGTGCCTTTGCTACTTTCATTTTCAATTCTTACGGTGGTTCGTTCAAGATTTCACTTCCTTCATTATCATATCAATTTATTCGTTGTTTCAATCCCACCGGTGGTTCCATCAATACCTTCTCAAGTTTGCGCCATATCTATCTTAATCCTTTCTACGGGAATAAGTAGTATGCCAAATCCATTGCTTGTCATCAATTTAATTGGTGAAGGATCAACATTATGTAATTCTTATTCTTGTTTCATCGAGTAAATTCAATTCCTTATTCCGGAGGTTCATAAAAAATTCTTGATTTCATTTGTTCATCTTTCTTATCCGAAGCTCCAAGTTTTCTGTATTATCTCATCGCGAAGCTTCATCTTATCACTGCAAGGCTTCACCTTGTGTTTTCAACTTCTCTTTCTTTTATCATCCTTTTCTTACCGGAGTTCTTCATGGAGTTTCTACATGGTGCTTCCTCAAGGATTCTTTTTCATTTCTCCAATTGTTCATCAAGATTTCTCGCGGAGTTAAGATCCGTCAAGCTTTACTCTAAAAATTGAACATGGTGCTCAACACATGTTTTGTTTTGAGGAGTTCAAGTATTCTTCTTCTTGCATTCCAAAGTGCAATTCGTTCTACCTTATCATTTGAGGTGGTGTTATGTCATTCTCGACAATTTGTGTTCGTGTTTCATGATTCACATGTTGTCAAGAATGAGGTATTTTAAATCCATCAATCTCTTCTTTGGACTTGTCTTGGGCTATATTTCACCTAAAGCTTTCCCTACGGATTGTTGCTAATTATGGTGCTTATAAATGACCCAAGTTCTTCATTTGTCCTCTCGGTGAAATAAGTTTTCTCGTCTCCTTGTTGATATCAATCCAATCAATTGTTTCCGTTGGTAGCAGAAGCTCACCTCATAATGTGGAGATGTTTCCATAAGCCCACTACAAGGTTATTCTTTTCGTTGTTGGTTTTCCAACAACTCCGTTCTATCCTTCTTTTTAACGGTGCTTTCCAAACTCATTTGTGGTAGAAGTTGTCTTTTTCTTCTCCGTCCCTTTATCCCAACAATCTAGATTCTATTCTTTCGTTTCGAAGGCATTGTGATGTTGCTCTCTTCACCCATCACCTCGTTTTGCAAAGATCATGTCCTTTTCCTTGCTTATCGTTTTAACCGGAGTGTTGTGTCATCTCTTCAAGTTCTTTTCATCTTATCAAGTTTTTTTTCTTCTTTTAGTCGGAGTGCTGCCCAAATTTTATCAATTTTATTCCTTGTCTATCTAGTTTTAACCGGAGTGGTTTCAGTATCTATCTTATCACTAAACCTCTTGTTTTAAATCGTATCCTTGTTCCTCTTTCCTAACAGTGTTTTCAACTTTGTTCATCTTCGTTGTTTTCTTTCTTTCATTTTGTTCAACCTCTCAAGGTTCTTTGGTTTCACTCGTTTGTCATGAAGCAACTTTGTTTTACCTCTTCCTCTTCCGCTTTTCTCGGTGCCATCCTAGATCTCGGGGCGAGATCCTCTCGTAGTGGTGGAGTGTTGTGGCGCCCAAGACCGGAGCTTGATTGCCTTCGGGGTTCCGAGTTTTGTCGTGTGGTTTGTTTTGTTTTTGCATTGCATCATGTCATCATGCCATCATATCATTATTTTTTTTTTTTAAACTCTTCTAAATAGATTGCATGGATTTTTCGATCCATTTAAATCGAGGGAATTCACATGGTGTTTTCTCTTTATAACATACCCTCCCGATATTAGGGAGCTATATAAAATATTCCATTGTTTTGGAATCACCATAACACACTTGCAAAAATCCCATGCCTTTTCTGCTCCGAGTTGACCTCAAAACCTCGCCGTTTTTATTCTATCGTTTTCCGGAGTTCCACCAAAAATCCTTGGATCATTTTTGTTGAATTCCTCATATTTTTGTGAGCTCGGGAAAATTATCCGTGTGTCCAAATCCTTTCTCCAACCCTCTCGTTCTTTTGTCTCTCTTATTTGTTTTTCTGCTAAATATATATATTAGAGAGCCAGCCCAGCCGGCCTCCTGGCCATTCCCCCCCCGCGCCGGCCTCTAAGGCCTAGGCCCAGACAGCCTCCCTCTCCTTTGGCCCAAGGCCTCCCTGGCCCAGCCGCGCCTCCCTCCAGGCCGGCCTTTCTCCTCCCTAAACCGGCCCAAGGCCCGCCAGCTGCCCTCTAACCCTAGCCCGGTGGCCCCCAGCCCGCATCTCTCTCCTCCCCTCGTCCTCCTCCTGCGCCGCAGCGCCGAACCCGCCTCCTCACCCGATTCCATCTCTTCCCCTCGATCCCCTCTGCTTCCCTCGCGTCGGCCCCCTCCTCCTAGCGCCGCCCTGTGAGCGTCTCGCCGACCTGCGCCACCTCGTCGCCGTCCGCGCCTCTCCACCTCGCCCGCGCCTCCTCCTCGCCCGCCCCCCAGTGTTCTCCTCGTCGCCCGGCAGGCTCAAGAAGGCGCCGTCGCCCTCAACTCTCCTCTCTCGCGCCCGACCTCCTTCCTCTCCTCCTGGCGCCCGGTAGGAGCCCTTGGTCTCCTCGCCGCCGTCGTGCACCTTCGTCGCCCCCTGTGCGACCTCCTCCTCGCCGCCTCGTTTTGGCGATCCGGCGAAACGACCCCGCCGCGCCCACTTGAGTCACCGAGCGGGATCGTCGGATCTGTCCACTGCTGCCGGGAACCTTGTTTTCGGCTGTTTCCGTCTCGGCGCCATCATGGAGACCATGGCCATCACCGAGACCCGGTTCCGTCAAGGCGTGCACCACGGAGATCCAAGTCGAGAAACTACCGATGGCCCTCAAGTTCAACGTCGACCGGGCGCTCGAATCCGTCAAGTTCGTCTCGACCGTGAACCACTACCGTCGACCCTCGAAGACTCCGTGGGCGGCAAGTCCCTCGTCGTGATCCGAACATCTACGGGAGATTGTGCAACTAAACGTGAGCGACTACGCCGCCAAGTTCGCGAGTACCTCTACCGTCGTCTCCGGATACGCCAAGTACCCCTACGGAAACCCGAATCGCCAAGACCGGAAAACGACAAGTACCCCGATGACACGTGTACCACTACCGTCGACCCGGAGACATCGGATCGCCAAGTCCCTCTTGAACATCTCTGAAAACGTGTACAACTACCGCCGACATGTACGACTACGAAACGAGAACGACTACTTCCTCTACTTCCCTCGACGAACCGTGAACGTCTACTTCCCTCGACAACTCGACCCGTCCCGATTGCTCGTTCCGAAGGTATAACCCGTGGCGACCGCCGTGATCGAATCATCCTTGCGATGCCCTCTTTTGCCATGCCATCGTTCGTGGGAACCGGTATCGGGATCACCCACCATCTTGCATGACTCGCTTCCTTCACGCTTTCCTTTGTGCGATATCTCAATCGAGTTATCGGAACCGATATGTTGCCGTGGCACCATTTTGGATTCGTTGCCGTGGCACCTTTCTCCCTGCACGGTGACATAATGCTTCATAACATGCTCATGTTAACGTTTTCATAATCTTGCATAAAACTTGCACATGTCATCCGCATCATGATAACAACATTAATATGCTTATAATTGTTGTTTGCATTAATTTGCTTAAATGCCATGCTAAAATGATTTATTTCATAACTAAATAACCGTAGCTCCATTTTAAATAAATTATATATGTAAATGGGGTAGAAAAATGCCTAGTTTAACATGGTAGCATTACTTTGCATGTTTAACAACTCTAAAATATGCTTTAGGTCAGATCTGTTCCAAATCCATAATTTGCATATGGGGATTTTTCCGGAATTGTTGTTTCTTATTTCCGGCCTCATTTAAACTTGCCTAAATAGCTAGTTTAATTATGCTTCACCTCTTGCCATGTTTAATAACATTTAATATTGTTGAGTACCTAATCGAGAGAACTAAATAATTGATGTGGTGTTCGTCAATATGCAACTCGTTGCATATTGAGCTCCACTAACTTGTAGTGTTGTTTGTGCATATTGCCATGCCATGCCTCATTAAACGGACATGCATCATACTTGATTGTGCATCATGTCATGTTTATGTGATGGTTGTTTACTATGTTGTTTGCTTCTTTCGGTTTGCTTCTCTCGTTAGCCGGTTTCGTTCGGAGTTGTGAGGATTCATTCGACTTCGTCCGTTTGTCTTCTTCATGGATTCGTTCTTCTTCCTTGCGGGATTTCAGGCAAGATGACCATACCCTCGAAATCACTTCTATCTTTGCTTGCTAGATGCTCGCTCTTTTGCTATGCCTATGCTCGATGCCTACCACTTGCTATATCCTGCCACCCACATTGCCATGTCAAGCCTCTAACCATCCTTTCCTAGCAAACCGTTGTTTGGCTATGTTACCGCTTTGCTCAGCCCTTCTTATAGCGTTGTTAGTTGCGGTGAAGATGAAGTTTGTTCCTTGTTGGAACATGGAGATGTTGTTCCTTGTTGGAACATGTTTACTTGTTGGGATATCACAATATATCTTATTTAATTAATGCATCTATATACTTGGTAAAGGGTGGAAGGCTCGGCCTTATGCAGTGTTTTGTTCCACTCTTGCCGCCCTAGTTTCCGTCATATCGGTATTATGTTCCCGGATTTTGCGTCCCTAGCGGTCGGGTGATTTATGGGACCCCTTGACAGTTCGCTTTGAATAAGACTTTTCCAGCAAGGCCCAACATTGGTTTTACCATTTGCCTCACCTAGCCCTTTTCCCTTGGGTTTAGGAGCCCAAGGGTCATCTTATCTTTACCCCGGGCGATGCTCGTCGTGAGTGTTGGTCCAAACTGTCGACCGCCGGTGTACACCGGGGCAACTCTGGTTTGGCCTACGGAAGTTTGGACAATCCGGTGTGCCTGAGACCGAGATATGTGCAGCTCCTATCAGGATTTGTCGGCACATCCGGGCGGCTTTGCTGGTCTTGTTTTATTGCTGTGAAATGTCTTGTGGCGGGATTCGAGACTGATCGGGTCTTCCGGGAGAAGAATATCCTTCGTTGATCGCGAGAGCTTATCATGGGCTAAGTTGGGACACCCTGCGGGGTTTTGAACTTTGAAAGCCGTGCCAGCGGTTATGTGGCAGATGGGAATTTGTTAATGTCGGTTGTAGAAAACCGAAGTTGATCTTAATTAAAATACACCAACGCGTGTGTAACGTGATGGTCTCTTCTCGTGGTCCGGAAGTGAACACTGATGTTGGAGTTATGTTTGGCGTAAGTAGTTTCAGGATCACTTCTTGATCATAGTTGTTCGACCGTGCTTTTGCTTTCTCTTCTCGCTCTCTTTTGCGTATGTTAGCCACCATACATGCTAGTAAACTTGCTGCAGCTCCACCTCACTACCTGTCCTACCTTTAAGCTTAAATAGTCTTGATCTCGCGGGTGTGAGATTGCTGAGTCCCGTGACTCACAGATACTTCAAAACCAGTTTGCAGTGCCGATGAGACCGTGCGGTGATGCACTGAGCTCAAGGAGGAGCTCGATGAAGATCTTGTTCATTGTGTTGTCTCGTTTGATTTGATCGATAGTGGAGCCAGTTGGGACGATCCGGGATCTGTGTAGCATTTGGGGTAGTCTTCTTTTATTTTGGTTCCGTAGTCGGACCTTGATTGTACCTGTATGATGTAATGTTTTACTCATGTATTGTGTGAAGTGGCGATTGTAAGCCAATTATGTATCTCTTTCCCTTATGTATTACATGGGTTGTGTGAAGATTACCTCACTTGCGACATTGCTTTCAATGCGGTTATGCCTCTAAGTCGTGCTTCGACACGTGGGAGATATAGCCGCATCGAGGGCGTTTCACGTCGATGGCTCCACCCGCCCCCCTGGGGCAAATCCGCCTTCCCGTCACCTTTGGCACCCGCGACAACTACCGCACCGAGCTCATCGACTTTGACATCGCCCGCATTGGTCTCCCGTACAACGCCATCCTTGGGTACTCAGCCCTGGCCAAGTTCATGGCGGCAACTCACCCTACCTACAACCTCATGAAGATGCCAGGAAGCAGCGGCGTCCTCACCGTGGATGGAGACACCAAGGAGGCGCTAGCGGCTCTCAAGCTCGCCTTCAGGGCCGCGGATGCCGCACGGCCAAAAGCGGGAGGGCCCCCTGAGGTCCCAGGGGCTGCGCCGGCCAAAGAGAAGCAGCTGTTCTCTCAAGATCGGGCTAAGACGAAGCAGGTACCGGTCGACGAGGATGGGGCCTCGGGAGCCACCTTCACCATAGGTGTTGACCTCGCCCCGGACCAAGAAGAGGCATTGGTGAACTTCCTACGCGCGAGCAAGGAGGTGTTCGCCTGGGAACCCAAGCAGCTAGTTGGGGTCGGGGATGTCGAGCACCACCTAAGGGTATGCCCTAACATACGCCCGATAAATCAGAAGGCACGGTGGCAGTCCACGGAGAAGCAGTCCTTCATCATCCAGGAGACCCGCAAGTTGCAAGAAGCTGGTGTCATCCGTGAGGTGCGGTACCCAGAGTGGTTGGCAAACCCGATCGTTGTACCCAAGAAGGGCGGGAAGGAACGCACAACAAGGCCTGCCTTCAAGACCCGTTCCCGCTTCCGCGCATTGATCAGATCATCAACTCCGCCGCCGAGTGCGACCTGCTGTGCTTCCTAGATGCCTTCTCGGGCTACCACCATATCAAGATGGTGGCACAAGACGTCGAGAAGACGGCCTTCTTGACCCCATGTGGGGTGTACTGCTACACCTGCATGTCGTTCGGGTTGCGTAACGCTGGGGCAACCTTCCAGTGGCTGATGCACATCGCTCTAGGCCTGCAGCTCGGGAGGAATGCTGAGGCCTACGTCGATGACATCATGGTGAAATCTCGGGAGGCAAAGACCCTCATCCAGGATCTGGAGGAAACATTCGCCAGCCTGCGCAAGGTGGAACTGCGGCTCAACCCGGAGAAATGCGTGTTTGGTGTTCCTTCCGGTAAGTTGTTGGGTTTCCTTGTGACGCACAGGGGATTCGAGGCGAACCCAAATAAGGTCAAGGTGATAGAAGAGATGAGCACGCCGCAGACTCTCAAGGAAATGCAAAAGCTAGCGGGCTGCATGACTTCATTGGGGCGCTTTATATCCAAGCTGGGGGAGTGCGCCCTCCCGTTCTTCAAGCTGATGAAAAAGAAGGGCCCATTCGAGTGGACTCCGGAGGCTGACGCGGCATTTCAAGACTTCAATAGATACCTCACTAGCCCACCAGTGATGGTGGCGCCGCGTCCTCTTGAGCCCCTGGTGCTTCGCCACGCCTCACTCTACTAGCGCAGCGCTGGTGGTCGTCCGGGAGGAGTGTCGGGTCGAGAGCCTGCCACACGACGCCACGCATTCGGTCGGGATGATGCAGCACCAAGACGGCGCCCCTGAAGCCACGGCAGTGCCAACAGATGACCAGGCTCCACAAGACGGCGCTCCTGAGGCTGCGGTTGCCCCGACAGGCGACCGAGCTCCTGAGGTTCCCCAGCCTCAGGAAGCGCCCCAGCCTCAGGAGGTCTCAGACTCCACCAACACTTCCGCCCTCGTCGAGCACCCGGTGTACTTCGTCAGCACGGTACTATGCGACGCGTGGGCATGCTATCCCGTGCCGCAGAAGCTTCTGCTCGCGATCCTCGTTGCCTCACGCAAGCTACACCACTACTTCCAAGGCCACCCCATCAAGGTCATCTCAGCTTACCCATTGGAGAGGGTGCTCCAGAGCCCCAATGCTGCGGGAAGGGTCGCCGAATGGAACATCGAACTACAGGCATTCCAGCTAGAATTCAGAACCACCAGGGTCATCAAGGGTGCCACGCTCGCCGACTTCGTGGCGGAGTGGACCGACGCTCTAGGGCCCAAGGCATGCGAGGACCGGTCCCTTTCGCCAGGAAGCGAAGCACCAGACAGCTGGGTCATGTACTTCGATGGCGCCTTCGCACGTCAGGGCGCGGGGGCTGGAGCCGTGCTCATCTCGCCCACCCACGACAAAGCTCTACTACGCCGTACAACTCTGTTTCCAACATGGTGAGAAGGTCTCCAACAACTTTGCGGAGTACAAAGGCTTGATCACCAGCCTCAAGGCCGCGGCCACCTTAGGCGTGAAGCACCTCACCATCAAGGGCGACTCCCAACTCCTCGCCAAGTTTTCCAACAAAGTGTACGAGCCGAAGGATGAACACATGGAGGCATACCTGGCAGAGGTACGCAAGATGGAGAAACAATTCTTGGGCTTGGAACTGCAACACGTACCTCGCGGCACGAACAAGGAAGCTGACGATATCGCCAAGAGAGCATCCAGACGCCAGCTGCAGGAGCCCGGCGTCTTCATGGAGCGACTCTTCAAGCCTTCGGCAGCCCCTCTGGCTGCGGAGCCAACACCGCCTCAGGAGGAGCTTCCCCCGCCACCAACCTCGGGAGCCCCCACCTGCGGCCCGACCTCAGGAGCATGCCTGCTCCTCGTGCTCGAGCCTCAAGAGGGGTGCTGGACCGAAGAATTCAAGGCGTACCTGCTGCAGGGAACCCTGCCGGAGAAGGAGGAAGACGCGGAGCGCGTGGCTCGGCAGGCCACAACCTACTACATTCAGGATGGGAGCTATACCAAAAACGGCCGACCGATGTTTCCTTGCGATGCATCTCCAGGGAGCAGGGGTGCGAGCTGTTAACCGACATACATGGTGGGGACTGCGGATACCACTCGTCATCGCGCACCTTGGTGGGCAAAGGCGTTCATGCCATTCTCTTGGCCACGGCACTCAGCAGCCTTAACCGAGCTGGTGAGATCCTGTGAAGCCTGCCAGTTCCATGCCAAGCAAATCCACCAGCCTGCTCAGGGCCTCCAGACTATCCCACTCTCGTGGCCATTTGCGGTCTGGGGGCTGGACATCTTGGGACCGTTCCCTCGAGCGCCCGGGGGCTACCGCTACCTCTAAGTCGCAATCGACAAATTCACCAAGTGGGCGGAGGTGGAGCCGGTCTGTACCATCCCGACCGGCTCGGCGGTCAAGTCCATCAAGGGCCTCGTGAGCCGGTTCGGAGTCCCGAATCGCATCATCACCGACAATGGCTCGCAGTTCACTAGCAACCTTTTTAAAACATATTGTGCTAATCTTGGAACGCAGATATGCTACGCCTCAGTGGCACACCCTAGGAGCAACAGACAAGCCGAACGCGCAAACGCAGAGGTCCTGAGGGGCCTCAAAGCAAGGACTTTCAAGAAGAAGCTCGAAGCCTGCGGTAGGGGCTGGCTGGACGAGCTCCAGTCCGTGTTGTGGTCCATCCGCACCAGTGCGACCAAGCCGACCGTCGAAACTCCATTTTTCCTCATCTATGGAGCTGAATCGGTTCTCCCACATGAGGTCAGGCATCGTTCCGCGTGGGTCTTGGCATTTAATGAGGCACGCCCGGGGCGCACGCAGCAGGATGGATCTTGTCTTTGGGGAGAGCATGCCGTCAAGCCTCGCTCTGAGCGGCAAGGTACCAGCAGGCGCTGCAGCGGTATCACTGCTGCAGCGTCCACTCCAGGACGCTTGAGGTGGTTGATCTCGTCCTACGGCGGGTGCTCTCCAGGGAAGGGCTGCATAAGCTTTCACCCATGTGGGAGGGCCCGTTTAGGGTCGCCCGCGTCTCCAGGCCTGGCGCCGCGCGCCTGGAGACGCGGGACAGGATCCCCATCCAGAACGCCTGGAACATCCAGCACCTCCGGAAGTTCTACCCATGAAGCAAGGCCCAGTGCTGTGAAGGTCTCCACTCGTGACACTCTCACGTAATAATGAGTGGGGTTGTACACGCCCCGGAGTCTCCAGAGTGCCGCCCTCGGCCTCGGGGGCTCCCTCCCACGTCCTAGTGGTAGCACTTAGCTCCGCGCTGGTGAGAAGACTAGACTAGGTGCCGGACGCGGCTGTTTGTTTGCTTTCTATAGCTGATTTGCAACCTTTTAATGAAATTTGGAGTTCGCGTGTTTTCAGTTGCCAAGCCGGCTTTCCCCTTCATTTTCTCCTTTGCGCTTTGGTCCTGGTTCAAGAGGAGCGGCAGTTGCCCGTCGCTCTTTCTCGCGCGTCTCGCACGCAGGGGCTGGGCAGGTGTGTGCGGGCGACGGTCTCGCCCCGCGCCGCAAACACACTTCGCCATAGCCTGCTCCCTTAGAGCTTCGGCTTGTTCTATCCTCGCGAGACGCCCTCGAGGAAACTCGTGATCTATGCACCCTCTTGAAGTCCATGCCCCGACGCTGTGATCTGGCCTTGCAAGCCACGGTGGCTCATGCTTGAGGGCTCGCGTGAGGAAGAATAGGACACCCGACCAAGTTTATTCTAATAACCCCGCAGCTTCATGATGCATCCTGAGGTCGATGACCCTTGAGCCACCAGCAAGGAGGACCTCACCAGGTAATGAAGTGTGTGCTCTCGCGAGGAGGGAAACTACCGCGGGTGCATCAAGCTAAGTTATCCTACCATACCCATTTAGAGCATGAACACTTCAGCACAACATCGGAACAATAAACATAGCATAGTAGCATAAATACCATGGTTCATTACACGCCCCTGCAGGGCCCCCTACTTTTTTCAAATGCAGGAAGAAAGGAAAGGTTAAACAAAAGCGGCCCACGCGACCGCAGCAGCTCACGAGGCCTGGCTCCAAGGGCCTCCCGGACTCAGCCCGAGCCTTCTTCGCGCTTCACCAGAGCGTGGCGACGGGACGACCCGCCACCCTCCTTGAAGCGAGCCTGACAATGTGGCAGCTAGTCGTAGCCGCCGCTGCTAGTGCTCTCGCTAGGGGAGGAACCGCCGCCGCTAGACGAGCCGCAACCGTCACCAAGAGCAAGCTCGCCCTTGGCGTCGTCGCGACCGTCGTCAAGGCCAAGCTCGCCGTCGCTGTCTTCGGGACAACACCCGGCGCGACGACCATCTTCCCCGAACACCCTCACATAGAGGGACGCGACACCGTCATACTTGAAGTGGAGGGTGCACCTCCTGCTCAGGCCGCGCGTGCGGGCGAATGTCTGCCAGCCGCGGGCCAGGGCCATGTTGCCCGCGGTGGAGACCTCCACCACGGCCCACGAAACCTTGCTACAGCAACCATCGTCCTGCAACCAGAGGCCGTCAAGACCCATGGCCGGCAACTCGCCGGCAAAGGAGCGCAGGAGCTGGAGCCAGGTGCCGGTCGGCCTCTCCGACCACACGACAAACTCTGGAAGCACCTCCACCGAATGAAAGTGCGGCCAGGGAGGCCGGGCGACCATGGCGCGCCTCCCCTCGGCGTAGGGGCTGCCCCACCCAGGGCGGCTCCCGCCGCGAGAGCAACTGCTGCTCTCGGCCACCAAGGGCGATCTTTGGTAGCCAAAGATGCGTCCGCGCCCTAAGGAGCCACGGCGGGGGCGTGCTGCTTGGGAGGCCCGCCCCTCTTGGGCGGTGGCGGCCGGGCCCCTCTGGCGAGCCTTCCCCTTCTCCACAGGCGAAGAACCGCCGTTGGCGCCATGGGTACTACGGCAAGACGGAGAGGCAGAGAGGAAGAAGGAAGAATGGGTGACGAAGAAGAAGGAGATAAAGCAAAGGGGGCTCCGCCCCTCTCCTCATTTATAGCCAAGAGGAGGCCAACCGCCGGCCTCCACAATCGCACGTAATGATGGTTTTTCTCTGCATGCAGCAGGGTCTCGTCAAGTCGAATAGTTGTCGAGGTAGCATGGGGAAGCGGATGTGCCCATGCCTCATCAATTGCCATGCGTCGACCGAGGCCGCAGGCGGTTGGGGCCGCGGCGCTCCGCACTTGCCCTTTGGCTCCGCCTCGAAGCCAAGTTCGAGTGCGCCTTGGGCCCGGGGGCTACTGTCGGCGTCCTGGGAACGGGGGTACCCAGACTTGCCTGCCCGCAGCCCACGGCGTGGCTCCGTCAACGGCCCAGTACGGCCTAGCGTCAGCAACAACCTCCCAAGACCCTCGCGAGGGGCCAAGCCTCGCGAGGCGGACGACACCAAGACCTCCTTGAAGGCGGCCTCACTAGGCTGGCTCCTGAGGAGCGGACATATCAATGCAAGGTGCACCTCGCGAGGTTCATGTGACGTGACACATGACGACCAAGGCTAGGTGGGTGCCGAAGGGCGCAGTGTACCAGTTTCTTTTTTGGTGCTAAGGAGGCAAGCGTAGGCTGATACGTCTCCAACGTATCTATAATTTTTTATTGTTCCATGCTATTATATTATCTGTTTTGGATGTTTATGTGCTTTATTAAACACTTTTATATTATTTTTGGGACTAACCTATTAACCCAGAGCCTAGTGCCAGTTTCTGTTTTTCCCTTATTTTAGTGTTTCGAAAAAAAGGAATATCAAATGGAGTCCAAACGGAATAAAACCTTCGGAAGAGTTATTTTTTGAACGGAAGCAATCCAGGAGACTTGAAGTGCATGTCAGGGAAGCAACGAGGTGGCCACGAGGCAGGGAGGCGCGCCTGCCCCCCTGGGCGCGTCCCCACCCTCGTGGGCCCTCGTGGCTCCCCTGACCGACTTCTTTCGCCTATATATATCCATATACCCTAAAAACATCGGGGAACACAATATATCAGGAGTTCCGCCGCCACAAGCGTCTGTAGCCACCAAAAACCAATCGGGACCCTGTTCCGGCACCCTGCCGGAGGGGGGATCCCTCACCGGTGGCCATCTTCATCATCTCGGCGCTCTCCATGACGAGGAGGGAGTAGTTCACCTTGGGGCTGAGGGTATGTACCAGTAGCTATGTGTTTGATCTCTCTCTCTCTCTCTCTCTCTCTCTCTCTCTCTCTCTCTCTCTCTCTCTCTCTCGTGTTCTTGAGGTGGTACGATCTTGATGTATCGCGAGCTTTGCTATTATAGTTGGATCCTATGATGTTTCTCCCCTCTACTCTCTTGTAATGGATTGAGTTTTCCCTTTAAAGTTATCTTATCGGATTGAGTCTTTAAGGATTTGAGAACACTTGATGTATGTCTTGCATGTGCTTATCTGTGGTCACAATGGGATATCACGTGATTCACTTGATGTATGTTTTGGTGATCAACTTGCGAGTTCCATAACCTAGTGAACTTATGCATAGGGGTTGGCACACGTTTTCGTCTTGACTCTCCGGCAGAAACTTTGGGGCACTCTTTGAAGTACTTTGTGTTGGTTTGAATAGACGAATCTGAGATTGTGTGATGCATATCGTATAATCATACCCGCGGATACTTGTGGTGACATTGGAGTATCTAGGTGACATTAGGGTTTTGGTTGATTTGTGTCTTAAGGTGTTATTCTAGTACGAACTCTATGATAGATCGAATGGAAAGAATAGCTTCGTGTTATTTTACTACGAACTCTTGAATAGATTGATCAGAAGGGATAACTTTGAGGTGGTTTCGTACCCTACCATAATCTCTTCGTTTGTTCTCCGCTATTAGTGACTTTGGAGTGACTGTTTGTTGCATGTTGAGGGATAGCTATATGATCCAATTATGTTATCATTGTTGAGAGAACTTCCACTAGTGAAAGTATGAACCATAGGCCTTGTTTCTAAACATTGCAATACCGTTTGTGCTCACTTTTATCATTAGTTGCCTTGCTGTTTTTATATTTTCAGATTACAAAAACCTATATCTACCATCCATATTGCACTTGTATCACCATCTCTTCGCCGAACTAGTGCACCTATACAATTTACCATTGTATTGGATGTGTTGGGGACACAAGAGACTCTTTGTTATTTGGTTGCAGGGTTGTTTGAGAGAGACCATCTTCATCCTACGCCTCCCACGGACTGATAAACCTTAGGTCATCCACTTGAGGGAAATTTACTACTGTCCTACAAACCTCTGCACTTGGAGGCCCAACAACATCTACAAGAAGAAGGTTGTGTAGTAGACATCAAGATCTTTTCTCGCGCCGTTGCCGGGGAGGTGAGTGCTTGAAGGTATATCTTTAGATCTTGCAATCGAATATTTTAGTTTCTTGTTTTATCGCTAGTTTAGTCTATAAAAGAAAACTGCAAAAAAATGGAATTGAGGATGCCTCATATGCTTCATCTTTTTAATGTCTTTCGTGAAATTGTTCTCAAGTAATAGAAGAAGAATTACATAGAATGTTTGGCATAAAATATGTGAATGATGAGCGTGATTGCAATGTTGTTAGTATGAATTCTTTGAATACCCATGATGCTAATGATATGCAAAGCCACAAGCTTGGGGAAGCTATGTTTGATGAAGATGATATTTTCCCCCCAAGTTTTGATGAGCAAATTTATTATGATGAAAGCATGACTCCTATTTATGATGATTATATTGATGAAAGTGGATTTGAAGAGGTCATGACTTTATTTAGTGATGAATCCACTATTTCAGAAGAGGTTCCAATTGATTATGAGAATAAAGTTGCTATCTATGATGATTATTGTGATGACTTGTATGCTATTAAGAATAATGATAACCATGAAACTTTTCATCATGATTTTAATTTTCAATTGGATTATGCTTCACATGATAGTTATTTTGTTGAGTTTGCTCCCACTACTATTGATGATAGTACATTTGCTTATGTGGAGAGTAGCAAAATTTCTATGCAAGTAGATCATGAAAAGAATGCTTTATATGCTGGTTATATGGTTGAATTCATTCATGATGCTACTGAAAATTATGAGAGAGGATAATATGCTTCTACATATTGCAATAATATCAAGTTTCCTCTCTATGTGTTGAAAGTCTTGAAGTTATGCTTGTTTTGCCTTCCTATGCTAGTTGATTATTGTTCCCATAAGTTGTTTCCTCACAAAATTCCTATGCATAGGAAGTGGGTTAGACTTAAATGTGCTAGTCATATTCTTTATGATGCTCTCTTTATGTTTCAATTCTTATCTTTTATGCAAGCATCATTGAAATCATCATGCCTAGCTAGGGGCGTTAAACGTTAGCGCTTGTTGGGAGGCAGCCCAATTTTTATTTTTGTTCTTTCTTTTTGGTTCTGTTTAGTAATAAATATTTGATCTGGCCTCTTTTTAGATGTGGTTTTATGTTTTAATTACTGTTTGTGCCAAGTAAGACCTATAGGATCTTCTTGGATGATAGTTATTGATCTTCTTGGAAATTCGAAACTTTCATTCACGAAAACAATTGTTTAAAATCACGAGCGTGATAAAATACTGATTCCAATTGCAGCAGATCAATAATCAAATTATCTAGGTCCCTATTTCGGTAGAATTTTTGAGTTCGAAGTTTGCGTTAGTTCTGATTCTTTAGACTGTTCTATTTCTGACAAATTCTGTTTTTCGTGTGTTGTTTGCTATGAATATATGGCTAGTAAAATAGTTTATAAACCATAGAGAAGTTGGAATACAGTAGATTTAACACCAATACAAATAAAGAATGAGTTCATTACAGTATATTGAAGTGGTGTTTTGTTTTCTTTCGCTAACGGGGCTCATGAGATCTTCTGTTAAGTTTTGCGTTGTGAAGTTTTCAAGTTTTGGGTAAAGATTCGATGGACTATGGAATAAGGAGTGGCAAGAGCCTAAGCTTGGGGATGCCCAAGGCACCCCAAGGTAATATTCAAGGACAACCAAGAGCCTAAGCTTGGGGATGCCCCGGATGGTATCCCCTCTTTCGTCTTTGTTCATCGGTAACTTTACTTGGAGCTATATTTTTATTCACCACATGATATGTGTTTTGCTTGGAGCATCATTTTATTTTCTTTTGTTTTGCTTGCTGTTTGAATAAAATACCAAGATCTGAAATTCTTAAATGTTAGAGAGTCTTCACATAGTTGCATAATTATTAAACTACTCATTGATCTTCACTTATATCTTTCGGAGTAGTTTGTCGTTTGCTCTAGTGCTTCACTTATATCCTTTTAGAGCACGGCGGTGGCTTTATTTTGAAGAAATATATGAACTCTCATGCTTCACTTATATTATTTTGAGAGTCTTTAGAACAGCATGGTAATTTGCTTTGGTTATGAATTTAGTCCTAATATGATGGGCATCCAAGAGGGATATAATAAAAACTTTCATATAAAGTGCATTGAATACTATGTGAAGTTTGATTCCTTATGATTGTTTTGAGATATGAGGATGGTAATATTAGAGTCATGCTAGTTGAGTAGTTGTGAATTTGAGAAATACTTGTCTTAAAGTTTGTGATTCCCGTAGCATGCACGTATGGTGAACCGTTATGTGATGAAGTCGGAGCATGATTTATTTATTTATTGTCTTCCTTATGAGTGGCGGTCGGGGACGAACGATGGTTTTTTCCTACCAATCTATCCGCCTAGGAGCATGTGCGTAATACTTTGTTTCGATAACTAATAGATTTTTGCAACAAGTATATGAGTTCTTTATGATTAATGTTGAGTCCATGGATTATACGCACTCTCACCCTTCCACCATTGCTAGCCTCTCTAATACCGTGCACTTTTCGCCGGTATCATACACCCACCATATACCTTCCTCAAAACAGCCACCATACCTACCTATTATGGCATTTCCATAGCCATTCCGAGATATATTGTCATGCAACTTACCACTGTTCCGTTTATTATGACACGCTTCATCATTGTCATATTGCTTTGCATGATCATGTAGTTGACATCATATTTGTGGCAAAGCCACCGTTCATAATTCTTTCATACATGTCACTCTTGATTCATTGCGCATCCCGGTACACCGCCGGAGGGATTCATATAGAGTCATATCTTGTTCTAAGTATTGAGTTGTAATTCTTGAGTTGTAAGTAAATAAAAGTGTGATGATCTTCATTATTAGAGCATTGTCCCAAGTGAGGAAAGGATGATGGAGACTATGATTCCCCCACAAGTCGGGATGAGACTCGGACTAAAAAAGAGGCCATTAAAAAAAGAGAAAAGGCCCAAATAAAAAAATGAGAGAAAAAGAGAGAAGGGACAATGCTACTATCCTTTTACCACACTTGTGCTTCAAAGTAGCACCATGATCTTCATGATAGAGAGTCTCCTATGTTGTCACTTTCATATACTAGTGGGAATCTTTCATTATAGAACTTGGCTTGTATATTCCAATGACGGGCTGCCTCAAAATGCCCTAGGTCTTCATGAGCAAGCGAGTTGGATGCACACCCACTTAGTTTCTTTTGTTGAGCTTTCATACACTTATAGCTCTAGTGCATCCGTTGCATGGCAATCCCTACTCACTCACATTGATATCTATTGATGGACATCTCCATAGCCTGTGGATACACCTAGTTGATGTGAGACTATCTTCCCCTTTTTGTCTTCTCCACAACCACCATTCTATTCCGCCTATAGTGCTATGTCCATGGCTCACGCTCATGTATTGCGTGAAGATTGAAAAAGTTTGAGAACATCAAAAGTATGAAACAATTGCTTGGCTTGTCATCGGGGTTGTGCATGATTTAAATATTTTGTGTGATGAAGATAGAGCATAGCCAGACTATATGATTTTGTAGGGATAGCTTTCTTTGGCCATGTTATTTTGAGAAGACATGATTACTTTGTTAGTATGCTTGAAATATTATTATTATTATGTCAATATTAAACTTTTGTCTTGAATCTTATGGATCTGAATCTTGCCACAATAAAGAGAATTACATGGGTAAATATGTTAGGTAGCATTCCACATCAAAAATTTTGTTTTTATCATTTACCTACTCGAGGACGAGCAGGAATTAAGCTTGGGGATGCTGATACGTCTCTAACGTATCTATAATTTTTGATTGTTCCATACTATTATATTATCTGTTTTGGATGTTAATGGGCTTTTTTAAACACTTTTATATTATTTTTGGGACTAACCTATTAACCCAGAGCCCAGTGCCAGTTTCTGTTTTTTCCCTTCTTTCAGTGTTTCAAAGAAAAGGAATATCAAACGGAGTCCAAACGGAATAAAACCTTCGGAAGAGTTATTTTTGGAACGGAAGAAATCCAGGAGACTTGGAGTGCACGTCAGGGAAGCAACGAGGTGGCCACAAGGTAGGGAGGCGCACCTACCCCCCTGGGCGCCACCACCCTCGTGGGCCCCTCGTGGCTCCCCCGACCGACTTCTTTAGCCTATATATATATATATATATATATATATATATATATATATATATATATATATATATATATATATATATATATATATATATATATATATATATATATCCATATACCTTAAAAAACATCGGGGAACACAATAGATCGGGAGTGCCGCCGCCGCAAGCCTCTGTAGCCACCAAAATGCAATCGGGACCCTGTTCCGGCACCATGCCGGAGGGGGGATCCCTCACCGGTGGCCATCTTCATCATCCTGGCGCTCTCCATGACGAGGAGGGAGTAGTTCACCCTTGGGGCTGAGGGTATTTACCAGTAGCTATGTGTTTGATCTCTCTCTCTCTCTCTCTCTCTCTCATGTTCTTGAGGTGGTACGATCTTGATGTATCGTGAGCTTTGCTATTATAGTTGGATCTTATGATGTTTCTCCCCCTCTACTCTCTTGTAATGGATTGAGTTTTCCCTTTGAAGTTATTGTCACAGCCCTAGAATTGTTTGACATTAGTTGCATTAAGGCATTCATGTCATCATGTTAATTTTCATGAAATTGAAATGGGGATGACCAAGCCCTAGCACTAAAACAATTCAAATAGGTTCAACCTCAAAATATCTTCAAAGAACCCAAAGTGGTTTGCAAAAATGTTCATGATTAATGGAAAAAGGTGAAAACCATATCCAGAGGTGATGGATATTTTTCCAAGACATTTTGGATATTTGAATAAACCATATTGTATTTGAATTGGAGCATTTAAATACTATTAATATTTTTAAATGCTCCAACAATTCTAAAAATGGTTAAGGGCCTCTGTAATAATTTAGTTAATGCCCACAATTATTTTCAGGATTTATTTAAATGGTTTAGTATTTTACTAAACTAAAACAAGCAAAATGAAAACAATAAAAGGAACAGAGCTCACGACCTACAGGCGCCTAACCGCCCAACCTCCTCCTCCCCCCCTGCTGGCCGGCCGGTTGGCCAGCCCAGCCCTCCTCCTCGCGTCGTCTTCCCCATGCCTTCGGCATCAGCGTGTGGCAGCAGCCCGAGCCATGACCACCTCCTGCCCGTCTTTGGCGGCCTCCCGACCCTCTCGCGGCGCCACGGAGGCGGCCACGCACCCCAACCCCCTGGATCCCTCGCTCTCTCCCTCTTCCTCGTTCCTCCTCTGCCCCTCTCTCTCGCCGGACCGCCGCCGCCGTCGCCCCCCTTGCTGCCCTCGCGGCCACCGCCTCCCCCTTACCTCTCCGATACGCCCACGAGCTCCGCCTCTTCCCGCTGAACCTCTCCACCGAAGGAAGCAAGCTCGGATGGCCTGCATCGCCGCCCACGCCGTCTTCCCCATCTCCGGCCGCCCGAGATCGCCGGCGCCCGCTCGCCGCCTCCGGCGTCTCCCCCGAGCCGCTGGGCCCTCCAATCGACTCCCTGTAAGCCCCCGAGTCGTTTCCCCCTCTTCCCCGACTCGTTCTCCCCCTCTAGCCCCATTCCCACCGTGACCGAAACCCGCCGCCGCCTATGACCGCCGCCGACGTGCCTCCGGCCACCTAGTGGCCCGGCTGTCGTGCTCAACCTTCTCCCCGCGCTGCATAGGTCCCGTAGGTGCCTCGCATGAGCCTCCCCGGCCACCGTAGCGTCGACCCCGAGCTCGCTTGAGCTCGGCGACCACCACGGTCGGCGCCGGTGGCGACTCCGGCCACCCTAGGCCCAGCCGCTGCCACTACTCGGCGCGACGGCGCCCGCGTCACATAGGCGCCCTCCGCCGGCCATTTGGTGTGGGAGGAAACTCACACCCTCCGCCGTCTCTGGCTCCGCCGGCGACGAGCCATGGTCAACTCCGCGAGTTGGCGGGTTTGACCATGGGTTGACCTCCCGTGCGTCAGCGGCGTGTGGGCCACCCCGACAATTTAGTTAGTATTAGCTTAACACTAATTAACCTAGATTAGTTAGCTAGTTAGTCGTGACTAGTGGGCCGGCCCCAAAAACAGCTTAGTTAAAATTAACTTAGGGCTAAATAACTGGGTTAAATAATTGTGCCACTGACACGCGGGACCCACAGGTCAGGTTTGACCTGGGCGCCCGATTGACCTGTTGACGTCACCACGGCGTGGTCTTGACGCCATATTCATTTTACGGATTTATAATAATTCGGAAATTCGAAAAATAGCCTAAACTTTAATAAATCATAGAAAATCAACCGTAACTTCGGATTGAAATAATTTATATATGAAAATGATCAGAAAAATATGAAGAATCTGTTTATGCCATGATCATGCATGTTTGAACAAGTTAACCTCACTGAATAGGATGAATCATGATTAGGGTAATTTATGAAATAGCATTTGGGGTTGGAGTTCAACCTTGTTTGAATTCCACTTCAACTAACTTGGATTATTATTGCACTAGGTAAATTCAGTACCTTAATATGACATGTCATTCATGTGAATGTGCATTGCATTGATTGTGTTCTCTCTTGTTTGCCGGTAATTGTCCCCTCCCGGTAGACGATGTACCGACGATGAGTTCGATGACACCGATGAAGAACTATATTATCTTCAGAAGTGCCAGGCAAGCAAAACCCCCTTGTTCATTCCGATACAATCCCACTCTCTCGCTCCTGCTCTATTTTACTGCATTAGGACAACAACGACTCATGCGTTACTTGCTGCGGTAGCTGAACCCCTTGATCCTTTGCATGACTGTCATTCCACGATAATTAGATGAAACCCACTAGCATGAGTAGGAGTTGTTTGAGCCATGTTGTGCCTACTCATTTATGCTTGCTGTCATGCACCTCTTTCGCTTAGAGTTAAGTCGGGTCGATTCGCCGGGAATGAATTGGAATTGTTATGAACATGTCCTATCGTGTATGAGCTAAGTGTGT
Organism: Aegilops longissima; assembly: GCA_021605205.1. Lineage (NCBI taxonomy): Eukaryota > Viridiplantae > Streptophyta > Magnoliopsida > Poales > Poaceae > Aegilops > Aegilops longissima. The sequence continues at coordinate 298,153,429 of CM038678.1, forward strand.
GAACACGATTTGGTAAAGGTAGCGGTGAGAGGCCATGTAGGAGTACATGGTGGGTTGTCTCATTGAAACCGTCCTCGAGGCTGAGTTACGTGTTGTGATCCATGAAACAGTTACTACCACGCATTGGGATCCTTAATTGACCCTCTCGGCTTCTTAACCACCCTTGTCCTCGGTCAAGGAGTTGCAAGTAGTTTCGGTGTTTGTAGCATCTTTGGGGCCACGCAACGCTGACCTTAGGGGTGGGTTGTGTTCTTTGTAGGCACCGTGGCCCGATGTACCGAGTGCCGTTTGGTATCTCGGGAACCCCGCACATCGTTCGGGGCTGTATAGGGAACCTCGGCGGACTCCTGCGGATGGAACCCGAATAGGCGATAAACCTGGACTAGGGACTTGAGTGTTTAGGTAGGCCGTGGCCGACACCCACGTTGGGCTTCCGCTTGAAGGTTGCCGAGTACATGTCGTAAAAACGGCGGTAAGTGGTGAGCGCGTGTGTGAAGAAGTACACCCTGCAGGTTTAATATGATCTATTCAAATAGCCGTGTCCACGGAGAAGGACTTCTGGTTGCCTATATCAGTTCATAGACAAGTGAAAGTGGATACTCTAAATGCGCAAGATAAGCGTGAGTGCTATGGATGGCGTTCTCGTGAGGGAGGCGGGAGCGGGTCCATAGTGGTGTATTGCCATGGTGAATATGTGGACTCGTGTGCGCCACCTCAAAGAGTTACTTGCGATCGTAGTTCGGGATAGCCACCGAGTCAAAGCTGGCTTCTGCGGTCAAACTCCACCACCCCTTTTTGATAATGATGCATATGTAGTTAGATCGATGTAAGTCTTCTTGAGTACAATTGTACTCACGTTTGCTTATTTTATGTTTTGCGAGAGACGTCGGTCTCGCTAGTAGTTCGCTTGGACTTGACGTTTAGCTTGTTACCTCAGCTACGATCTTGTGCCTCGGCGGATCTGGTAGATAGTCGGGCCTCTCGGCCTTTTTCATTTGTAGTTATGCTGTACCCGGACATGTTTAGCTTCGCTTGTGCTTTGACTTGTGTGCTCGAGTGTTGGGTCATGAGACCCATGTACGTAATATCTCGCTCCTCGGGCCTAATAAATAATATCTGAGTCGAAGAGTTATGTTGTGATGCCACGTCGTATTTACACATATTGAGCATATTGTGTGTATGTTTGAAATGCTTGGTATGTGTGGGATCCGACAAACTAGTTGTTTATCCTTGGCAGCCTCTCATATGGGGAAATGTAGTCTCGTGCCTCCGGCGATAGTAGTCCGCTTCTGACCGGTTCACCGAGTCCTGCTAGCCCAAAGACTCTGCTTGGACACTTGATCTGGCGGCATGTGTTTCACCGTTCCTATATACATCCCCTCGAAAATGTCACGCGGTGTTATTCGAGTCTGCCTAGCTCACTACACGGCCGAGTGCGAGTCCTGTTAGCCAGTGCTACAGCCGAATATATCGTTGATGACCGACATGCTCGATGTGATTCATGTATGCTGTCCCCATAGGTTAGCGCCGCTTTGGGTTCACGACTAGCCATGTCGGCCGGGTTCTTTGTCATATGGATGCTAGCGACACTATCATATCGCTGAGCCAAAAGACGCATAAGCGGTCCGGGCCATGGTAAGGCGACACCCGTGGGAATACCGTGCGTGAGGCCGCAAAGTGATATGATGTGTTACATGCTAGATCGGTGTGACCTAGGATCGGGGTCCTGACAGTTATCTTATCGGATTGAGTCTTTAAGGATTTGAGAACACTTGATGTATGTCTTGCATGTGCTTATCTGTGGTGACAATGGGATATCACGTGATTCACTTGATGTATGTTTTGGTGATCAACTTGCGAGTTCCGTAACCTAGTGAACTTATGCATAGGGGTTGGCACACGATTTCGTCTTGACTCTCCGGTAGAAACTTTGGGGCACTCTTTGAAGTACTTTGTGTTGGTTTGAATAGATGAATCTGAGATTGTGTGATGCATATCATATAATCATACCCGCGGATACTTGTGGTGACATTGGAGTATCTAGGTGACATTAGGGTTTTGGTTGATTTGTGTCTTAAGGTGTTATTCTAGTACGAACTCTATGATAGATCGAACGGAAAGAATAGCTTCGTGTTATTTTACTACGGACTCTTGAATAGATTGATCAGAACGGATAACTTTGAGGTGGTTTCGTGCCCTACCATAATCTCTTCGTTTGTTCTCCGCTATTAGTGACTTTGGAGTGACTCTTTGTTGCATGTTGAGGGATAGCTATATGATCCAATTATGTTATTATTGTTGAGAGAACTTGCACTAGTGAAAGTATGAACCCTAGGCCTTGTTTCTACACATTGCAATACCGTTTGTGCTCACTTTTATCATTAGTTGCCTTGCTGTTTTTATATTTTCAGATTACAAAAACCTATATCTACCATCCATATTGCACTTGTATCACCATCTCTTCGCCGAACTAGTGCACCTATACAATTTACCATTGTATTGGGTGTGTTGGGGACACAAGAGACTCTTTGTTATTTGGTTGCAGGGTTGTTTGAGAGAGACCATCTTCATCCTACGCCTCCCACGGATTGATAAACCTTAGGTCATCCACTTGAGGAAATTTGCTCTTGTCCTACAAACCTCTGCACTTGGAGGCCCAACAACATCTACAAGAAGAAGGTTGTGTAGTATACATCACAGGCGCGGAGTCCCAAGGAATCAAGCAAAGCTTTTCATATCGGTGAAACAAGACCAAGACCGCCAGGACGACAGGACGGAGGTCATCATGAAGCCCACTGCAGCGTCACCACCAAAGCCTTTTGCAGGCGAAGACTGCTTTTGTCAGGATAGCTTGTACTAGTTGTTCCCCTTCAAATTTGGTCATTGTAGGATCCCTTCCTGCCTACATTTGGGAAAAGGACCAAGGCCACTATATATAGGACTTAGCCACCACCATAGGGAGGGGGATCGATTCCACCCAAACCACCTCACCAGCTCATCGAGCTCAAGAACACCTCTCCTCTTGAGGCTGCTCATTCACTATACTAGTTCATCCTCAACCCCTCGAGGCAATCCACCACAAAGCTGGAGTAGGGTATTGCACCACAAGGTGGCCCGAACCAGGATAAACTGTTGTGTCTCTTGTCCCTTGGGTTCGTCGAGCTAGGTTGTGGATCGTTGAGCAGGCAGGTAGGGAAGAGAGAGTTCTTCGCACGCACCCCAGAGTTCGAACCTCTTAAAAGTCTGCGGAACCTCAATCCGACAGCTGCCAAGCAGCCCTCACGCCTGCAACAGCCCGCCACACCGCCAGCCCTACAAGCGATCGCCCACACAAGAGGGCGCCTCGCGCCAACAGCCAGCCAGCTGCCCACTACTAAGTTATCGTCCCAGCGAGGAGGCGTCCCGCCCGCTGACCCAAAGACGAAGAGGAGAGGATGCCCCCCTACCGCCGCCACCGACCAGGCATTGCCGGCGGCGGCAAGACGAGAGGAAGGGAGGAGAGGAATGGAGGAGCAACGGCTAGGGTTTCCCCCCGTCGCTCGTGGAAGCGAAGCGAACCCTGCAAGCATCTTATGCTACCGAGGGGGCAGTAGACTGAAGCGTGCCCATTTTATCGTTTCAAAGTTGCCTCACCAGCACCAACAAGAGAAATAGCCAGAATGCCACTACGAGAAACCGAACTTGCCAAAATACCACTATGAAAAACCAACTTGCCAATATACCACTGCAAGCTCAGTTTTTCTTGTCAAAATAACATCTCCGTTAGTTGTCAAACTTTTTCTGTTAGTCAAACCGGAGGCAAAGGGTAAGTTTTTTGGGTATTCCAAAGTTACCCCTGTGGCTCTTAACCCTATCCTCTCCTCCGCTTCTCCTCCCGCACGCAGACACCAGGACCATGGCGGCTCGAGGAGCCAACCGTCGTCGGCGCCGCCCTGCAGCTCCTCTCTCCCTCTGACCCTCTCCGCCACCCACCCCCCAGCTCCCTCTGCGCGTCGCCCTCCTCCTCCCTGGGCTCGTGGCTGGGAAGCCCGACCCCCTCACTCCCGCTCGTCGGCACCTGGCTAGCCGCCCGACGCCTCGGCTCCGGCGCCAACCAGCCCAATGGCGTAGCTCCGGTCAGAGGGATCCGCCCCAGCTCGTCTCGGATTAGTTCGCCGGCCTCCCTTTCTCCATTGCAACCTCACACTACAAAAAAAGACACATCCGTGACATTTTGGGCCGAACGAATTTTTTTCTGTCATACATATGACACTTCTATGACGATAATTGTGACAAAACCCGGTATCATCATAGATGTGGTGGGCTCCTACTTCTATGACAAAAATCATGACAAAAATGGGCTTTTCGTCTGGCGGGCGGAGACGCAGCTGCATGACATTCTTTGGGTCGTCCATGATGGAAAAACCCGTGGTAGAAGCGAGGGAGGAAAATTTCGGGAGTTGCGATTACGGTGGGAGAGCGATCGCGTTTTCTCGTCGACGTCTGTGCGCGTGTGTGCGGCGTTGGCTCTAATCGAAGCCGAAGCGGGCGTTGGGCTCTAATCAACCCGAGCAATTGCACTGCAGCTACGTTCTCGAACCCGAGCGATCGATCGATGGCTGTTAATCGAACCCGATGGAGTGATTCGCCGCTCTGCTACTAGTGGCGTTGCGGGGTGGATGAGCGATGGCGGTGGCGTTTCCACTGGATGAACAGGAACCCGTGGTGTGGAGGGCTGGATGAGCGATGAGCGGTGGAGGGTGCCCGTGGAGAGGGTGGTTGAGCGATGGCGGTGGAGTAGCGGCGGTGGAGGCTGGATGAGCAGGAGCCCGTGGAGGTGGAGGAGGTCGACGGTAGCCGTGGAGGCCGGAGGAGGTCGACGGTGGAGATGAACGATATCCGTGGAGTCCGTTTTGCGATGCGCCACCCCCCCCCGTTTCGACCGTGGCGCTCCAACACAAGTCCGTTTAAATCCGTTTTGCGGTCGCCACACCCCTCCCAATCAACAGGACCCCCGTTTCGACCGTAGGAGGTCTGTTTCCTCCGTTTTACGGTACGCCACACCCCTCCCGATCAACAGGACCCCGTTTCGACCGTAGGAGGTTCGTTTCTTCCGTTTTGCGGTACGCCAGGCCCCTCCCAATCAACAGGACCCCGTTTCGAATGTGGCCGGTCGAACACAAGGCCGTTTCCTCCGTTGTGCGGTACGCCAGGCCTCATTTCCATCGCCTGTTCCGTCCAAGCCCTCCCGATGAACACGACCACGCATTCCGTTCCGACCCAGCTGGTTGGCTCCCCATGAACACGACGACGACGTTGTTTCTCCGTTCCGACCCAGCCATGTACGTAAGCGCGAGTAGGCGTTCGAGACCCTGCCCGTATGTACGTACGTGGCCATATTTTCTTTCTTGCACCCTCGCCGATGTACGTACGTGTACATGCTACGTGCGCGCCTCTACTACGACACGTGCGCGCCTCTACATCTACGACATGTGCGCGCCTCTACATCGACCAGTATGTACGTACACGTTCACGACCAGAATGACAACGCTACGTACGCTTCGACCAGGTGGGTCCCGACTGTTAGGCACTTCCTTGCGTCCGAAGATGTAGCTGGTGGGTCCCAGCAGTCAGGGGGGCGAATCGTTTTTTTTTTTGCCCGGACGCACTTCCTTGCGTGCGAAGGTGTAGCTGGTGGGTCCCGATGGTCGGGGAAACATTTTTTCACGAAATATGGTGGCCCGTCCGGTGGGTCCCCATTGTCGGTGGAGGAATAATTATTTTGCGGCGTAATAAGGAGGCACTTCCTTGCTGCGGCCGTGGACCCAGTATCGGCCTCTCCACGTCTGATCCACGTCCGATGGAAGCCGTTCCTTGACCATGTTGACCACGCCGCGCCGAGAGCACCAGGGCGATGGACGACGGCGAGGCCTAGGAAGGGGACGACGCAGAGCCGGCGAAGACGCGGCAGTGGATGCCCACGCGTAGAGGAGTACGAGGGTTCACTGGTTCGCTGCGGTGTGAGGCTGCCGTCGTCGCAGAATAACAGGGGTTGATGACCCACAAGTATAGGGGATCTATCGTAGTCCTTTTGATAAGTAAGAGTGTCGAACCCAACGAGGAGCAGAAGGAAATGATAAGCGGTTTTCAGCAAGGTATTCTCTGCAAGTACTGAAATAAGTGGTAACAGATAGTTTTGTGATAAGATAAATTGTAACGAGCAACAAGTAACAAAAGTAAATAAGGTGCAGCAAGGTGGCCCAATCCTTTTTGTAGCAAAGGACAAGCCAGAACAAACTCTTATAATAGGAAAAGCGCACCCGAGGACACATGGGAATATCGTCAAGCTAGTTTTCATCACGCTCATATGATTAGCATTCGGTACTTTGATAATTTGATATGTGGGTGGACGGTGCTTGGGTGTTGTTCTTACTTGAACAAGCATCCCACTTATGATTAACCTCTATTGCAAGCATCCGCAACTACAACAAAAGTATTAAGGTAAACCTAATCATAGCATGAAACATATGGATCCAAATCAGCCCTTATGAAACAACGCATAAACTAGGGTTCAAGCTTACATCACTCTAGCAACCCATCATCTACTTATTACTTCCCAATGCCTTCCTCTAGGCCCAAATAATGGTGAAGTGTTATGTAGTCGACGTTCACATAACACCACTAGAGGTTAGACAACATACATCTCATCAAAATATCGAGCGAATACCAAATTCACATGACTACTAATAGCAAGACTTCTCCCGTGTCCTCGGGAACAAACGTAACTACTCACAAAGCATATTCATGTTCATAATCGAGGGTAATAATATGCATAAAGGATCTGAACATATGATCTTCCACCAAGTAAACCAACTAGCATCAACTACAAGGAGTAATCAACACTACTAGCAACCTACTAGCACCAATCCCGGACTTGGAGACAAGAATTGGATACAAGAGATGAACTAGGGTTTGGAGATGAGATGGTGCTGGTGAATATATTGATGGAGATTGCCCTCTCCCGATGAGAGGAGCGTTGGTGATGACGATGGCGATGATTTCCCCCTCCCGGAGGGAAGTGTCCCCGGTAGCACAGCTCTGCCGGAGCCCTAGATTGGTTCCGCCAAGGTTCCGCCTCGTGGCGGCGGAGTCTCGTCCCGAAAGGTTGCTTATGATTTTTTCCCATCAAAAGACTTCATATAGGAGAAGATGGACGTCGGAGAGCCACTAGGGGGCCCACGAGGGTGGGGGGCGCGCCCGTGTGGGCCCCCTGGCCTTCATCTTTGGCGACGATTTTTCTTTATTTATTTTAAGGTATTCCGTGGAGTTTCAGGACTTTTGGAGTTGCGCAGAATAGGCCTTCAATATTTTCTCCTTTTCCAGCCCAGAATTCCAGCTGCCGGCATTCTCCCTCTTCATGTAAACCTTGTAAAATAAGAGAGAATAGCCATAAGTATTGTGACATAACGTGAAATAACAGCCGATAATGCGATAAATATCGATATAAAAGCATGATGCAAAATGGACGTATCAACTCCCCCAAGCTTAGACCTCGCTTGTCCTCAAGCGAAAAGCCGATAACAATAAATATGTCCTCGTGTTTAGAGGTAGAGGCGTCGATAAAAATAAAATACGGACATGAAGGCATCATGATTATTCTCATAACAGCAACATATATTGATTTGTCATATGATGACTTATGTTCAAGTGATGATCTTTTCACAAAGCCAAAGTATGAATCAGAAACCTTATTGAGCGCCTACAAATTATACCCCCAGTCATTGAAGCAATTGCAATTTATCATAACATCGGAAAGAGTCTATGTTAGAGCTCAAAAGCAAGTCCACATACTCAACTATCACTTAGTCCTTCATAATTGCTAGCACTCACGCAATACTTGTGGTTACAGAGTTTTAATCGGACACAGAGAAAGATAGGGGCTTATAGTTTTGCCCCACAACCTTTTACCTCAAGGGTAATGTTAACAATAATAATTCATGCTCCCCCACATCCAATTAGATATATATATCATGTTCTTTCCAACATGCTGGGCTTGCCAAAGGATAAAAATAAAAAAGGGAAAGGTGAAGATCACCGTGACTCTTGCATAAGGTAGAGGATAATAATAAAAGATAGGCGCTTCGCAGAGGGAAGCAGAGGTTGCCATGCGCTTTTATGGTTGGATGCACATAATCTTAATGCAAAAGAATGTCACTTTATATTGCCCCTTGTATGTGAACCTTTATTATGCAGTCCGTCGCTTTTATTGCGTCCACAACAAGTTCGTACAAAGCTTATTTCTCTGCACTAATAAGTCATGCATATTTAGAGAGCAATTTTTATTGCTTGCACCGATGACAACTTACTCGAAGGATCTTACTCAATCCATAGGTAGATATGGTGGACTCTCATGGCTAAACTGGTTTAAGGGTATTTGGAAGCACAAGTAGTATCTCTACTTGGTGCTGAGAATTTGGCTAGCATGAGGGGGAAAGGCAAGCTCAACATGTTAGAGGAACCATGGCAACATATTTTATCTCAGATATAAGAAAACATAACTCATTATGTTGTCTTCCTTGTCCAACATCAACTCTTTAGCATGTCATATTTTAATGAGTGCTCCCAATCATAAAAGATGTCAATGATAATATATCTATATGTGAAGCCTCTCTCTCCTTATTACTTCCTATTAATTGCAACGATGACCAAAGCTATATTTGCCAACTCCCAACAACTTTTAATCATCATACTCTTTCTATGTGAAGTCATTACTTTCAATAAGATCAATATGAACTCTTTGTTTCTTTTTATTCTTTTATTTTATTCACTCAAGATCATGGCAAAATAATCAAGCCCTTGACTCAACACTAATCTTTATTATATATAACTCACGGACTCGATTTCATAGAGGGATCATAAAGCAAAACTTCAAAACTAGATCATGCCATGACTTTATTCTACTATATCAAGATACTACTAATAGGATCGAACTACGAAAAACGGTAAAGATAGGAGTTGTGATGGTGATACGATACCGGGGCACCTCCCCCAAGCTTGGCAGTTGCCAAGGGGAGTGCCCATACCCATGTGATTATGTCTCCTTTGTTGCTGGCGGTGGAGGTGTTGTTGATGATGCAAGCTTGTCGTCCACCTTCTATGGCATAGGCTCACTCTCATAGAAGGATGATCGAGTCTCCGGAATCCTCAAATCTGCAACGGAAACAGCTCGCAACGAAAGCAGAGGGTATTTGCGTGATACGGTCGTCAAAACCTTCGGGAGAATATATAATGAATTTTTACAGACCAAAATATGCATCATGCAAGAAAACAGAGTCCAGAGGGCACACGAGGTGCTCACGAGGTAGGGGGCGCGCCCTCCACCCTCGTGGAGGCCTCGTGTCCTCCCCGGTCTGCTACTTATTTTTCTATTTTTCTATATTCCAAAATAGAGAAATATTGCCTTAGAATTTGTTTTGGAGTCGGTTTACTTACCGTAACACATACCTATTCCTTTTCGGAGTCTGGGACGTTCTGGAAAGTGTCCCTTATGTATTCCTCCGGGGTTACGGTTTCAATAGTATTAGTTTCAACATTTATAGGATTACCTGAGATATAGTGTTTGATCCTTTGACCATTTACCACCTTGGTTTGTGCCTTGAAGTTGTTGATTTTATGGCACCGGGCAGTAGACCTCCTCGATAACGTAGGGACCTTCCCATTTAGAGAGAAGTTTTCCTGCAAAAATCTTAAGCGAGAGTTGTATAGCAATACATAATCACCTACATTAAACTCACGCTTTTGTATCCTTTTGTCATGCCATCTTTTAACTTTTCTTTAAACAACTTGGCATTTTCATAGGCTTGGGTTCTCCATTCATCAAGTGAGCTAATATCAAATAACCTCTTCTCACCGGCAAGTTTGAAATCATAGTTGAGCTCTTTAATAGCCCAATATGCCTTATGTTCTAATTCGAGAGGTAAGTGACATGCTTTTCCATAAACCATTTTATACGAAGACATACCCATAGGATTCTTATATGCAGTTCTATAGGCCCATAATGCATCATCAAGTTTCTTGGACCAATTCTTTCTAGACCTATTAACAGTCTTTTGCAAAATTAATTTGAGCTCTTTATTACTCAATTCTACTTGACCACTAGATCATGGGTGATATGGAGATGCAATTCTATGATTAACATCATATTTAGCAAGCATTTTACTGAAAGCACCATGAATAAAGTGTGAACCACCATCACCATTAAATATCTAGGGACTCCAAACCTCGGAAAAATAACTTCCTTAAGCATTTTAATAGAAGTGTTATGATCAGCACTACTAGTTGGAATAGCTTCTACCCACTTAGTAACGTAATCAACAACAACTAAAATATGTGTGTATCCATTAGAGGCAGGAAAAGGTCCCATATAATCAAAGCCCCAAACATCAAATGGTTCAATAACAAGTGAATAATTCATAGGCATTTCTTGACGTCTACTAATATTACCAATTCTTTGACATTCATCACAAGACAAAACAAACTTACGGGCATCCTTGAAGAGAGTAGGCCAATAAAAACCAGATTGCAATACCTTATGTGCAGTTCTATCTCCAGCGTGGTGTCCTCCATAAGCTTCGGAGTGACACTTGCGTAGGATCTGTTCCTGTTCATGCTCAGGTACACAATGTCTAATAACACCATCTACTCCTTCTTTATAAAGATGTGGGTCATCCCAAAAGTAATGTCGCAAATCATAAAAGAGCCTTTTCTTTTGTTGGTATGTGAAGCTAGGTGGTTAAATTTAGCAACAATATAATTAGCATAATCAGCATACAATGGAGTGCTACGAGAAGTGCTTACGACATTTAATTGTTCATCAGGAAAGCTATCATCAATAGGTAGTGGGTCATCAAGAACATTCTCTAACCTAGATAAGTTATCTGCAACGGGGTTCTCAGCTCCTTTTCTATCAACAATATGCAAATCAAATTCTTGCAGCAAGAGAACCCACCTAATAAGTCTAGGTTTAGCATCTTTCTTTTCCATAAGATATTTAATAGCAGCATGATCGGTGTGAATAGTTACTTTAGAATCAACAATATAGGGTCTGAATTTATCACAAGCAAATACAACTGCTAAAAGTTCCTTTTCGGTAGTAGCATAATTTTTTTGAGCATTGTCTAGAGTCTTACTAGCATAATGGATAACATTTAATTTCTTATCAACTCTTTGCCCTAGAACAACACCTACAGCATAATCACTAGCATCACACATAATTTCAAAGGGTAAATTCCAATCAGGTGGTTGAACAATAGGTGCAGAGACTAATTCTTTCTTAAGTATTTCAAATGCTTCTACACAATCATCATCAAAGACAAATGATACATCTTTTTGTAACAAATTAGTCAGAGGCCGAGAAATTTTTGAGAAGTCCTTAATGAACCTCCTATAAAACCCGGCGTGACCAAGGAAACTTCTTATACCTTTGATGTCCTTGGGACATGGCATCTTTTCAATAGCATCAACCTTGGCTTTATCAACTTCAATACCTCTTTCAGAAACTTTGTGTCCCAAGACAATACCTTCATTAACCATAAAGTGGCACTTTTCCCAATTCAAGACAAGATTAGTTTCTTCACATCTCTGCAAAACTCGATCAAGATTGCTCAAGCAATCATCAAAAGAGGAACCATAGACGGAAAAGTCGTCCATGAAAACCTCACAAATCTTTTCACAAAAGTCAGAGAATATAGCCATCATGCATCTTTGAAAGGTAGCAGGTGCATTACATAAACCAAAAGGCATACGTCTATAAGCAAACGTACCAAAAGGGCATGTAAAAGTAGTCTTTGATTGATCTTTAGCTGACACGGGTATTTGAGAGAAACCGGAATAACCATCTAGAAAGCAATAATGTGTATGTTTGCATAATCTTTCTAGCATTTGATCAATAAAAGGTAAGGGGTAATGATCTTTCTTAGTAGCTTTATTTAATTTGCGGAAATCAATTCTTTGCGAAATTAATTCATCTTTATCATTAGGGACAACAGTAATACCTCCCTTCTTAGGGACACAATGGACAGGACTTACCCACTGACTATCAGCAACGGGATAAATTATACCTGCCTCCAGGAGCTTGAGTATTTCTTTTCTTACCACTTCTTTCATTTTAGGATTCAAACGTCGTTGAGGATCACGAACTGGTTTGGCATCCGCTTCCAAATTTATTTTATGCTGACATAGAGTGGGACTAATGCCCTTAAGATCATCAAGAGTATATCCAATAGCGGCACTGTGCTTCTTTAGAGTTTTCAATAATCTTTCTTCTTCATGCTCTGAAAGGTTAGCACTAATAATGACAGGATATATTTTCTTTTCATCGAGATAAGCATATTTAAGATTATCAGGCAACGGTTTAAGCTCAAATACGGGATCACCCTTGGGTGGAGGAGAATCCCCTAGGATTTCAACAGGCAAATTGTGTTTCAGAATAGGTTCTTGTTTAAAGAATACTTCATCTATTTCTCTTCTTTCATTCATAAACATATCATTTTCATGGTCTAGCAAATAGTGCTCCAAAGGATCACTAGGAGGTACGGCAATAGAAGCAAGACCAATAATTTCATCCTTACTAGGCAATTCTTCTTCACGATGTTGTTTACTAAATTTGGAGAAATTAAACTCATGAACCATATCATCCAAGCCAATAGTAACAACATTCTTTTCGCAATCTATCTTAGCATTAACAGTATTCAAGAAGGGTCTACCAAATATAATGGGACAAAAGCTATCTTGCGGAGAAGTAAGAACAAGAAAATCAGCAGGATATTTAGTTTTCCCACACAAGACTTCAACATCTCTAAAAATCCCAATTGGTGAAATAGTATCTCTATTGGCAAGTTTAATTGTGACATCAATACCTTCTAACCCAGCAGGTGCAATTTCATTCTTAATTTCTTCGTATAAAGTATGTGGTATAACACTAGCACTCGCACCCATATCACATAAGCCATGGTAACAATGATCTCCTATTTTAACAGAAATAACAGCACGCCTACCACAGGTCTATTTTTATCTTTAGCACAGGGTTTAGCAATTCTAGCAGTTTCACCTTCGAACTGAATAACATGCCCATCAATATTATCAGACAAGAGATCTTTAACAATTGCAATATTGGGTTCTACTTTAACTTGCTCAGAGGTACATAAGTTCTAATATTGCTTTTACGAACAACAGTTGAAGCTTTAGCATGATCCTTTACTCTAACAGGGAAAGGTGGTTTCTCAACATAAGAGGTAGGAACAATAGGATCATTATAAGTGATAGTCTTTTCTTCAACTTTAATAGGTGCATCTACTTTTACTTCTATGGGAGGATGATATTTAAACCACTTCTCCTTAGGGAGATCGACATAAGTAGCAAAAGATTCACAAAAAGAAGCTACTATCTCAAAGTTAAGTCCATATTTAGTGCTAAACTTACGGAAAATATCGGTATCCATAAAAGATTTAACACAATCAAACTTAGGTGTTATACCTGACTCCTTACCTTCGTCGAGGTCCCAATCTTCAGAGTTGCGTTTAATGCTATCCAATAAATTCCATCTGAATTCAATAGTCTTCATCATAAAAGAGCCAGCACAAGAAGTATCGATCATGGTGCGATTGTTATCAGAAAGCCGAGCATAAAAATTCTGAAGAATTGTTTCTCTTGAGAGGTCATGATTGGGGCATGAATATAACATTGATTTAAGCCTCCCCCAAGCTTGAGCAATGCTTTCTCCTTCGCGAGGCCAAAAATTATATATATAATTGCGATCACGATGAACAAGATGCATAGGGTAATACTTCTGATGAAATTCCAATTTCACTCTTTTATAGTTCCATGATCTCGTATCACATAGCCTATACCATGTCAATGCGTCTTCCTTCAAAGACAAAGGAAAAGCCTTCTTCTTAACAACATCATCGGGTATACCTGCAAGCTTAAATAGTCCACAAATATCATCCACATAGCGAAGATGCTCGTCAGGATGCTTTGTTCCATCTCCTGTAAAAGTATTAGCCAGCAGTTTTTCCATGATACCCGAAGGAAATTCAAAAGGAGTTTCATTTTCAATAGGTTCAGTAGGTTGAGGAGCAACTCTTTGCTCTACTGGAAGGGGTGAAGATACCCCAAACAAGCCCCTCATAGAATTACTTTCCATAGTAACAAGTGACAGAAAATTTCAGCACACTATATAAATTTTTCCTTACCAAATTCCACCTACCAAAGGCGCTACACTCCCGACAGCGGCGCCAGAAAAGAGTCTTGATGACCCACAAGTATAGGGATCTATCATAGTCCTTTCGATAAGTAAGAGTGTCGAACCCAACGAGGAGCGAAGGAAATGATAAGCGGTTTTCAGCAAGGTATTCTCTGCAAATCTTGAAATAAGTGGTAACAGATAGTTTTGTGATAAGATAAATTGTAACGAGCAACAAGTAACAAAAGTAAATAAGGTGCAGCAAGGTGGCCCAATCCTTTTTGTAGCAAAGGACAAGCCGGAACAAACTCTTATAACAGGAAAAGCGCTCCCGAGGACACATGGGAATATCGTCAAGCTAGTTTTCATCACGCTCATATGATTCGCGTTTGGTACTTTGATAATTTGATATGTGGGTGGACCGGTGCTTGGGTGCCGTTCTTACTTGAACAAGCATCCCACTTATGATTAACCTCTATTGAAAGCATCCGCAACTACAACAAAAGTATTAAGGTAAACCTAACCATAGCATGAAACATATGGATCCAAATCAGCCCCTTGCGAAGCAACGCATAAACTAGGGTTCAAGCTTCTGTCACTCTAGCAACCCATCATCTACTTATTACTTCCCAATGCCTTCCTCTAGGCCCAAATAATGGTGAAGTGTTATGTAGTCGACGTCCACATAACACCACTAGAGGTTAGACAACATACATCTCATCAAAATATCGAACGAATACCAAATTCATATGACTACTAATAGCAAGACTTCTCCCGTGTCCTCAGGAACAAACGTAACTACTCACAAAGCATATTCATGTTCATAATCAGAGGGTAATAATATGCATAAAGGATCTGAACATATGATCTTCCACCAAGTAAACCAACTAGCATCAACTACAAGGAGTAATCAACACTACTAGCAACCTACTAGCACCAATCCCGGACTTGGAGACAAGAATTGGATACAAGAGATGAACTAGGGTTTGGAGATGAGATGGTGCTGGTGAAGATGTTGATGGAGATTGCCCTCTCCCGATGAGAGGAGCGTTGGTGATGACGATGGTGATGATTTCCCCCTCCCGGAGGGAAGTGTCCCCGGTAGCACAGCTCTGCCGGAGCCCTAGATTGGTTCCGCCAAGGTTCCACCTCGTGGCGGTGGAGTCTCGTCCCGAAAGGTTGCTTATGATTTTTTTCCCATCGAAAGACTTCATATAGGAGAAGATGGATGTCAGAGAGCCACCAGGGGGCCCACGAGGTAGGGGGGCGCGCCCAGGGGGAGGGGACGCGCCCCCCACCCTCGTGAGCAGGGTGTGGGCCCCCTGGCCTTCATCTTTGGCGATGATTTTTCTTTATTTATTTTAAGGTATTCCGTGGAGTTTCAGGACTTTTGGAGTTGCGCAGAATAGGCCTTCAATATTTGCTCCTTTTCGGCCCTGAATTCCAAATTGCGGCATTCTCCCTCTTCATGTAAACCTTGTAAAATAAGAGAGAATAGCCATAAGTATTGTGACATAACATGAAATAACAGCCCATAATGTGATAAATATCGATATAAAAGCATGATGCAAAATGGACGTATCAGGGGTGTCGGTGAGTAGAGGGATGGCCTGGCCAGCGGTGGGAGTAGTAGGGGGCGGTGAGGCCTCCGCCGCATCGCAGCCGGCCACAAGAGGCAGGAGCACGAGGCACGACCGGCGCTGGTTTGGGCGGCTGGAGCAAGAAGACCAGAGGTTGACGAAGCACTACGGCCGTTGGATGGACATCGTACGGTCACTGGAGCTAGAATCGTGCATATTGACTAAGTTGACAAAGCCCTCCGTCCCCGTCAACTTAGTAGGCCCACAAGTCAGCTGCCACTATCTTTGGGTCCCAGCTAACGGGGTATTCATTTTTTGTGCGTAATAAGGAGGCACTTCCTTGCGTGCGAAGATATAGCTTGTGGGTCCGAGCTGTCGGTGGCGGTAACGTTTTTTCGCGAAATCTGAGGCCCTTCGGTGGGTCCACGATGTCGGCGGAGGAATCATTATTTTGCGCGTAATAAGGAGGCATTTCCTTGCGTGCGGCCGTGGACCCACTGTTGGCCTCTCCACGTCTGATCCGCTTCAGATGCATGTCGATTCGTTGACCACGTTGACCAGCAGCGCCGAGAGCACCAGGGCGGTGGTTGACGGCGAGGCCTAGGAAGGGAACCGGAGAATAACAGCAGGTGTGGGTGAGTAGAGGGATGGCTAGGCCAGCGATGGGAGTATGGTGGGCGGTGAGGCTGCAAGGCAACCACCCGGCCATGCGGAGGAGGGAGCGAGCAGTCCCGCGGCGCTTGTTTGAGCGGCCGAGCAGGAAGAGCAGAGATTGAAGAAGACGACGGCCGTTGGATGGCCATCCAACGATCCTTTGCTTGTCGCCAACCTTTTTTTCAGGAAAGCCTCAAATCTGTGGAAAACAGCATACAACCCATCTGCCATTATATCTAATAATTTACAGCCCATTTGCTAATTCTTAAGGTTTTGTTTGGAGCCCATATTCTTTTTGTAAGCATTACAGCCCATATTGTGGCCACGGTTAAAAAATTGTACGAAATTTTGCATATTTCGGTGCGATCTGAACTGTTTTTAATCCCGAAATTTTGACTCACATTCAAACTGATTTTAAAAATAAATGTATATCAATATAAAATCCAACAAATTCTCCATGCATAAAATTAATGTAATTTAAAATCTCGAAATGAAAAAAAGATATTTGAAACTAATTGCCGGTTTGATGTGTTTTAAAAATGTACAACCCATTTCTCATTACTGATAGGCCATTTTCTCGGCCAGCCGAATGAAGCTCTCCTCGTCTTGAAAGATTTGCAGCCCAATAGGCCCTACAAAGCGACTTACTTGGCAAATCACAAAAAAACTGGGCTGTGGCCTTGGACCCAGCTGTCAGCCTCTCCATGTACAGTACTCTTCCGATGGAAGTCGGTCGTTGACCACATTGACCACGCTGCGCCGAGAGCACCAAGGCGGTGGACGATGACGAGGCCTAGGAAGGGGACGACAAGGAGCCGGGGAAGACGCGGCAGTGGATGCCCACGCGGAGAGGAGTACGAGGTTCACTAGTTCGGCTGGGCGTGAGGTCTGTCATTGCAGAATAACGAGGGGTGTGGGTGAGTAGAGGGATACCTGGGCCAGCGGTGGGAGTAGTAGGGGCGGTGAGGCCTCAGCGGCATCACACCCGCCACGAGAGGCGAGGAGCACGCAGCGACGGCGGCGCTGCTTTGGGCGGTAGGAGCAAGAAGACCAGAGGTTGAAGAAGCACTATGACCGTTGGATGGACATCGTGCGGTCCTTTGGAGCTAGAATCATTCATATTGACTAAGTTGACAAAGCCCTCCGTCCTCGTAAACTTAGTAGGCCCACAAGTCAGCCACCCACTATGGTGGGTCCCAGCTAGCAGAGGTATTCATTTTTTGGTGCGTAATAAGGAGGCACTTCCTTGCGTGTGAAGATATAGCTGGTGGGTCCGACCTGTCAGCGGGGGGGGCGTTTTTTGCGAAATCTGAAGCCCTTCCCACGTCACGATTGCACGTCAAAGGCGTAATAAGGAGGAACTTTCCTTGCGTGCGACCATGGACCTCGTGGGTTCCAGCCGTCAGGCTCTCCACCTACAGTCCTCTTCCGATGACTCTCGTATGTTGACCACGCCTTGCCGAGCGCACCGAGGCGATGGACGACGGCAAGGCCCCGATCGAACGACACGGAGATGGGGAAGACGCGCAAGGAGTCGCAGACGGAGAGGAGTGGGAAACTTGACTGGTTCGGGTGCGGGGTGGGCCTACACTCGCAGAGAATAACGGGAGGTGCGGAGTGGAGGGATGGCCTGGCCGTCGGCGGGTAGCGTTTCACCGAGGAGCGCAAAACAACGCCACCGGACGCCAAGGCTGGAGCAGTGGTTCCGGCAATACTGGGGAAGAAGACGAGATTGAAGAAGAATGTCGGCCGTTGGATGTAAATCCAACGCCTTCTTAAACTTCACCCATCGCCCACATGTCGGCCAATCCATTTGTTTTTAGTCCATTTGGTGGGCTGGGTGAAACAATGATGTAGCATCTATGCAGCCCGCTAAAATCCCATTTGCATTTTTCTCGAAATCCATGGACTTGCTGGGCTGGGTGAAAATATCATGTTGGGCTAGACGGAGAAATGTTATAAAAACATAAACACATGATTGCACGTCAGTAAAATCTTTGCAAGCTTATGTACGCAATCACTAGGAGTTAACTTGGCAAGTTATATATAAACAATTATTATTATTATTTTGTAAGAACTTTCAACTTACGAAATAAAATATCATTTTAATTTGATGAGTTAATAGTACGTGGGGTATTATTATTTTTTAGGCTAGACGTGGGGCTTGAGTTGGTTCTAGGGAAAGTCTTTGGGAGAAAACTCAGTTTACATCGAAAAAGAAAGTGGGAGAAAATTCAGAGACCTGTTGGGTCCACGAGGAGAGGAATATGTTGGGAGGAGGGAGATTCAAAGCACGGCAGCCGAGTGAACTAGTTTTTTTACGGACAAGTGAACTAGTTTACATACATTAGCAAATAGCCACTAAAAAAGCAATCAGGTTAATGGGTTCTTAAAATAAATATTTGGACAAAACAGATAATTATGACACATAGGCTAATGCATGAAACACTCGGATGATAAAGGTGCTTATAAATGATAAAGTACAACATCTAGACCTTCCGGCATGCTTGATCATGACGCTGCGGCTGTCCGTGTACTCGTCGATTCACGGAAGTAGACACGCCCTCATGTCCAAGATCTGCTGTACATGTCGTAGCATGCGTATCGTCCTTGCCGCGTAGGTTATGTAGGCTAGATTCAGAGGTACCTCCCACGTGTTCAGTCGTCTTCTTTCATGTTGGCGTGTCGGGGTCAATGATGGTCTCGGCGAGGTCAACCACGGAGTCCTTCTCCTGCACATTCTGTGATGATCTTGTATTGCTTCTGGATGTCGACAAGCTTGTTGCACCAGATGGTCGAATCGTCGCGTTCTTCCTTCTCTCCACCATAGTGAAGGTGCAGCCGGCGCTGCCGATGAAATGGGCGAATGCTCCAGAACCTGGTGCAGCCATAGGACTGAGGCGAGGCAGAGCTTCACCGAGTCCGTATCGTTGGTGTACATCACATTCAACTTGGTGCAGCCATAAGACTGAACGGCGAACTAACTCCTTGTCAAGTCCATATCCAGCAGGCTCACCCTCGGATCGCCATTGGAGTCTCTTGAGCATGGTTAATAGTATAGCCACCGCTAGCTATAAGCCAGTGACATGTCATCTACATCCCATCTTATAGTCAACATGTACAATAGTAGATCAAAAGAGTGTACTATTTTTTTATTATGTGGCCCACCTTCGATTCTCACAAAGTGCATAGGAGCACGTGCTAGAGATGGCTCTTCATGACGAGCCCGCTTACCTTCTCTCTCCTCTTCTCTTTCCTCCAACTAAGCAGAAATATACTAGTTTATGCCTTATAGCCCGCTGACTCAGCTCTATTGTACTTGCTCTTCGAGTGAACGAGTGTGTAGGCGGCGGCAGTTCGTTTTTCAGCTCTTGGGAAACTGGATTCAACGATGGTGAGTGTGTACAGCGACAACAGTTATTACCCTCCTCGTCCGCTGCACGCCCGGCAGAAGATGCACCCTCGGCGCATTCAAACGGCTCCATTAAGAAACCTACTTGCCACACGTCGATTACACGAGCGAGTGCGTATTGGTACTTTGTAATAACAGGAGTTAGTGGTCACTTTACTTAAATTTAATTAGCTTTAATAGAAATTTATACTTAAAACAAGCAATGCATTGGCTCGTTTTATCGATGCCACGGATCAACATGCACAACAATTAGAATTATTATTCTCGGGGCGCATTACGATCAAGACATTTGTCGCACTTTCACAAAGATAATACTACCAAGTTTGAAGTTTTTGTTATGGTTGCTATCCTCTGCATCATCATGCCGTGTTTCCCGACTTGCAAGATTCGAACCAACAAATAAGATCCAAATAATAAGTACAACAAAGATGCCTACACATCTCATTGATTCCGAGCTTGCAAGATTCGAACCAACAAATAAGATCCAAATAATAAGTACAACAAAGATGCCTACACGTCTCATTGATTCCCACTTGCAAGATTCGTAACCAACAAATAAGATTCAAATAATAAGTACAACAAAGATGCCTACACATCTCATCGATTCCCGACTTGCAAGATTCGAACCAACCCATTAGAGCCTTTTGATAAAGTGAATATCGAGATTAAATCCATCTTGGCTAGCCATGTCATACAATCGAAGAACTTGGCGAATGCTCTTGACCGTCACAACATCTCGTAGTAGAGTATTCTGTTTGCAGCATGTTTGCATAGCACAAACAAGGAGACAGGAGAGCATGATTTCGCTTTAGTTGAACCATTTTGTGCAGTTCCACCAAAATTGAGAGATGTTGCTCTTGACCGTCACAAGGAGACAGTGAGAGCATGGTTTCACTTTAGTTTAACATTTTGTGCAGTTCCACCAAAATTGAGAGATGTTGCCCACGTGACATTTTAGTTGAACTGCACAAGACACTCATTCAAAAAAAGTGTTTTGTGCAGTTCACCAAAAGGTCACAATAGCAACAAGTTGAAATGGATATCCCTATCTCGCACAAAATGATAGAAATTAAACGATTCTTTGGTCAATAAGAATATCTGAAACATATACAAAATGAAAAGAAGCATCTTAATTATGTTCATGGCAATCACGCAAGGACGGTAGAAATTTTAAAAGCGTCGGCAATGCTTCATGTTACCGAAGCATTAGGATCAACAATGAGATTCCTCGGATATGGGATTACTTTAATGGCGGCATTGCTTGTTTACGGACACGATAAATTAACAATGAGCTAAAGAGTTGGTTTAAGGGCATGGGACCATGGGGACACCAGACACTCAAAGCGTAAAGGAGCAACTTACTTATCATCTTTGGGAAAACAAAGCAGAGTGTCATACACAGTTTAATTGCATCTTATCACTTTGGAGGCATTAGATTAACAATAACACCGGTTAGACATGTCCCTAAGGTAACAGTGTGATCGCTTCATTTTACGTGCGCCCTTATAGCAAAAGGTTGGTTTACCCACAAAAAAACAGCAAAAGGTTGGTATAAGGACATGCGATGGGCGATCAAGACAATGTACGTACAAGGAGGCATAAAGTGGTGATGCCGAGCTTGTTCACACTATGTGAGGGCAGCAAACCTAATCACGAGACCTTTTACTATGTGAGGGCAGCAAATCCAATCACGAGGCCTTTTACTATGTGAGGGCAGC
The DNA here is from genome assembly GCA_021605205.1 of Aegilops longissima. Classification (NCBI taxonomy): domain Eukaryota; kingdom Viridiplantae; phylum Streptophyta; class Magnoliopsida; order Poales; family Poaceae; genus Aegilops; species Aegilops longissima. Next base: position 298,175,014 of record CM038678.1, read on the forward strand.
AAATCTAATCTGAGACCTTTTACTATGTGAGGGCGTAAAATCTAATCCTCGAGACCTTTTACTATGTGAGGGCAGCAAATCTAATCTCGAGACCTTTTACTATGTGATGGCACCAAATCTAATCCTGGACATACTCTGTTGACTTGTCCACCAGCCGCCACTTTCTATCCTTTTTTCAACCAATAATAGATTTGTTCCTTATCCAGTTTGTACTGCATTTTCCCATTATTTCCCTTTTCAACCAAGAGACCGGTTGGGTATCCGGTCTCTACTACTTTTACCATATTATTTCCTCTTTGAATCAAGTCCTAGATTCATGCTACAACTTTTCTCCCTTTCTTTGTTGTTTGAACAAAGCCCTAGATTTGAATGCATGAAGTAGCTTTACCTCTAATAATACTAACAATTTAGGTGGCTTTGGAAGAGCTGATGGGAGTAGAAAAAGATGCACATGCGAACACGTGGGGAGTTGGGGCGAGAGAGCAAGGCCGCTTTGAAGAACTTATACCGAGGGTCGCGGGATGTCGGCAGCAGTCGGATCTGCACACAATCTGGCGGGGAGGAAGAAGGGTCGGAGGACCTCCCGAGCCGCCGTGTCGGAGAGAAGCCTGACAGCGGAGGATCGGGCCCCTCTAGTAGCTGTGGGTTTCCTCCCTCGTGGCGATGACCGCGTGAACAATGCACCTTTAGTACTCTACACACACCACCAAGAAGGATCCGGCGGATCTGTGACCAGCGGTGAGCAGAGAGAAATGTCGCTACCACTGTCTTATTTATATCTGGAGAGGATGAGAGAATGAAGAGAGCAACCCAAGTAAAGCAAGCGCTCGTGCCCCTGCGTCCATATATAGTGGAGTGATTATCTTTTTCTCTCCACAACAAGCGTTTCAATTTGTGTACGTGGCATTAAAGAAAACAAACTCTCTATTTAAGGTGACTACTCTCGACTCCTACTTACTACTACTACGATTACTACCTCCGTCTGGTTTATAGGTCCCTTTTATAGTTTGTGCCAAATTTTGACTAAAGATTGAACTAACAAAATGTTAATGCATGTCAAGAAAAATTATCTCATTGGATTCAGATTTGAACATAGTTTTGAAAAATATAATGTTTGGTGACATGCGTGAACATTTTGTTAGTTTAATCTATGGTCAAAATTTGGCACGAAATACAATGGGGACCAATAAACCGACGAGAGGTAGTATTGTTCACTTGTGCTCCCTGCCCCTCCATTCATTGAACAACCCCACGGGTGAATAAACATACAAGATAAATCTGTATTTATATAGAACGAACAAGCTCGAACTATTTTCACGTAGTTAAAAGTTGAGGGCGGGCTTTTCCCGGCGACTGCTGCGCTTTGGTAGGCGGTTTGACAGAGAGGCAAGGAGGGTGGCGGTGGGGCTGTGCGATTTGACGGCGTTCATCGCTGGAAAGACTTGTGATATGACCACTCACTATAGTCATGAATTCTCAAGGCGCTCCGACCGGGTGATACCCCTTCCGTTCAGCGCCTAATCTGGTGCATGACACGTCGACCGGATCTCGGCTCTCCCACATGTCGGAGTAGTAAGAAGGAGCAAAGAATGATGCGGTATATACTAGTACTATACTACTCCCTCTGTTCCTAAATATAAGTCTTTGGAGAGATTTCACTATGGATCACATACGGAGAAAAATGAGTGAATCTACACATAAAATGCATCTATATACATTCGTATGTGGTCCACGGTGAAATATCTACGAAGACTTATATTTAGGAACGAGGAGTACTACTCAGTCGGAGGAGTGCGAACCACGGCAGCCAGTGAACCGATCGTGCGAACCACGGTAGCCAAAGAACCAAAGAAGAGAAAACAATAATGTGGTGATATGGCCATAAAAACAATGTTCTACGGTCCACACTTTGTAGCATGTACAATAACACTCCTCTTTGTTTGGATCCACGAGTTAGAGCTAGTTTGGGTTGAAATAGCCTCAAATTATCGAAACAAGAGGGGTTAGTTTGAGCTAGTTTGCTCTAACCCAGCTAAAAAACTAGCCCGTGGAGAGGTTCTAATTGGGTTAGTTATCCCGGGCCCACTAAAAGAGAACTAAAAATCTCACCGCCCGCACTGATCGCTCCCTAAAAAATCTCACCCGCCTTGCACCAGATCGCTCCCCCTCCCAAGCACCGCTCGCCCTCTCTCTCCTCGGCCGCCCTCTCCTTTCGGCCTCCGCCCCCTCTCGGCCGCCCTCTCCCTCGACCTTGAAGGTCGCCTCCTCCCCTTCACGGTCGTTTTCTCCCTCTATCGTGCAGCGGCGGCAAGATCTACCGGGGAGGTCGCGAGGGGTGAGTTTGTTCGTTCCTTCTCTGTCTCACAACCATATCATTGATCTTGCTTGCTCTAGCGCTAATTCTGATTTGGAAAAGTAGATCCCGATCAAACTTGCTATAGATTTGTGGTGCACGCATGGAATTGTTTGATGTCGCTTGAGGAGGTAATAAATCTTTCTAGAGGCCCAAAGATTCAGGTCACCTTTCTAGGTATTTCAATTTCAGGCTTGCATTATTTGTAGAGGCCCAAAGATTCAGTTCACCTTTCTTGGTATTTCAATTTCAGGGCTTGCATTGTTTCTAGAGGCCCAAAGATTCAGTTCACCTTTCTAGGTATTCGAGTTTCAGTGCTTGCATTATTTATAGAGGCCCAAAGATTGAGTTCACCTTTCTAGGTATTTCATTTTCGAGCTTGCATTATTTCTAGAGGCCCAAAGATTCAGTTCACCTTTCTAGGTATTTCAGTTTCAGAGCTTGCATTATTTCTAGAGGCCCAAAGATTCAGTTCACCTTTCTAGGTATTTAAGTTTCAGCTTGCATTATTTCTAGAGGCCCAAAGATTCAGTTCACCTTTCTAGGTATTTCAGTTTCAGGCTTGCATTATTTCTAGAGGCCCAAAGATTTAGTTCACCTTTCTAGGTATTTTAATTCTGAGCTTGCATTATTTATAGAGGCCCAAAGATTAAGTTCCCATCGGCGGCAAGCGGCCCTGCTACCCATGCGGTGTCGATCTCAACTCATAAGGGCCGCGTCGGAGGGGTTCCTGGCTTGGGCTCTCTGAGCCTTCCTCCAGAGCGGCGATGGCGAGCTCCTCCCTCGGTGCGTGAGGGCTCCTGCTCCCTCCCTATCGTGAACAACTTCCATGATGAGTTAGCTCATTCTTTGTTTCATGAAGTGTTTTTTTATTTTGTGAAGCTTGATTGACGACTTGTATGTTTAAGTGGGATATCTCATTTGTATGGACAAAGTAAAATTATCATGTTTTGCATGCTTGATTGTATAGATGGTTCGCTTATGTCAATTGTGAGCGGGAGGAGGCCACGAAGAGCCGCCACACCAAGAGGGTGCTTGGATCCAAGGGACATATTTTAGTCGACTAAAAATAGGGTCCAAAGTAGTCAAATGATTGAGATAGAGCATTTATTGTCAATCTAACCCTGCCATCCATACACCTCTTTGGTTTAGAGTTAGTTCGGGGTTAGAATCTAACTCTAACCTCTAACTGAGTTAGAGTTCTCCTCGCCTCGGTTCATCGCCATCATACTTTCCCCATTCCTGTGTTTTCAGATCTCTGCGAATCAAACAGGCCCTTTTTTCCGGGAAAAATCAAAGAGGCCCTTAGACTGGTTTAGGTCCGGTCATTTTTTATAAACGTGTTATGTCCAAAATTTAATAAACGTGCTCCGGTTTCCATGAAAATAATCTGATTTCATGTAGTAATTCATTGATTTATTTATTCTTCTCGGGGGTTTGCATGTAATTAGTGAGGTCTGAAATGTAAAGTACCCGGCATATGCTCCGAGTCGTGCATGCACTACGACCCGGATGCTCTATGTCCCACATGTCGTGAATGGGAGCACGTGGAAATAGCCTAGGAGTACATATAGGAGGATAAATGCGTGAAAAATATGTACTTGTGAAGCATAGCAGCGGTTCAAAAGTAGACCTAAAGTGATGACAGCTATAGGTCGACGCACCCAACTAGTGGTACTAGACATACGACTAATTTTTCCCTAAAAAAAGAGGCACGAGTGCTCAATACTCCTATTCTATAAACACGAGTCCCATCTCGATAACAACGTCTGGTACTACTGACTAGCCCTCCTCCTCGTTTCTCTCTTCTAACTCTAAACTCGGCCGACGCCTGGGTGGGGTGGGTTTGCTCAATCGACCCCACCTCACAAAGAAAACATTACGATGGAATAAAAAATGCCATATACTCCTCCGTTCATAAATATAAGCCTTTTTAGATACTACTTCAAACGGAATACAGCATACAGATGTATGAAGACATAGTTTAGAGTGTAGATTCACTCATTTTGCTCCGTATATAGTAGTCACTTGCTGGAATCTTTAGAAAGACTTATATTTGGGAACGGAGGGAGTACTATACTAATAAAACATTAATGCCACCAGGCGATGCATTGCTGGTTACAGGAGGCAAGAAGAAGAGATGCATCCATCGACGACGTCCACCTCCTCGACTCGTATGCCGCCCACCGAACGGCGCCTAAGTAGCAGCGGCTTTGTGGCGGTCGACGTGCTTCAACAATGGCGCCCAAAGATTCCAGCCGGCCGGAAGAAGGCCAACGTCTTCATCCTCGCTTGCCTTGTAGTGGCCTATGTAGACGATTTCCTCGTAGACGTGGATGTGCAGGTAGACGGTTTCTTGCATGGCGAGGTGCTGCGCGGCAAGCGCGACCTCGAGGTGCACATTCTTCGTCGCGACCTCCGGCACCTGCAGGGCCACCAGGGCTTGAAAGAGTTCGTCACCATGTAGGCCGATGAGGGTGGCGGCAATGAGGAGCCTAGGCGCGCTGGCTGGAGCGAGAAGGCAAGGTCGTCCGTGCGCTTCTTGGCGGTGAACTTGCGGATGGAGTTGACCATCATGTCGCCCATGCGAGAGGCGGTCAAGCGTCGTGAGGGCTACGATGCTGCGGTCACCAAAGACCGTGTGGAAACGCTATTGCAGTCTTGGGCCGCAGCCGGTGCCTGGATGATTTGGCACGACCGACCGCTTCGCTTCCATCGCCTCCATAGGTGCTTGTGGCTTCTGGTCACTTGGTCTTGGATTGGAGTGAGCAGTGTTGCGCGGAGACTTGGGAGTAGATGGATTGGAGTGGTGGGGCGCCTTTATTATATGAGAGTCCAAACTCTGTTGCATTCACATCGTGCTGGCTCTAGTATGCTTCTCCAATTAATTCCCTCTACATGTAATTGAGGGTGCATCATTGACCGTTCAACGTCTCGGGAACCGCTACCCTCTTCCTCCTTGGCATTCAAGCACCTATGGACCCGTCGACGACGAGGTGCCTATGGTGACTTCGTAAATTTCAAGATGATAGTGTCGTGCGTGTGTGCATTCATAGGGGTGAGTGTATGCACATGTATATGAGCGCTTGCGTCTATACTGTGTAAAAAAACAACATAAATGCGTGTCAAAAAGAGACTAGTCAGTATACTCAATATTGTGCACCTCGGATAGGAAAACGATAGAACTAGTACGTATTTATTTACGGTGCAGATTCACTCATTTGTCTCTATATGTACTCCGTCTCGGTGTAGTCTAGTCACTTGTTGAAATCTCTAGAAGGGCAAATACTCCTTTACGGTTTACGTATTATACTAGCAAGTAGTTATGCGTACTAGTACAATAATGGGCTCACATAGCAATTTTGTCTCATGCAAGAGCACGGCTATATCGTGCTCAATGTTCGTAGAATCGCAACGTTCGGTTTAAGCTTGGCTCTTCGCCTCTTGAGAAGACGAACAATGATGTTACTACTATCGCTTCTACAATGTCGAATCCATCGCTGCATGTCCGTCCACATGAAGCGGACGGATAGCTTGTTGTGGAAGTACTACTACTAAGCAAAAGCTCGTCCTCGCTTTGCGAGCAACAGCAGCGCATGGGCGAGGGAGAAGGCGTGTAGTAAAATCAAGCTTCTCCTCGTTCTCTGAGTTGACACGACGCATCATAGCACCGGCCCCACATGCTTGCCTCTAAACTTGGCCGAAAGACCCGCGATGTACAATATATTTGCTGCAACCTCTAACATTTACCCACCACAAATTAAAATATATGTGGCTGTATGCATCGCTCGATGCACGGGCGAGAGTCCCCCTTTCAAAAAAACAAATTAAAATATATATTCTGTCTTGACCAGATGAGCGTGCAAACTACAATCACCGTGGTGACAGTAGGGCCGAAAACTATTTTAATTTTAAAAAAACTTCGAGACGGCCACATAGCATGGAGCCGACCCCAACGATTTTAAGCTTACAGCACGGTACACGCTATCTAGACTACTCTACACATGAAACGCCACATGGCGTCCCTGGCTGCGCTTGGCTCTTCGCCTCTTTGGGAAGTCGAACAATGATGGTGTACTCTGCCTTTGGAGGAGTACTACAAGACGCTTCGCCATCCGCACCGATTGAATCTGCTGCATGTCCACAGCGTGCGAGAGGAGAGCGTGTGGCAAGCTTCTCCTAGTCTTGCCACCACCACGCCATGGGCGAGGAGGGGCGCTCTGTCTTTGCTTGTATGACAGTGGGCCCGACAGTGTGTGGCCAACTCATCATACAGCCAAAGGCGAGTGCAATTAAGTCCGTGAGGAGAGGATAATCAAACTTCGTTGATGTACGAGTTGACGCGACACATCAAAGCACCGCACTCGATATATTTCAATAATTTGCGTTTACGATGCATTAATTACAACGCATGCATGCATGCCGTGACTCTTCTTTTGATAGTACTTGCATGTGTTGATTTAATGCACCTTGAAGGATGGTTGTGCACGAGGAGGGCGAGATCATGCGAGATCGAACAGAACATGACCCAACAATGGAGCTCTCTAAGGTCTCGATGGACCTCACCGTGCTCCATCGCCCTTGTGCCTCCGCCCTTGACGCCTCCGGTGTATGAGGTTTGAATACACCTCGTCCGTTCGGTGATTGAGCAAGGTGTAGGTTTCTTGATTGATGTCTTTGTTGGATTGATTTCTGCAGTGCAAGGAGGGCACTGTCTGCATGGATGCCGCGTCGAGCGCCGGGAACCAGCGGCGGTGCGAAGTGCGGCGTGGCGGTGGCTTCGGCGTCGCGGAACACGGCGGTGGACTCCGATCCTTTCGCTCGGTGAGGTGGAGTGCCCGCATGAAGGCTGTGGGCTCTCGTCACTTACCACAAGCTTGTCGATCACCGGGCGTGTGTCGCTCGCGCCACTCGCAAATGCCCGTGCCCGTCTGCGGCTCGAAGGCTACCACCACATCAGCACCGTGCATCCCATGCCCGTGCACGTAATCCAAGACTGACAGGTGCTCCACCGCAAGTGCCACTGCCGAGCCACGACTCTTGCTTTGTTCGCAGAGGAGGACCGCTGCGCATTTTTCTTGGTCGGCGGTGTGCTCGACATCGGCGCGCCTATCGCCGTGTCGATCGCGTCGCATCGAGCGGGGCGTCCCCACCGCCGCACTACTTGGCCAAGCTTGGCGAACGGCCACGGGGAGCCCAAAGGCATGACCGACGCCGTCAAGGTGGAAATGGAGGTGACAAGCAGCAAGGATCCCGCGACGCCGGCGTCAGGTGAGCTGACCTTCTTGACAGTTCCGCCCAAGCTGCTGGCGGGGCTAAGCTTGTGTCCCTCCACATTCAGATTGACAAGCTCACGTCCTAAATGTTTCGACAGTGCCTTCTGTTGTGAAATGTTGGGTTCTAGCGCGGATGTTTGGCCTTTGTTGGCCTCTTGGGATGTTCCGATTTCAATCTGGTACTTTTAGTCCTTCATGTTAGGTCGAGTTGTCTTGAACTTCTTGTGAATTGTGGTGGTTTTCAAGAATGAAAATCGGAAGGGCAAGCCCTTCTTTGATAAAAAATCGCCCTTATATATTCATCGGTCTTGCTATAAGTCGCAGTAGATGCTATATAGGTCCATCGGATCTTACATCAAGATCCGTGCTATCAGATTTTCTTTTTTCTCTCTTAAATCTCAGTCGAGTGAGACATAGCCACGCCATTAAACAGAGGCTCGGGCGCCATTAATGGAGACCTTGGGAGAGAGGTGGACGGCAGATGGAGGTCAAAGGGCTCTCCTCCCGATAAGCCCGCGCAGGGGTCTGATCGCACCCTCTCGTACTCAAATAGCTACCCTGCACGGCGCCTTCTAGCTAATAAAACATGGGGACGCGTGGCGGCACGTAAATGGTACTATTAAGTAGAACACCCACGGTTTCAATAATACTTGTGCTTCCGATTGTAACGTGACAGCACTTGTTCCAAAATGACTTTGTTGATTGTTAATGTGTGCGCCGCGCAAATCGGATGCAAATTTACCACATAAAGATGTTGGTGCCATGTCATGGCACCAAGCCAAGTTTCATTATTTTCATGCGTGTTTTGGATTTACAGGAATTAAAAAACTAAGTTTCTCAATGTTTCCAACCCAGCCACGACGCCCAGAATTTTGAATTTAATTCCCATTTCTTGCATGGAACCTAGAAATTTACCCGAGGACACACATGTGATTTTTCAACCAACTTTGGTGCACTCGAACATGTGGTTGTATTTCAAATTTGAATTATGCACACAAAGGTGACATGTTCCCTCCTAGAACCACGAGCCTTCTTGAGATAAGCTCCGATTTGCAAGAAGCTTATACCAAAATTTGTTCCTATTCGGCCAATTTTTTTTACCACGCATGGTACTACCATGACATGACACCATGCCAAGTTTCACGATTTTAAAACCAAGTTTCTCAATGTTCTTGACCGAGCCACGATGCCCAGATGTTTGAATCTTATTCTCATTTTTTGCATGGGAGTACAAATTCACCCGAGGACACAAATGTGATTTTCAACCAACTTTGGTGCACGGGAGCACGTGCTTGTAGTTTAAATTTGAATTATGCACATTAAATGACCAAAAACTCAATTAATGTGTACATAAGGCCAAACGGTTTTAATAATTCCAAAATTTAACAGGGCACTCATGTAGTTCCATGTTGCCTTTGTAAATAAACTCAAGGGGACAACGATATCGTTTAGCACTCAAAGGTGACAAGTTCCCTCTCAGAACCACGAGCCTTCTTGAGAGAAGCTTCGGTTTGCAAGAAGCTTATACCAAAATCTGTTCCTATTCGGCCATTTTTTTTACCATGACATGACATCCGTACCAAGTTTCATGATTTTCAGACGTGTTTTGGATTTACAAGAATTTTAAAACCAAGTTTCTCAATGTTCTCGGCCGAGCCACGATGCCCAGATGTTTTAATTTTATTCTCATTTCTTGCATGGGACCTAGAAATTCACCCGAGGACACAAATGTGATTTTTCAACCAACTTTGGTGCACGAGAGCATGTGCTTGTAGTTCAAATTTGACTTTTGCACATTAAATGACCAGAAACTCAATTAATGTATAAAAAATGACAAACGAACCTGGAATAATTCCAAAATTTAATATGGCACTAATGTAGTTCTATGTTGCCTTTGTTAAGAAACTCAAGGGCGGGGGGGTGGCACGTTCCCTCTTAGAACCACGAGCTTCCAAATCGGCCCAATTTTTACCACAACATGTTAATGCCATGACATGACACCATGCCAAGTTTCATTACATGAATTTAAAATCTAAGTTTCTCGATGTTCTCGGCGAGTCATGACCTTGAGATGTTTGAATTTCATTCTCGTTTCTTCCATGGGACCTAGAAATTCAACCATGGACACACATGTGATTTTTCAACCCACTTTGGTGCACCGAGCATGTGCATGCAATTCATATTTAGATTATGCACATTAAAAGTCCAAAACTCAATTAATGTATAAAAGGCCAAATGAACCCGAATAATTCCAAAATTTAACAGGCACTCATATAGTTCTATGTTGCCTCTGTAAATAAAATCGGGGAGGCAACAGATATCGTTTCACACACAAAGGTGACACGTTCCTCTCGGAACCACGAGGCTTGTTGAGAGAATCTCCGGTTTTGCAAGAGGTCGGTAACTTACCCTACATTTCGGACAAGCGCGTCCCTCACGCTTGGCCCCCCCCCCCTTTCGCCTCCTCCCCCCATTCATACACCGAGGCCGCCAAAACCCGAAACCCCATGCTCCTCCGTCGGCCTCCCGACCGCCGCCACCGGAGACTCTTCCCGACTATGTCGCCCATCGCAATAGCTCGCCGTCCCTCATCCACCGCACTGATGAGGATCCGTTGTCGATCTCGTCGTCCCGTCGGATCAGCCGCCCCGTCCTCCACCTCCAAGGAGCTGCCCTGACGTTCGCCTCGTCTATCGCGCCACCTCAATCCCCACAGCGCCGTCTTGGCCTGCCCCACCGTAACCGCAACACCCTCACCAATTCCTCCGATGAAGCCGAGGCCAACTCGGCGCCACCAAGGAGGTTCTGCACTCACCGCTGCATTTTATCTTTTATTCGATCTCACGGGCTGCGGTGCTCGATACTGAAAGCGAACATGGCGTCTCCATCGACGGCGCCGCCGCCGCCACATCATCCACGTCTCTCCCCCATGTCGTTGCTTCCTCGTGGCGACTTCCATGACACTAGTTGCAGTTGCTCGGCTCTTGCTTTCTTGCTGCTCTGTTCTTCTTTGTCGTCGTCGCATTGTTACCGCCTCCCGCTTTCGTTCATCTTTCTTTGCTCTGCTCTTGCTCTCGCTTACTGCTGCTTTCTTTGCCGCACGACCTCCAAAGCAGCTATAGGAGTTGCTGCTTTAGCACTCCCTCATGCGGTGCTCTTGCACGACTTGCTCTCTGCTAGTCGTTCCTCGCCGAAGCGTCTGCGATTTAGATCATTTGCTTAGCTGCTACTAGTGCTCGAACGCCCTAAACATCTATTGCAATGCTTTGTTACTAGTTCAATCAGTTTTGACTGTGAAGTTCATTTTCTTCAGTTAAGTTCAGAGTGAACAGATTTACAAACATCTCGTCGGAGCGGCCGTGGCGCTGGCCGATCGTTTACATCTAGTACTTTTGGTGATGTATTTTACATCATCTATTGCGATGATATTAGGGTCCCACTTCAGATTAAAGTTGTCTGTCTTGTCATGCTTCACCTCATCGCCAGACACCTTAGCGGGCTGCTCCAACGACGGAACCGTCCCATCACAATGAGCAATACCCTCGGTCTTTGCTTCCAGAGGCCTCGGATCTTCTTCCCGCCTCCGACAAATACACCAAAGATCATCACCATCCTCCACGCCCAACCCAATGATGTTGACTTCCACAAGGCTATGCCAAAGAGGTTGTACGCTCGTCGCATCACTTTGTTTCTCCATTCCTCTGTTCTTCCAATTCATGTGAGCCAAACACCGTGTTGATGAAATCCTATGTTTCCAAATGCTCTGCTTTGCACGTGCATTCCTATCCTATTCTGTGTTTTTCCTGTCCCTGCGCTTATAGAATCCTCCAATTCTAAGGAGCCCTTACAGATTTACTTCATTTCCAGATTAGCGTCAAAGAAAACTATGTGTGTTATGTCCTACTCCTGCCATGTCGTCATCCACCCCACCTGAGGTGCACCATCGACGAAGCGCTCACTGCAGCAGAGATCCCCCGCAGACTTTCTTTCACCGCCTCGAGATCATCTTCCCGTTGCCGCAGCCACGCCAACTACATTACCATCATCGATCGAGCAGATGAACCCGAGGACTAGACAGCCCTAAGAGATGTCGCATCTTTTGTGTTTGCTTACGTTATACATCGGTTATTATTACTGCTACTTTATCGCTCAATCTTGAGTTTTGAATTGCCCATGGGTCTCATATCGAGCCAAAGAACGAATAGTATCTCGCCTACTATCTGGTTCATCTGGGGTCTTCTATGTGGTTCATGTTGGGTGGGCAACAAACAATAGATGATCCATTGTCTATCTTTTAAACTGAAGCTATAATCTACACGCTATCATTAGTTTTGGATCCATCCACTGCTTTGCTACCATCGGTCTTGATTTTTGCATGCACCCCTTAGGCCTTACAAAATCTAACTATTTTTATTATTATGCATGTCGATATTGTACACAATCGCATCAACATGTAGAGAAAAAGAGAAGACCGCTATGTGCGAATATAATGTCATGCGACGCTTTGCTCCATGGTGGGCTAAGTGCCCCCCTCTCCTGCATTTCAGTTGTATTCCGAGGAAGATAACTGCTTAGATGGAGATTCGTAGGAGCCGACCATGCCTGCTTACCACCGAGGTGTTTGCTCTAACTCGCATGCTTGATGTTGGTCATATCATGCATATGGCGCCTTGCATTGCTTACATTATACATCTTATATGTCATCGACTTAGTTTAGATTTGCTTTGTGTGAATGCCACTGCTTGGTTTCTATATCATACTTCACCATTCCTAAATATTTGTCTTTTAGAGATTTCAACAAGTGACTACATACGGAACAAAATGAGTGAATCTACACTCTAAAATATGTCTATATACATCCGTATGTGGTAGTCCATTTGAAATCTCTAAAAGACAAATATTTAGGAACGGAGGGAGTATATGGGAATTATGCAATGCCATCTTCTTTAGCCATGCATCATATCGTGAATCATGCAATGCCATCCTGTTTAGCCACCATCGATATGTGAATTGTATCGTGCCATATTTTTTTCCATAATGTGTTCCATTTGTCAGCAATGTTTATACATTCATCTACTCTTCCTGTGCATCAGCCATTTGAGTCGGTCGTGGGAAAATCTGGAGTGAAAACAAGGTCTTTTGAGCAGTCAGTGCTACATGTCGATGCAGATTTCTTGCTGGTTACAGATAGCTCCTCGGAGGAGGATTCAGAGAAAGATGACCAGTCGTATTCCCCCCCCCCCGAGGTGCATTCTCTAACTTGGCTGGGTTATATTTCTCATATCATGCATATGGTGTCTTGCATTGCCATGCCATCTACTTAAATTAGACATGCTTTGTGTGAATGCCTCCTGTTTGCTTTCTATATCAGATATGTGAATTATGAAATGCCATGTTTTTCAGCCAGTTATCATATATGTGAATTATGCACCGCCATGGAGCCAGGCATCATATATGTGAATTATCGCATGCCATCTTTTTTTATTACGTATTCCATTTGTCGACAATCTGTGTATATTGAACTACTCTTCATGTGTATCAGCCATTTGAGCCGGTTATGGAAAAATCTGGAGTGAAAACAAGGTCTTTAGAGCAGGCAATGGTACCTGTTGAAGCATATATCTCGATGGTTACACTGAGCTCCTCAGAGGAGGATTCAGAGATAGATGACCAGTCCTATATCCCACCTGAGGTGTATGCTCTAAGTTGCAATGTTTATATTTCTTATATGATGCATATGGTGTCTTGCATTGCTTAGTTTAGACATCATATGCACAATATTGAATTCTATCTGCTTAGTTTAGAGATCATACATGCGAGTGCCAGCTGCTTAGTATATGAATCAATTATGTCAATTATATCATGCCATCCTGTATACTTAGACAACATGTATGTGAATTATTTCATCCCAACCTATTTTAGAAGGACATCATATAGTTTTGTCATGTCATTTTAGGTACTCATCATATGTTGAATTATGCCATTATATCCTGTTAAGTTATCCATCATATATCTAAAACTGTGTCATGCTATCCTGTTTAGTTAGGCATCATATATGTGAAATTGTGTCATTTTGTCCTATTTGGTTAGACAACATATATGTGAATTACCACATATGTCTATCATACAATGCCTGTACGTTCAATTTCTTTTCTTGTTTATCAGCCATTTGAATTGGAGGGGTGATGGCGATATCTAAGGGAGCAAAAACCGTTCTTCACAAAAGACAAGTGCTACCCGTCGATGCAGATAGAACCATGGTTGTACTGGCCCACAAACTAGCCCCACCACACATAATCGAGACTCTTCCAGATTGCACACTTACACCATTGGGCGAGAGAACCAGCTACAACCCATCTAACCGCAACCCCAAATGGATAGTAACCCACTTATAGTTGACAAAGCACCATGTACACCACAGAGTACCCCCACACGAGCAGTTTGTAAAGCTACTGCAGTGCCCAAAGCACGAAGACCACCACAACTAACCCAAACTCCACGTTTAAAGCAGAAGAGTAACTGTTCTCGGGTCAGATTCCGTAGCTATGGTCCATACTCCTTTGCTGTTGCATCATTGTATTTACTCATACCAACTACTTTCGAATTTGAAGGATCCAATTGAAACTCCAATGGCGCAACAGGTATGTTTTAAACCTATTTCTTTAACTAGATTGTTGTTCTAACTTCTTGCTATATGTTGATTTCAGTTTAAGTTGTATAAATAGTTATGTTCTCATGTGATGCACATTACAAGTGCTGCCAATGATGTGTAGTTTCTCACACTTATATTCTGTCTATGCTGACGTGTCTTAAAAAATATGAGTTGAACTGTGTCTATCTTGATTAGGGAACATAAACTAGAATGATATGGACAATACAGTGACCATAGTACATAGATATATGTTTGTTTCATGTTGTTATCCTGTCCACCTTACTATCGAACCGGTTTACCAAAATGAGTTTGGTATACTACAAGCTAAACTCGTGATGTGTCTCGCTTGTTTCTCTTGTAGTATGCAAATGTAATATTGGAGAAGAGCACCCCACTATGCAATGGTAGAGAAAGTAATGCGATAAGGTTCAAGATAGTGAAACAACCTTGTTGGTCTCCAAGAAAGGTGATAAAACGATCTTGTAGACAAAGGAGAAAACCCCACACCATGCGTTGATGTAGTGTTTGAGTTATCGGCGATCACGGCACAAGCTCTTCAACTCATTGCTGAATCACTTGGCTTCTTGATCTCACTACAAGTGAAAGGCATCAATCATCTCGTTTGCGGAAGAAGCCAAGGACCGAGGAAGTCCCTCTGAATTGATCGTACTTTCTTTTTTGTGCAACAACAAGCGCCGGAGGATTTAAGAGCCAAACAAGAGAAAGTTAATAAGCTTGCTAAGCATCTTGCCGACATTATGGGTACCTGTGATATTGTTTCTTGAACTCTTCAAGTGGTTTCAGATTCGGACTTGTTTTGTCATGCGTTTATATGTCATTGTTCCCTATATTTGCAATCGGTGGTGAACTTTGATGCCCAAAGGATGTAATATGTAATAGCCGTGATAGCCTAGCATAAGTTGCTTGCTTATTTATTTCCTTGTTGTCTTGTTTATTTGTTTGCTTGTAGTCGGTGCAGTTCTTTTTCCGCGGTTTGCTAGTGGCTGCAATAACCTATTTTTAAAACTAGGCCACAATAACCATGGGCTAATATTTATGTAGTGACACGGGCCTCCTACGGGTCAGAAAGCAATGGGCCTTCTACGGGCAGAGAAAGCGAGGCCTTCTACGGGCCATAGAAACATTGGGCCTTCTACGGGCCGTAGAAACAATGGGCCTTCTACGGCCCTATCATCAATGGGCCTTATACGGTCAGATGATCGATTGGCAAACATGGGCCAATAACGAGTCGCATTATGGCCGTAAACGGGCTAGAGTTGGAATCATCCGTTCATGGGCCGACCATAACGGGCCATCGTTAATAGGCTGTATTTGATGACGCTATGAAAAAGGCCCAATGTACTAACGGACCACAAACAGGCCGACTGTAACCACATGCCGAATTTGACCCACAAGCAGAAAATTACAGTAACGGGCCGTAAGTAAACGAATGCTCGAAATGAGCCCAAGAATAAATGGGCTCTGAGAAGGCCGAAAGATAACATGGGGAAAGCGCCCAATCAATAACGGGCCATTAATGGGTATAAAGTGATACACTTTGTTCATTACGGGCCGCCACCACGGGCCGTTAATGGTTCTAAAGTGATACATTGTTCATTGCGGGCCGCCACCACGGTCGTTAATAGGCCAAGAGTTACATAGGGCCTCATATGGGCCGAAAACGCCATGGGCCATACATGGGCCGGCGAAAACGGAATCATATTGGATGGCCCGATGACGCCATCGGGCCTAATTCGGTAGGGAGTAACGGGCCTTGGGTTAGCGGGTCAAATGGGCTATATGCGAACAGTAGTTAACGAAGTTTCCATGGACCGCCCGTCACCTTTTGACCAAGTCAAACGGGCCGCCTTTTCACAAGAATGGGCCTCTGTTGGGCGCCACGGTCGACATATCATAGGCGCCTTCGTCCAATGAGTGGATGACATCTGTCCCAACAATGAGCCGACACGTGTTTCCTCCACCAATGACGATTTTACACGTGGAAAATCCCCATTGGTCGGGTCGTTAACGGGTTATCGGATCCAAAACCCGACCCGATAGCTTAACGGCGTACCATTACGGTGGATGCCACGTGTCGGTCACCCTTGACGAAAAGCACTTCGTGACGCGCGATTTATCGTCATGGAAGTGGACACTTTCGTGATGATAATTTTGGTAATGTCATGGAACACTTCTACGACAGCACAGGTATGACTATCTTGATTGTGTCATAAATTTTTCATGGATGTACATGCATGACAAAAAACGTGACCTACTGTGACAAACACGTATCATCACGGAAGTGTATTTTTTTTGTAGTGTCACCCAGGTCATCCATCTGCTCGAGTTCGTCCTAGATCAGCCGACGGCAGCGCTCCATTGCTTGGCACCGACCGGACCAGCTCGCGGCCTCCCCTGCAACCTCGCCTTCGAGTGGCTCCTCTGCCTCCAACCCTCCAGTACACCCCCGGCGGCAAAAGGTACAAAATTTCCCCCTGTTTTCATGGATCTTTTCATTATAAGTGCAACAAATTTAGAATTTGCTATGTTTTTGTGTTTTAGAGTCGATTCGATGGGCGATTTCAAAGTAGAAATAGATGTTCAGTCCTACTTGATGATTGTAGACGACAAAAGAGTTTACAGAAGGGGCAAAACATGGGATTTCATGGTCGGTCAGGACTTGTCTGTGGCGCGGATAAAGGAGGTTGTGAAGGAGAAGTTCAAGTGGTCTCCTGATCAGAGAATGACCATTTGGTATGGAACAGGATATAACACCATCCCATTGATCTCTGAAACAGAGATAGCTAAATTGTTTGATAGGTGTTCTAACACAAAAATAGTGAGGTTTGGTGTGACCATTGAGAACAAACAGCAACACAAGGAACAAGCTCCTGTCATGGCCGAGGATATGGATGGCCAACCTATTCATGCTCCATTCTTTGCTTGGCCGAAGCAAGCCTATGAAAGCGAGTATGAGGATGATGAGTGCTACCTCTTGAGCACTGTGTTGGATTTCCCCGAAGAGGAGAGGATGATGCAGCAAAGTAGCGTAAGTATTTCCCTTAGTTTTTGAGAACCAAGGTATCAATCCAGTAGGAGGCTATGCACAAGTCCCTCGTACCTGCACAAAACAATATCTCCTCACAACCAACGCGATTAGGGGTTGTCAATCCCTTCACGGTCACTTACGAGAGTGAGATCTGATAGAGATGATAAATAATATTTTTGGGTATTTTTGATATAGAGATGCAAAGTGAAAAGTAAAAGGCAAAGTAAAAACAAAGCAAGTATTAAAGTGATGGAGATTGATATGATGAGAATAGACCCGGGGGGGCATAGGTTTCACTAGTGGCTTCTCTCAAGAGCATAAGTATTCTACGATTGGGTGAACAAATTATCGTTGAGCAATTGATGATGAATTGAGCATAGTTATGAGGTTATCCAGCAATGATCATGTATATAGGCATCACGTCCGTGACAAGTAGACCAAACGATTCTCACGATCTACTACTATTACTCCACTCATCGACCGCTATCCAACATGCATCTAGAGTATTAAGTTAAAACAGAGTAACGCCTTAAGCAAGATGACATGATGTAGAGGATAAATTCATGCAATATGATAAAACCCCATCTTGTTATCCTCGATGGCAACAATACAATCGTGCCTTGCTGCCCCTTCACATTGGGAAAGGACACCGCAAGATTGAACCCAAAGTTAAGCACTTCTCCCATTGCAAGAACTACCAATCTAGTTGGCCAAACCAAACGGATAATTCGAAGAGACTTGCAAAGATAACCAATCATACATAAAAGAATTCAGAGAAGATTCAAATATTGTTCATAGATAAACTTGATCATAAACCCACAATTCATCGGTCTCAACAAACACACCGCAAAAAGAAGATTACATCAAATAGATCTCCACGAGAGGGGGAGAACATTGTATTGAGATCCAAAAGAGAGAAGAAGCCATCTAGCTACTAGCTATGGACCCAAGGTCCAAGTAAACTACTCATACTTCATCGGAGGGGCTATGGTGATGATGTAGAAGCCCTCCGTGGTGGATGCCCCCTCGTGAGCTCGAACAGGCCCCAAGATGGGATCTCGTGGATACGAGAAAGTTGCGGCGGTGGAATTAGGTTTTGGCTCCGTGATTTGACCTGCCGAGGGCGTGGGTATATATAGGAGGAAGGAGTACGTCGGTGGAGCAACAGGGGCCCACGAGGCGGGGGCGCGCCTTAGGGGGCGCCCCACCTCGTGACCGCCTCACATTTCTTGGAGTAGGGTCCAAGTCTCCGGATCACGTTCGGTGAGAAAATCACGTTCAAGAAGGTTTCATTCCGTTTGGACTCGTTTGATATTATGCTTTCTTGGAAACACCAAATAGGCAAAAACAACAATTACAGGCTGGGCCTCCGGTTAATAGGTTAGTCCCAAAATAATATAAAAGTGGAAAATAAAGCCCAATGTAGTCCAAAACAGTAGATAAAGTAGCATGGAGCAATCAAAAATTATAGATACGTTGGAGACGTATCAATGAGCCTGTAGGATGCGGTGAGGAGAACACCTATTTGCATGAGAATGTGGAGTCAAAGGAGAATGCAGAGTCAAAGGAGAATGCCAAGCCATAGAAAAATGTCGAGCCAAAGGCTGCAAGAGTACCATTGGGAACACTAGATGTTGACAACTCTTATGATCCACATCATGTGCGAGGGGATGATGAGACATTACTCGCAAACAATGTGGCTCCTACTTATCTCCACGATAAAAACAATCCTCGAATCAAAGTAGGAGCCACAATTCCTAACTCCAAAGCATTTAGAGTTGCATTGAGACAACTAGCAATTAGAGAAGATTGGTCCTTTGACACGCAGTATAGTGACACTAAAAGATTCAGGGCTAGTAGCACCGATGAGGATTGTCCATGGAGGATACATGCCTCCAAGTTACCGAACACTAACACTTTCATGGTACGATTAGTAGCATTGTTTGCTTCTTTCTTTGGCACATGTTATTGTTTATTTCTTTTCTTTATATTGTTATTTATTTGACACTTGTGTTTCTTGATGTCATTGCAGGTAAAGAAACTTCCCTTTGAACATACTTGTGGGAGCAAAAACTGCAGCAAAGGAATGGCAAATAGAGATTGGCTCGCTGATAAAGGGAAGGCTGCACTTGAGGAGAATGCCACGGTGAGTGCAAAACAGCTTAAAGAACGCTTGCAAAGGGAGTATGATATTAAGCTTCAATACACCGATGTTTGGAAAGGGAGAGCTCGTGCAAAGGATCAATTAGAAGGTACATATAAAGAGAATTTTCAGTTGTTGTGGAACTTTAGAGCTGAATTGTTGGTAGCCAATCCTGGAAGTATATTTGAGATAGATGTAAAAACAACTACCAATAATAAGGGTGAAATTGTGCATGTTTTCAATAGGTTGTTCATTGCCTTCAAGCCATGCATTATGAGTTTTTGGTAGGGTGTAGACCATATTTGGGGGTTGATGCAACTTTTCTTTGTGGGAAATACACTGGCCAATTTGCAGCCGCAATTGGTGTAGATGGGCATAGTTGGATGTTTCCGGTAGCATTTGGAATATTTGAGAAAGAAAATAAAGAAAATTGGTTATGGTTCATGGAGCAGTTGAAATTGGCTATTGGAGAACCACAAGGGCTTACAATCCATATCGATGCATGCAAGGGGTTGGAGAATGCCATTTATAAGGTCTACCCAAATTGTGAACATAGAGAATGCAGGATGCATCTAATGCTCAACTTCAAGAAAAAGTTCAAAGGTGACATACTAGATAATATGTGGCCTGCAGCTTGGACATATGAAGTAGAGAAGCATGATTCACTAATGGCAGAAATACAAGCACAAAGCGCCGAAGCAATAGCCTATTTGAACATGCATCACAACTGTGTGTGGACAAGAACCAAACTTTCAGCAATGAAAAAAGTTGAGTATGTTAGTAATAATTTGGCGAGAGGTTTTCAACAATTGGATTAAGGATGTGAAGCAACTTGCACTTGTTGAGCTTTTGGACAACCTTAGAGAAATGATAATGATATTGTTCGAGAAAAGGAGAGCCGTTGGTGAAGCGCGCTAGGTTACATACTACCTAGTGTGATAAAGGAGTTGAATCTGAAAAGTAAGGGCTGCATTATTTGGAAGCAAGAGCATCGCCAAATATAGCTGAGATTTTAGGAAATGGATGGAGGCACACCGTTAACTTGGAGAAAACGAGTGCTCTTGTAGAAGATGGCAGATTTGTGGTAAAACCTTGCACATATGCTCTTGGTTCATCTTCTCCAAAAAGCCAAGCTAGAGGATTATGTTGCGAGTGCTTCTCGTTGGCAAGGTTCCAAGCGGCATATGCCGGAGTTCTCATGCCAATTAGGGGCGATCCCAATGGCCCAAGGTAAATCTGGATTTGATATGATCCTCCCAAACTTACCAAGAGTCTTTGGACGCCCAAGAACTAGGAGGATAAAGAATTACAAATGAAGGTGGAATCGGTAGAAGACACAAATGCAAAAGATGTGGAGCAATAGGCCATCTTCGAAAGACATGCAAGGAGTCTGAGATGGAAAGTGACGCGGATCGAGATGCTACTCCTCCTCCGCGGTATTTATTTCATAAGTCTCATCTCTTTCACTTGTATATTATTTTCATGATGCTACTCCTCTTCCATGGTATTTATTTCATGATACTACTTTTTCTCACATTGTTGCCAAATGTCCTGCATATTAATTACTAACAATATTATTTTGAACGTAGGAAAAAGTCAAAGGCTGAAGCAAGCATCGCGGCTACTTTTCCTAAGACACCAAGTAAGCAAGGTACTCAACTTGATACTCCTACAAGTCCAATGACAAGGCAGAGGGCAGCAATTATTGCAATTGCTTGTACACCTCCTAGTGGATCTACAAGGAGCAAAACTGCTGCTCCTAGCCCTTTACGGCGAGTTTAGTGCATTTGGTTGGGAGAATCATCATCTTTTGCTTATGGTTGTGAGAACCATGATCTTTTGTTTGAAGAAATGGTGGTCTGAACCATTTATGTATTGATGCTAGCTTCTTTTGAACCATTATGTATCGTTGTTGATGTTATCTTATTTCGAACCATTATGTATCGTTGTTGAATTGTTGCTATATTGATGGTCAATGATGCAAACTGAGATTATGCTGAATTGATGATGTTTTCATGTCAAAATGCTGCTGAAATGCTGTTGAAATATTGTTATATTGATGTTCAAGGATGTAAACTTAGATTATGTTGAATTGGTGATGTTTTCATGTCAAAATGCTGCTGAAATGCTGTCAAAATGCTGCTGAAAAGTTGCTATCTTGTTGTTGGATGATGCAAAGTAAAATCATGTTGAGTTGGTGATGTTTTCATATCAATTGGCTGCTAAAATGTTGCACTATAGCTACTCTTTTTGTTGTTGAAATGTATGCTTGGGCTGTGAAGAGGTAAGGGTATAGAAGTCTTTTTTGAATAGTGTTAGTTTCTGTTAGTCACTAGTGGTATTTTGGCTAGAGAAAACTGAAAATAAAGGTATATTGGCAAGTTGGTTTTTCATAGTGGTAAGTTCGGTTTCTCATAGTGGCATTCTGGCTATTGTTCTTTACCAACAACGCCACAACTCAAACAACGTCACAACTCAGAACGTCTCTCTCGATGAAAACTAGTACTCCTTTCGTCCGGAAATACTTGTCGGAGGAATGGATGTATCTAGACATATTTTAGTTCTAACATACATCCATTTTTATTCATTTCTCCAAGAAGTATTTTCGGACGGAGAGAGTACTACGTATTTGAGAACCACCTTCAAACTCCTCCTGCAATCCACCCCCAAAATCCCCTCCCCTCCCCTGCAATCCCAGTATCCCACAACAAATTCGATCAGCATCGATCCCGATTCGTCCCAAACCCTGCCTGCCCCCCACCCCGCGCCAATCCCACCCACATTGCTCGTCTCACCCCCAGATCTGGGCTCCAGTTGCAGAAGTTCCAGATCCCACGCTGCTCTCTCGTAGCCGCCCCGCGATTTGCGCGACGCCAAGCTGGCTCCGCAGAAGCGGCCACAGCGCGTCGGCGGGGGCGGTGGCGCGGCCGCTGCCACCGCTGCCGCGGCGTCGTCCGCCGCGGCTGACTCGGGGGACGCGGTGATGGCCCGGTGGCTGCAGTCCGCGGGGCTGCAGCACCTCGCGGTGTCCTCCTCAGCTCCTGGGCCCGGGCTGGCGATGGGGATGGCCGGAGACCTCCGCGGCGGCGGTATCCTCCCGAACCTTCTCATGCAGGTTCGTGCGTCTCTTCTGATCGCCTCGAGCTATTCGTCGTTTCCAGTAGGCGTGGTCCTTCCGCACGTTTTGATACCACGCTGTATATGTTCGGGCCGTCACCTGCAATTGCACGATCGCTAGCTTAGCCACGCGGATCTTGTGCGTGTCCATACCAGCGCGCGTGTATTTCGTTCAAGTAACTCCTATTTCTGTGGGTCGGTGAAGAAATGGACGGAAGCCAGTGAGTTTATTCGTCGCCCACATTCAGGGATCGATTCAAGTTGAGTGAGAGTTGCCGGTTGTATTGTACAACGACGAATTGCTGGCTTTGAAGCTCACATTGCTGCATGACTGATGTATAAATATTCGAGTCATATGTGGGAAATTTGCTGTTTCTGAGCCTGGCAAGTTGGGGTTGTGCTCCTGAAGGATCAATCTGTCAAAACTATGCTCATGATTATCACGCCTTGTGAAATTACATGGCTGGCACGCCTGTCTCTAGTCCTGTTAGGAAGGCTGGCACATCCAGACTTAATGGTTAGGTTGATAGTTCTGCTAGTTAGCTGGAAGGTAGTGTCTTACCGCATACTGTTTTGAAACCACTGCCTGCATTACATGAAGTTTAGTTTAGAACTGCACACTGTTAACTGCCTGCATTACATGAAAGTTTAGTTTAGAACTGCACATTGTTAACCTGGATGGTGGAACTATGTCTCTTCAGTTTGAAGAAGTAAGCTGGATGGATTGAATGGACACAAAATAGCACCCGCTCTTTTGGGAGATTACTCTATTCGTTTTAAATAGATTCGCGATGTGATTTTTTTATAATCTTGAGCTGGCGCACACATAAATCTGTTGTATCTTGGATGCAAATTAGAGGATGCATTTTGTGCCATATGAAATGGTATTCACATCATTTTGCTTTGAATGCCAAGTATATTAAGCTGAAACCTCAGCAATTTGATCTATTATGATGCAAACAATTAAATATTACTTAGTGAGAAAATCAGAAAAATATTGTGTCTGCTGTTTTTTTTGTTGCATTAAATGCCCTTTTGAACTGTCAAATTTCTCGTCTTGAATTTCAAGGAACACCTACTGTATTACATAGGCATGTATGTGGCATTGTCGATATGATTATATCAACTTTTGATTATGGCATCTAGTGCAAAGGTCTGATCTTACTCCTGTGCTTGGGTGACCCATGTACAGTATATGCGTGAGGTCCTCATGTTGAGGCCTTGTTTGTTATTTGTGGTTCGGTTCATATTTCGCACTTAGGGCACTGTGTCTAATATTGCTAATCTGTTAAAGCCTTGTAGGACTTCTGACTTGTTCAACGATAAGCGCTTTATCAATACATGCATGCTGTTGCCAAGTGATTATATACAGTTTTACAACAGTTGCTATTTATTTGGTAGGGGTATGGGCCCCAATCAATCGAAGAAAAACAGAAGCTTTACATGCTATTAAGGACCCTGAATTTTAATGGCGAATCAGCATCTGCACCTATATCTGAGCCATACACACCGACAACCCAGAGCTTCAGTGGTGGCCCCCCCATAGATGGATTCTACTCACCCGAACTTAGAGGTGAATTCGGAGCTGGCCTTTTGGATCTTCATGCAATGGATGACAGTGAGCTTCTTTCTGAGGTATTACTCTAGTTTGTATAAGCAAAATAACTTTCTATGCCCACATGTTATATGGGCATCTGCTCATTGTGCATGCCTGCTCCTTTTAGAAACTAGGGTGACGTTGCATGTGACAAAGGGATTCAAACACATGTGATGTCCAAATCTTGATTTCTGCTCTTCAAAGTAACTTCTTCGTGGTCTAATCCAGCTATGGTCTCTTTGTTGTCAGAATGTAGCATCAAAACCATTTGAAGCTTCACCCTTTGTGCCAAAGGAAACTGATGACGATGAGGACGATATAATATCAAGAAGCCAGCAAGGTCTATCAGAAAATTATGGTGGTGCAATCACAAGCGAAAAAGAGAGCAATACTAAAGAAAGTAATGTAGCAAAGATTAAAGTTGTGGTGCGTTGATCACTTCCAAGTACTTCTACTATGTCTACAGTTATGCAATGAAGTCACAATTCAGTCTTTTCTTTGTTTCTTATTGTTAGTGAAAATATTATCCAGTTAATACTAGTAACAATGTCAGGTAAGGAAGAGGCCTCTGAACAGAAAGGAAATATCTCGAAAGGAGGATGACGTAATAGATGTACATAATTCTCAATTCTTGACTGTTCATGAACCTAAATTAAAGGTACCATCTTTCATCCATTCATTGGTATTCTTCATTATGTCTGCAATAGTTCAATAGATAAGATTATTTGGTTCTTGTGTTTCATCTTTCTATGGGACTTGTAGATGTCTTGTGATGCAGTAGAGGCAAATGTAGTACTACCTCCGTCCTGGTTTATTGGTCCCCGTTGTAATCTGTGCCAAACTTTGACTATAAATTTAACTAACAAAATCTTCATGCATGTCACAAAAAATTATGTCATTGAAAACTATGTTCAAATACGAATCCAGCGATATAATTTTTGTTGACATGCACTAACATTTTGTCAGTTGAATCTTTGGTCAAAATTTAGCACAAATTACATAGAGGACTAATAAACCAGGACGGAGGTAGTAAGAGAGACAATCCATTTACTCCTTCCATGTTTTCCATCATGCCTATTATCATGCAAGCAGCGCCCTCGGATGAAGGCCCCTTGGTGCGGTCCCACAATGTTGGGCATCTCCGGCACCACACGAGCAGCCAGAACCTTGGCCATGAGCTTTGGGAAACTATGAAGCAGACTTATGGGGCGGAAGTCTTTGGTCTCTAAAGCCGACGCTGACTTGGGCAGCAAGGTAACAAACGCTTGGTTGATGGACGTGAGCCCTATGAAGTCCAAGTTTCCCAAAGCAGCAAACGCAACAAGGACGTCCTCCTTGATGATGGCCCAGCAGGCGGCATAGAACCTGACCGAGAACCCATCAGGCCCGGGCGCTTTGTCCATATCTCGCGCACGAATAGCAGCCCAAACCTCCTCCTCAGTGAAATCTCCCTCTAGGTGCCGAAGGTCCAAACTGGGCAGGCCGATCTCGTGCAGGTCCAGAGTGTAAGCCCGCTTGGGTGCCTCGCCGATGAGACGGGCAAAGAAGGCATCCACGGCCTCGGCCATCTCCTCATGCTCACATGTGATCACATCATCCACCTTAAGCTTGGCCATGTAGTTTTTGCGACGACGGTTGCTGGCATGCGCGTGAAAGAACTCGATACAAGCATCCCCCTCCTTCAGCCACAGAATACGCCAGCGCTGCCGGGATATGGTCCTCTCAAGCGAAGCGAGCCCAAGAAGCTTACGCTTGAGCAGCCGCCTAAGGTCCACCTCAGCATGAGTGAGAACCCTAGTTTCCATAGCAATGTCAAACCTAAGGATCATCTCCGTCGCGATCAGAATCTGCTGCTTCACACTACCAACGTATCGGTCACTCCAATTAGCCAACGCTTTCGCCGTGGATTTGAGCTTGGCGGCAAGCCTTTTGAAAGGGTTCTCCATCCCAGTGTCCGTCTCCCTAGCCTGCCGAACCACCTCCTGGAACCCGGGCACTTTGACCCAGAAGGCCTCAAAGTGGAATCGTCTTCCTCTGCGAAGATCCGGATTAAGAGCAAGATGCAGCGGATAGTGATCAGACACGCCAGTGCTCAACGCCGAGAGGAAAGAGGCCGGATAAAGCGCCTCCTAGTCCACTGTAACCAAGATTCAATCAAGTTTCTCCAACGTAGGTTGCAACTGCTCGTTAGACCACGTGTATCTTCTCCCGTTGAGGTAGAGGTCTTTTAGCTCAAGATCATTAATTGTAGAATCGGGAGGTGGGTACCTTCACACAGCGCCTCCCCTCCTGTCTTGTTGCCTGCGTGAGTGTGTGTCTTAGATGTGGCGGCTCACACAGTCGTCGGGGAAGAGGGCTCTCTTCTAGGTCAAGACCTCTCATGGGCTTGGACCCAAGAGACAGATCTTGATGGGCTAGGGCCCATACCGTTCAACACTCCCTCAAGATGGGTGGTAGATATCTATCATCCCCATCTTGTCACGCCAAGTTACGATCCTTTGTTCCTAGTCCCTTTGTCAAGCAATCGCAAACCGCCGCCTAGAGTCGACATGAGTAAGGTGATGATCCCAAAGATCAAGTTTCTCTTTAATGAAGAAGCGATCAATTTCCACATGCTTCGTCCTATCATGTTGAACTGTGTTATTAGCAATGGCTATAGCCGATGATTGTCACACCACACCCTTAAGGGTCCCTTCCTCAAGAGTTTCAACTCGCATAGTAGGTGCTTCACCCAGAGCATATCACACAACCCTTGAGATAATGCTCTATATTCAGCTTCATTTGTTGATCTAGACACAACATTCTGCTTCTTGCTTCTCCATGACACCAAATTTCCTCCCACAAATACACAATAGCACAAGTTGATCGTCTATCATCTTGACAGCTAGCCCAATCGAGTCACTATAGCCATCCACCTCAAGATGTCCACTCTTCGCAAAACCACAACCCTTTACGCTGAGTCCCTTCAAGTATCTCGGGATTCGTGAACAATATCAAGATGCCCACTCCTTGGTTCATGCATGTATCTGCCACCACCCCACGGCATACGTAATGTCGGGCCTGGTATGACACAAGTACAATAACCTCCCAACCAGCTTCGATAATCTTCCTTATTCACTAGCTCACCCGATTGTCTTTGTTACTTGATGATTTTGTTCAATCGGAGTAGGGCCTGCACGACATCCCATCATGCCCATGTCACTCAAAAGATCCAAGGTGTATTTTCGTTGGCACAAAGATATTCCCTTCTTTGTCCGAGCCACTTCTATGCCAAGGAAGTACTTTAGATTTCCCAAGTCTTTTACCTCAAACTCCTTGCTCAGACACCCCTTCACTCTCTTTATTTCCTCCTCATCATCTCCGGTGATGATGATATCATCAACATACACTGCAACAATGGCGATCTTCTTATTAGTGTGTCTATAGAACACCGTGTGATCACCATTACATTGGCCATACCCCATATTCCAAACAGCTCGTCTGAACCTATCAAACCATGCCCTCGGCGATTGCTTGAGACCATACAAGGATTTCTTCACCCGCATACCTTCCCCGTAGTCATTACGTACCAAAACACGGAGGTATCTCCATGTATACTTCTTCTTTCAAGTCACCATGTAAGAAGGCATTCTTGACATCTAATTGGTGCAATTTCCACCCAAAGTTGCAGCACACGAGACCAATACCCGTACCGTGTTCATCTTTACAACTGGAGCAAATGTCTCATCATAGTCAATTCCATAAGTTTGACTATATCCTCTAGCGACCAATCTAGCCTTATACCGTTCCACCTTGCCCTCAGGATTCTGCTTCACAGTAAAAATCCACTTACAACTCACTGCTTTCTTTCCTGCCGGCAATGTGGTTAGCACCCATGTCTTGTTTTTCTTCAATGCTTCTAACTCCTCTATCATCGATTCACGCCACTTCGGATCTTGCTTTGCAGCCTTCCAATCCTTAGGGATAGACACAGTTTGCAACAAACGCCTTATATGAAGGTGACAAAGCCTTGTAAGACACAAAATTGCCAATATCAAGGTCATCACAAGCATCATCCTTTGGCAGAGCCTTCCTTGCTACCTCACCCTTCCTTGCCGCTTCACGTGTAGGTTTTCACAACGCAATGGGCAGCTCCACTGTGTCGATGAGCTTGCCTCACCGCCTTGCTGCTCCCCCGCACTCTTGCCTCACCGCCTTGTCGCCCCCCTGCACTCTTGCCTCCTGCCTTGCTGCTCCCCGCACTTGTGGTTGCCGCCGAGAGTACACGGTGGTATTCGCTCGCCATCGATCCCGAACAGAACACAGAGAGCACCAATCTTAAGTGTATCGACAGTTGGCTCGACATGAGCCCGCACATCATCATCGATGATGGTACTAACCGGAATTGTACCCACTATTGGTTGAACTGAGCACGCACATCTTTATCGGTGTTAATGTCCACAGAATCACCGTGAGTATGAGACACATCCTTCTCCCCCTCTTGACCATCATGCACGGGGTGTAGGTGGTCAAGCTCGCAAACAATGAGACCGAGATCACCGGCTCACCATAGAATGGCTCAGACTCCACAATGTAACGTCCATACTTACAAACCTGCGTTTTCAGAGGGACACCAACATTTATACCCTCGCGACTAGACGAGTATCCCATAAAGACACACTTCACCGCCCGAGGATCAAGCTTGCCAGCGGATGGTCGGTGATCACGAACAAAGCAGTAATCGCCAAACAACTTTGGGGAACAACAAACTTATTATCTCCCACGATCAACTCAGACGGAGATTTCATGCCAAGTATCCGGAAGGTGTTCGGTTGATCAAGTATGTGGCTGTCATAAGCGCATCATCCCACAAGAACTTAGGCACATTCATGGTAAACATCAACGATGAAAGCAACCTCAAGAACATGACGATTCTTCCGTTCGGCCACTCCATTACGAGGGGGTGTCCGGACATGAAGTTTGATGAAGAATCCCATGGTCAGCCATGAAAGCCCCAAAAATGTTGTTCACATACTCCGTTCCATTGTCCGTCCTAAGCACCTTGACTTGTACCTGAAACTGGTTCTTTACAAGAGCATGGAAGTTCTGAAAACAGCTAAACACCTCATCCTTGTGACGCATCAAGTAAATCCAAGTCATGCGAGAATAGCGAACAATAAAGGTAGCAAAATACTTCTTCCCATTCATTGACACCACTGGGCTAGTCCATACATCCGAATGAATAAGCATAAAAGGAGATATGCTCTGAGCCCTTACTCACATATGAGGCCCGTGTGTGTTTTGCATATTCACAAGCATCACATGTCGACTTGCCTTTGCCTATTCCACACATAACATCCGGAAATATTCTACTCATCTTATCAAAAGATACATGCCCCATCCTACGTTGATGGATCATCGCCGCTTCTCCTTATCCTCCATGGTCGCAGACACACCAAGTCCGGCTGCACCTCCCGTCCATGTACCAGAGCCCCTACGCTGGTGCCGCCCCCAACCGTCTGGCTCGTCATCGCTTTGAATCAAGCAACCGAACTTGTCAAGGATCACACTACAGTCCATTTGATCAATGAGTGCCTGAAAGAGACCAGATTGACAGGAAAGGCTGGCACATGTAAAACTGACGATAGGGAAATGGTCGGAGTACACTTTACAGTACCAACCCCTATGACTGGTTGTTTTGTGCCATCAGCCGTTTGTATAGTGCCCGTGTGAGAGGGAGGATGCTTAGTGTAAGATTCGAACACACAAGAGTTACTAGCAACATGCTTAGATGCTCCAGAGTCAAGAACCCACTCTGGAGCACTCTCATTAGTAGCAAGAGATGCTCATTTCGGATTACCTTCATCAGTGGAGGCCCAGTGAGCAAAGTCTCCATAGACAACATCATCTACATCTTTGCCTTTGGACGTCCCAGTGTCTCCTGCAACGGCCATGTGAGCCCTCTGACCCCCTGAGTGTCCTGAGTAGCCACCTCTACCTCTAGAAGCCTGGCCCCATGAGGTCTCTGAGTATCCACCTCTGCCTCTAGCACTTCTACCTCTGCCTGTTCCCCCTCTGTTATATCCCCTGCCTCTGCCACGAGTTGGACATTCTCTCTTCCAGTGACCTACCTCCCCACGAGCTGGCACAACCTTCATGTCTGCATGCTCAAGGGATAGGCGCACCTCCTCTTGAGTCATCGCTGCAATAGCCTCAGGAATGGTAGGTAGACTAGGTTGGTGCAACAGGGAAGCCTTCCTGCCATCAAAGCAACCTTTGAGGCCAGCCAAAAATTTCAGCACACGCCTGCGTGCCATCCACTTATGCCCTGACTCGATTGAAGCCGCGTCATAGAGTTCCAGGGGATCACAGTTATCCTGGTCAGCCCACAGAGCCTGCAGTTCTGCCACGTATGTCATCACTGACATGCCATCATCTTGGCGCAGCAACCTAATCTTGTCCTCGATCTGAGCAATGAGCATGACATTGCCCTTGCCAGAGTATTGAGTGGACAGAATCTTCCATATCTCAGCGGTGAGGATAGCCCCTCCACAGGCGTCCAATGGAGGGCACCACGGAGTTCAACAACCACACCATAAGTACAGTGGATGACCTTCCACCTCTTGCCCTCTGCACTACTCTTGTCCCTTGGTTCTACAACAGTGCCCAACAAATATCCATCAAGCTCCTTCTGCTCCACAGCCCACAAAGCCCTCCCGGACCAGCTCAAATAATTTGTTGCCCCTCTAGCTTCATGTCCAGGCGACATTTCAAGCTTTGAGCCACTTCTGTCGAGGAACGATGGCCCCAGAGTTGGACTCCGTGAGGATCTTAGCGAGCTTCTCCAAAGCCTCAGCAAGACCAGTTGGTTCAGCCATCGTTTGGCGGGATGAGCAGCAACAGCAAAACTCAGCCTCGGAGAGTCTTCTTTCCCAAGGAGCACCACCACCACCACCACAACACCAAGCTCACAACAGCAAGTCCACAGAGAGAAAAAAAATCTCTGTAAAGCACACAAGCGGTCCAGCCAAGGCTCTTCCTGTTCTAGAACGAGCAGTCCAGCAGGCAACCACTCTTTCTTCCTCTGCCGCAGCACCAAGAAGCAGCCGAAAAGCACCAGCAGCTCAGCAAGCTCCCAGGAACAGCACAAGGCAGTAGCAGCTGCTGCAGTTCCTCCTCTGTTCAGCAGCACCAACAGCAGCAGCTCCCTGCCTCAGCCTAACTCGCACGCAGCCCAAATCCGCTGCCGCCTTCTTCCTCCTCCTCTTCTTCCCGCCGCAGCCGCCTGCACAGCCCGCAGCAGCCCTCCTCGGCCGCCCCCTTCGCAGCTAGCCACCCCAGGGACACGAAGCAGGACAAGAGGAAGCAGCTCCCTCCCGGCTGCGTTGCAGCTCCTCGAGCCCAGCCCAGCCGCCGCCGCGCGCACCACAGCAGACCCGCCGCCTCGCGCACGCACGAGCCTCCTTTCTCGCCTGACCCCGCTGGGCCCCACCGCCGCCTCTCCGGCGAGGGACTACG
The DNA here is from genome assembly GCA_021605205.1 of Aegilops longissima. Classification (NCBI taxonomy): domain Eukaryota; kingdom Viridiplantae; phylum Streptophyta; class Magnoliopsida; order Poales; family Poaceae; genus Aegilops; species Aegilops longissima. Next base: position 298,206,698 of record CM038678.1, read on the forward strand.
CCGCCACCGTCGTCACCTGGCTGATACCATGTAGAATCGGGAGATGGGTACCTTCACACAGCGCCTCCCCTCCTGTCTTGTTGCCTGCGTGAGTGTGTGTCTTAGATGTGGCGGCTCACACAGGTCAGGGGGAAGAGGGGCTCCTCTTCTAGGTCAGCACCTCTCATGGGCTTGGACCCAAGAGACAGATCTTGATGGGCTAGGGCCCATACCGGTTCAACATTAATGCACCTCCAAAATCTACCCATCATGCGCCTGTTTATACGGTCGTTGCTCTTCTCAGCCGTGTCGGCAATCAGATTGAAATTGCCTCCCACCATCCAAGGTCCCACGTGCAAGTCGCGCACGTCCTTGAGCTCTTGAAGGAAGTCCACTTTGTCCGCCTCGTCCTGGGGTCCATAGAACCCAGTGAACCACCAACTGCTCTCCCCATACGTGATCCTAGCCGTGACCGTGTTCGTCGGAATATGCGGGTTGGTCATCAACACACAATCGGACTTGCAAGCTAGAAGCAGTCCACCACACGTCCCAACCGCGGGCACGAAGAAGAAGGTGTCGAAAGCTGGCCCAAGGCATTGCCGAACCAGGGTCAGGTCCAACAGCTGCATCTTAGTTTCCTGAAGACACACCACACTCGCACCCGAGAGGGAAACCAGGTTCTTTATTGCATGTCGCTTAGCGGGGCTATTAATGCCACGCACATTCCACACCACCACTATCTGGTTTGGTTCAGCCATGGGAAAAGGCCTACCAGCCATGGAAAAGGACCTATCTTTTTCATGCAACATTTATACGAAGAGTTTAAATCATTTAATGCAAAAGAATCTTTCTTCTGGGCATTTGAATTCCTTTATGTGCTTATCAGCGTCTATCTACATCCTGCAATGGTGCACTATCTTTCCTTTCACAGTTTCACCCCGTAGTATCTTAGACATAAAAGGGCGTACCCAGTGCTGAAAGCTCCCACACAAGGTGGGGTCTGGAATATTCTATGGGTTTATAAATATTATATGTACGTAACATTGTTGCTATGTACAACTGTATGACTGGCAAAAACTACATTCTCACCTATGGATACCCCCTCTGTTCCAGAATATAAGGTGTATTAGTTTTTTCAAAAGTCACATGTTTCTATGTTTGACCAAGTTTATAGCAACATATATCAACGTCTACAATGCTACATAAATAAAATATGAAAATATATTTCACGGCATATCTAATGATTTCTGTATGTACTTAGAGCCTGTTTGGCAGGCCTCCACTCCCCACTTTTCTACTCCCAGCTCCATCTAGATGCGGAGCGCGCAGAGCGGCACTTTTGCAACTCCGAAAAAATGGCCTACGCTCCACTCCGCTCTGGGAGAGCATGGAGCCAACACGTTCAGTGCCACTCCGCAGCTACTCCAGCCACTCCAGGAGCTGAGCTGCGGAGCGGAAGCCTGTCGAACAGGCACTTAAACAAAGTTAGAGAAGTTTGACTTTTTGAAAGAAAAAAAAATACACCTTATATTTTGGAGCGGAGGAGTATTACATAACAGGATTGCTGGAGATAAACTATTCCATGTGTTGCTGTTTTCTTGGCAGTGTGTCCTCATTTTGCTGACAAAAAGAAGCATGTCCGTATAAGATGCAACACTCAACTGTCATGCATACTTATCAATAATAAAACTGTGAATCATAAGCCTTTTTAGCTTATCATGTGATTTGGGCTAACACGAAGTCTCCACTGGAAGGTGGATTTGACGGCTTATGTGGACAAACATGAATTCTGCTTTGATGCTGTCCTGGATGAGGCTGTAACTAATGACGAGGTACTACTTTCCTAACCATCATCAATGGCTGTCTCCTTTTCTCCTTTTCAACATGTTATTCTTAGCATATAAGTTGCTGGGTTGTTTGAGCAGGTGTACCGGGAGACTGTGGAGCCCATTATACCAATAATTTTCCAAAGGACCAAAGCAACATGCTTTGCATATGGCCAAACAGGTTAGATAATGCTGGTTTCAAGCTAAAACACTTAAGTTGTAATTTATGTAGACGTTCTGGTAAATCATGTCCTCAGTGTGCTTATGATTTGTTATGTTTTGGTATTTGTTACATGGGGCAAGACCTATAGCCGTAGTACCCACACCAATGTTGGTAAATCATGTCCTCAGTGTGCTTATGATTTGTTATGTTTTGGTATTTGTTACATGGGGCAAGACCTATAGCCGTAGTACCCACACCAATGTACCAAAGGAACCACCATAGGAGGCATGAGTAGCAGGGGAGACTGTTTCTGTAGCCTCGAGTTGAGTCAGAATCCAATTAGTGAAAAGCTTGCAGAGTCAGTTTAGATAAAGAGAGAAAGTGTTCAGATTGTAATCAGTTTAGTTTTGCCTTGTTGGCCAAGTTAGTTTGCCTATATAAGAGGGGACTTAAACCTGATGAATAAAGGAAGCCAATTCAAAGCACTTTTTTTACCTTAGCAGCCTAGAGTACTTAGAAATTTGAGTTCTTCCAATTTTGGTATCAGAAACATCTACAAGAGGTCATCGACAGCAGTGCTGTAGGGTCAGATATCAACGCTGGGTGGATGAATGGGAGATTTAACAAATTCTTCAAGAAGAACAGAGTAAATCTAAGAGACACAATACTGAATAGAAGAATATATAAACAGGCTCAACTCAGAAGAATAATAAGGTAAAATGACTGAGTCAAAGACAATACCAAGCTAGATAGAGAAAAAAAGGGCAGCCCGGTGCATGTAGCTCCCGCTTGCGTAGGGTCCGGGGAAGGGTCAATACCAAGCTAGATAGAAGACTTACTAATTAGCAGTACAAGTAAACATGCCTGACAAATAAACATAGTCTTCAGTACAATGAACAAACAGAGACAAAGCTAAACGTTTAGCATGCAACAGAATAAGATAGTTCTCAGCACAGTGTTCACCGCAATCACAAAGAAAGGAAACATGGGAAGTTCTTCGAAACACGTAGGAATTACTGAAAGTAACACAGTGCAAAGAAATAGAGCCCGTTTGTTTGCTCGGATAAGACAATGCGATGTGTTACCCCAGTTCAAGTTGCTGGCACAACTCTACGTCTGGGATGGAGAGACTGAGCCACAACTCTGAGAACACGAAAGTCCTCGTCTTAGTCTACTTGAGCTAATTTCACTTAGAACCCGCCCAACTTGAGGTAATTGCCAGAGATTAGTTCTTCGACAGTCCACACTCTGGATGTTCTTGAACAGACGCCTAAGCGTCTAGACGATGCTCAATCCTCAAGAGTAACAAGTCCAAGTTAGGCTTATTAGATCGAATTCTTCAGTCAGAATTCAGTTAGTTAAAATCTTGTAGGCAGGTTAGATTAGGAGAGAAAGAGTCCAGATTGTAATCAGTTTAGTTTTGCCTTGATGGCCAAGTTAGTTCGCCTATAAGAAGGGACTTGATCCCGATGAATAAAGGAAGCCAATCAAAGTATTTTCTTTGTCTTAGCCGCCTAGAGTAATTAGAAATTCGAGCTGTTCCAGTCTTAGCCGCATAGATTCTTCCTACAATTCTGTTTATATTGTACTTAAAATTCTCTGGACGTCCCGACTCTCAAGTGTTTGGCTCTACATGGCCTATAGACACTTATCATGATTTCATACTTCATGGAAGGAATAAAGCCGGAAAGTTTAGTATTTAAAATTGATTGTAACATGGCAGCTTGATAATTCAATATGTGATCCTTGATCTTAGAAGCATTATTAAAAAGGTGCTTAAAATTAATACAGCCTGAACTTTCTATCTTTATGGTATCTGAAGGTGCTATATATGCTTGATGCTGTCCTTCATTCATCTTTTTGATCTGGATGCTATGTTGTAGATGGCACTGGGCTCATGAATTTGGAATTACGAATCATTCCTGTACACCTACTCCTAGTTTGATTTGCCAGTCTCGCTTTGCAGCATTGCTAATCCTCCATGTGCAGGTAGTGGTAAGACATATACAATGCAACCCCTACCTCTAAGGGCTGCACAGGATATGGTTCATCTTTTGCATCAACCTGTGTACCTGAGTCAAAATTTCAAGTTGTGGCTTAGCTACTTTGAGATATATGGCGGGAAGCTTTATGACCTTTTGAGCGAAAGGAGGTTGATCGCTGCACTCCATTTTTATACTATCTAATTTGGCATAGTAAACTTATTGCCTTTGTGTGTTGTCAACGTGATGTTGAAATTAATTGTATGTATATTATCTGTGGATAGTATGCAGCTATAATGCATTTAATTTGCCCATTTTTCTGTGCATGTATATATGTGCACCCATGTTCCTGTTGCCACATTGCTAAGACTATCTGCTATAATGCATTTAATTTGCCCATTTTTCTGTGCATGTATATATGTGCACCCATGTTCCTGTTGCCACATTGCTAAGACTATCTTAGGAGTGCTGGAAAAACTTCTGTTCTTGCATACAAGCATGGGCATACACACATATATGTATGAAGTGATGGTTACCTATTGGCCACTGGTTAACAATGATCATGCAAGTAGTTTTGGGCTTAATGGAACGAGGTTTTTGCTGATCATAGGAAATACTGCCACTTTTTATTAGGGGGAACTTAATGCAGGTGATGACTCTTACTAAATGCTACCTCCAATCCAAAACGCAAGTCTTTTTAGGAATTTACAAGTGAAATATTTTCAAGTTTGATCTTCTATATTGATATTACTAGATTTACCATGAAATATAATTTTGTAATGTACAGGGAACAGGTTTGCACAGAAACTTGTGCCATGTCAAACTTGATATTACAATCTTGAAAATTGTGCCGTGTCCTAAAAGACTTGCGTTTTGGATTGAAGGAAGTACGGTGATTAGCTACAGTTGTTTAAATTCAGCATTGAAATGAAACTTTGCTTTTGACATACACTTCAGTAACTTGCCTTTTGTAACTTGTTTTTGTATGCTTAATGGGACTTTGTTCTTCTACCTTTTACTTGGTTCTGTGGTTGAATTTGAGCTGCATTTTTTCTATGTTTTTCTAGGCCACTCTGCATTAGGGAAGATGGAAAGAAACAGGTCTGCATTGTTGGCTTACAGGAATTTGAGGTTTCTGATGTCCGGATTGTCAAAGAATACATTGAGAGAGGAAATGCCTCGAGAAGCACAGGATCAACTGGGGCCAACGAAGAGTCATCACGATCTCATGCTATTCTGCAATTAGCTGTGAAGAAGCATATCCCAGTGACAGAGACCAGAAGACAGAGAGATCGTGAGGCTAATGAAGCTAAAAATACAAAGCTTGTGGGAAAATTGTCATTTATAGACCTTGCTGGAAGCGAGCGTGGTGCTGATACAACAGATAATGACAAGCAGACAAGGTACTTATTTCATCCGATAGATATTGACTTCTGTCTTTCTGGCATGCTCCAGCCTTATCTTTTTCCATTTACTTGCAATGTTTCCATAAATACCAACATACTACAGTCCTCTGCCTTCTAACTTTCTACTTGTGCCAGAATTGAGGGTGCAGAAATAAACAAGAGCCTTTTGGCTCTCAAGGAATGCATTCGGGCACTGGATAATGATCAGATACATATTCCTTTCAGAGGAAGCAAGCTAACCGAGGTGCTTCGTGATTCGTTTGTTGGTAACTCTCGAACAGTAATGATTTCTTGCATCTCACCGGGTTCAGGTTCATGTGAACACACGCTAAATACCTTAAGATATGCTGACAGGTGATATTCCCTTTAAATGACATTAAATTTACATGTTGTGTTTCATAATTTGGATGTACATTGAGTTATCAGGTTTTAATGATATAGCTGCTCAACAAGCAGGGTTAAGAGTCTCTCGAAAAGTGGCAACTCAAAAAAAGAGCAGTTCAGTGGGCAGTTTGTGTCCTCCAGCAAGGAATCTACCCATACATCATATCCATTATCAGGTGAAGCTGAAGAAACTGTTGACCAGATTGAAGAGAACAGACATATTGATGCTTCAAGGAGAGTTGTTGAAATCTGCATGAGTTCTTCAGTGGATCCTGATAGGAACTCATTTAGTATGATTCCAAGTTATCCTCATAGAGGAAGGGAAGAAACTAGTTCAACATCTAGTTTGAATGATAGGGAGAGAATTGATTTCAAATCTAACCTGCCTGGTTATAGTAGTAAAGCACAGTCACTTCAGAATTCAGTTAATTCACAAGAAGAAGATAAAGTTACAAAAGTCTCACCTCCTCGGAGAAAAGCTAATAGGGAGGACAAATCTGAAAGGCAGAACAACTATGTGAAAAAGGAAAATGGGGCAGATGTAAATCGGATTGTTCACAAACAGCAACTGAAACAGCAGCAGCAAAGACCACTGTCTACTTCGGCATCACAGGTTTCATCGAGACAATCTGAAAAGGAAAGTTCGTGTGATGAGGAAATAAATGCAATACTTGAGGTAAAATAATACCTTTTTAGTCAAAATTGTTTAATTTTACTGAAGTGGAGCTGATACCAACGTTTATTTTTGTTAGGAAGAGGAGGCATTGATAGCAGCTCACAGAAAGGAAATTGAAAATACGATGGAAATAGTGCGGGAAGTAAGCTACATTTACTCAATTTACATCATAAATGTCTTTGTGTTTTGTGATATTCTTGCTATCTGATCTTGCGTGCATGATGTGTCTTCTTACTCCCTGTTGTTGAGCATTGCGTTGCTTGTGGTGTAAATATGCCATCTTAATAAGTGAGATGATCATGTACTCCCTCCGTCCGGAAATACTTGTCATCAAAATGAATAAAAGCGGATGTATCTAGATGTATTTTAGTTCTATAAAAACTGCTTCTTGTCCCAAAAGTAAGGTGGTCCAGCACATATAGAAGGCTATGAACGAAAATATGAAATGTCATCTTGTATATTTCATCAAAGTCTTCATATGTCATTATTGTCCTGGAATCTCTGCTGAAGCTCCATTTCCTTCCTTGCGCACCCGCCTTCATCTCCATGCTTGATCATGCTCCAATGCTCATCACTCTTGTCCATGAATAATAAGCAATACAAACATATCTAATTTAGGCAGCATCATATTCTCATGAATATTAGAAGTAATTCTGATAAAGGAAAGTACCTGATAATTTAATTAGTGTGCATGAGCTCTAGCGATTGGTCCTTGTTTCTCTAGAACCTAACATGTGTAGTGTGGTAGGGGTTGTGGGTGTAACAATGGTAAGGATGTCCTCGTCAATTTAACTGAGTTCTTGTAAAAGCTAAAAGCAAACCTAATATTTGCAGCTTACTTCCCATCTCTTTGTTATGCAACAGTTGTGAAATCGTCCGACTATAATTGTTCCATTTGGTACACGCTGTTACACTCTTCTCATACCATTACTTACTATAGATCTAATCTTATTTAACCAAACACCAACTTGTAATGCAACCACTGAAGTTACAAATTATGTACCTTCAAACATTTTTTTTTTACTGATTTCAGATGATCACTGCTTAACAGTTAACACTAGTCACAGTTTTGCAGTTATTTCAGCACTACATGATTGCTTAACACACTTGCCGTTGTGTTGCAGGAGATGAACCTATTAGCAGATGTTGACCAACCAGGTAGCCTTATTGACAATTATGTGGCACAACTGAATTTTCTCCTGTCACGGAAGGCGTCCGGCTTGGTCAGTCTCCAGGCACGCTTAGCAAGGTTTCAACAGCGCCTCAAAGAAGAGGAGATCCTTAGCCTTAAGAAACCATCAAGATAGTTTAACCGAAAGTTTAAAACCATTTGGCTTGTCATGAATTGCAAGGAGCCGTGAGCGGGAGGTATGTTTTATTCTGATCTCCCATGTGATCACATTTCACATAAGAGCTTGAAGAACTGAGTCTAAAAACCTGGGAAAATGAGAACCTGGGAATGAGTAACAAATAGAGTTGTGCAGGCGCTTGGTTTTGAGGTTTTCCCTGCAGTTTGCTCATTTTTTCTCTTTTCTTCAAAGGGTTGTTTCATTCTTTTTTTTTTCCGGTGGTGGCATGATTTGTCATTCTTGCCACATTCTTTTTGTATGAATATAGTGTAACTGGTGTTTGAAGATGAGGAAATTATACTTGTACCTTGCCAACATAGAAACTATTGTTGTACTAGTAGACTGCCCGTGCGTTGCCACGGGCATTTGAAAATTTGTATTGGTTGCATGTAAAATTTTACATACATAGAAAGATAGGCAATAACAAATAAAAAAGTAATTGGAATCTCTTCGCTTGCAATGTACTCAGACATTAACATCAAATATAAGGATGAAAGGGTGAAATGACATGCACATTAAATGCAAATAAAAAGGCTAAAACTTGCCAGAAAATATACCCCCTCCATTCCTAAATTTAAGTATTTTTAGAGGTTCCAATACGAACTACATACAGATGTATATGTACATATTTTAAAATATAGATTCACTCATTTTGCTTCGTATGTAGTCCACATTGGAATCTCCAAAAAGACTTATATTTAAAGACTTATATTTAGAAACAGAGGGAGTAGGTCACAACTCACAAGTTCACAACATATTTTCCTAGTATTAGCATAGAAGTCAAATAATGCACGGTAGAACTAAGGAGAAGGTCTATAATATTAGTCTTATCGGCTGTTCGTTAGTATCGAGAGAGGGAGAGGGAGAGGGAGAGGGAGAGGGAGAGAGGGAGCGAGGGAGGGAGGGAGGGAGGGAGGTGATGATGTGTAATTTCACATACAATACTACATTCAAATTGCAATATCCATAGTTTTCTTTGAGTAATCATATGGTAGGAGTAGAAAATTTAAAACTGCAATATGGAGACACTCCTGATTTACATACAGGATAGGATATGAGTAAATTACTCCTATTGTGCGCAATATGAATCCCTCCTTAGTAATCCCACATGTAAACTACAATAGGAGTAAAACAGTATCTGCAATATATATTTTTTGAGACGGAAGCAAAGATTGCCTCATCTAGTAATTAAGCAGAAGAGAATTGCCCAGTTAATTACGGAAAACCTGGCAAATTCCAGAACAATAAGGGCCAAACCCACTCCCATGGACGGAAACACACAGGGCAAAGCCCACCCTAATCGACGACAAGTCGACCCGCGACCAGACAATGCAGCTCCGACTCTGACGGAGAACTCAGAAGAACAAAACCAGTCAGGGCTGGCGCCACGGAAGATCACCGAACGGGTCACCTGCAGCCAGTCATCGTATACCACAGGGCCCCGCCACCGCAGCTTCGACTCCACAGTAACAAACGAACCGAGCCGCGAACACGCCGAAGAAGAGCTGACTACCACAACCATTGCCGCGTCGCCAACATCGCTCCCACCATCATCGTTGCCACAAAAGCCTGGATGCCACAACCACAGCATACCACAGGTCCCGCTTGCCAATGCCGAGCTCCGAGACGAAGCCCCCAAGAGGGAAACGACACACCAAAGTGCCGCCATCGTCCGATCAAAAGATCATGGGTTTCCCCTGGAGAGGCCTAGATGGCCAGATCCGTGCGAGCAGGGTGTGGCAGCAAAGCAACTATGCCTCCAGGGAAGTCAACGACAGCCACGGCCGCCGCCATAGCTCGTCACGACACAAAGCCGAGACAAGGTCTTCACCCAAGCTCCACACCACCTTGGTCGCACATCATTTCTGCATCGGCTTCGACAAGTCCACTAGCATCACCAACAAACCAGCCCGTGGACGAAGGGACCGCAGCCGTCGCACGCAACCGCACCTCGCGGAGACCAACAACGGCCAAACACCAGCGCGAGTAGCCAGATCCAACAAAGGCCAACCAAGAGCAGAGCCACCGGATGCGGCACAATGACCGCGCCCTGCCGAGCACCATGCCGGCAAAGAATGAAGGCGCGCCGCCCGAGGCCGCCCGAGCACCATGCCGGCAAAGAATGAAGGCGCGCCGCCCGAGGCCGCGAACCACCATGATCCCTGGCCGCAGCCTCTATTGGAAAAGGCAGTGCCTAGGAGGCGCTTAGGCACGCCTAGGCGCTAGGCAATGGCCAAATGCCTTGCCAAGGGCATAAATGAAGATCAAGGCAGGGCAAGCAAGGAATTGCCTACCCAAGCAAGAAATCATGCCACATACTGCACTAATATGCCAAACAGGTTATATATTCCAATGGAAGTAGATGGTAGTTAACTTATATTAGGGCTTAGGCCGCGCCTAGGGCACTTAGGCACCGCCTAGGCACTAGGCGAAGGCCAACCGCCTCGCTTACGCCTACCGCTTTTTCCAACCGCAGCCCAGCATCAGACGCTCGTCACGCGCACCACGCACTCGCCACAGCGTCCGCCCGAGACCAGATCTCCTCGCCACCCACGGGCCTCCAAGCCGCGCCAAAAGCGCTGCCCGGGCCCCCTGCACGCCCGCGACATGCACCTTGGCAGATCGAAGGTGGCTCCATCCCACACAGCCTTGTGACGCCAGGACGGTGCCAACACCACCGGAGGACTCCTTGGCACTTCAGACCTGCGGCGACCCGCGCGACAGCCAAATCGCCGCCCGCATCTCGCCCCCCACCCGGCCATGCCCGTGCCGCAGCTCCTCGCGCTCGCGCGCGCGAAACGCTGCGCCATCCCAGCCGCCGCAAGCCTAACGCCACGCCGCCCCCCCGGGCATTGGATCCGCGCCGGCCGCCGGCAAAAACCGCCCTAACGCGCCAGAGCTCGACGAGCCAAGACGCGATCCGCCCTAAGCGCCGTCTGAGAGATGCCCGCCGCCACCTCCCCGAGCTCGACCAGCTTCCCGTGAGGGGGGTCCCCGTGACACCCGGAGAGGCGACAGGGGTGAGAGCTCTGTTTGTCATCTAGTATCTGCAATATGATATGCACAGTATGGAGTAATCATAATTTTTATAGTAAATTTATAATATGATTCCCTCCTTAGTAAATTTTGAATGTGGGATATGAAAAATACATTAAATTGAGTACTCCTACTTATTTACATGTGGAATATAGTGAGTAATTCTCTAATGTCAAGTTTTCCAATGGAAAAATAGAAACTACAATTGTCATATTAGTGTAAACATAAATTGAGTACTCCTACTGATATGCACAACATGACCAATATTCACACATGTTTGCTAACAAACAAAACAATTTGCAGAAATCAATGTTCACATGTGCACAATACGATACCGGGTCAGTGAGTTGGTACAAAAATACAAGGAAAAATGGAAAACAAAATAGGATGAATACAATAAAACCAACATGAAAAGAAATAGAAGCTCCCTAAAACTAGTTAAGTCATAAAAAATTGGGCGCCCCTATGTCTCGCTGTAAGCGAGACAGAGGGCAATACTCGCGGGAAGCTCCAGATAGTCCGACCCAGCTGCGCGGGAGGCTACATCCTCCTTTTTATGTTTTTTGCTTTATTTTGGTACTTTTATTTATACTTTAAAGTATTCTAAATATATATTGCAAAAAGGATATATAAAAAAATTGAATTTTTTTGACCAAGCATTTGAAAAATGTTAAATGTGTATAGAAAAATGTTTATCACGTATGCGAAAAATGTATTAAAAATTGATCATGTATTTGAAAAATGTTAATCAAGCATTTGAAAAACACCTCAACAAGTATATGAAAAATGTTAATCAAGCATTTGAAAACACCTGAACAAGTATTTGAAATTTTTTAATCATGCATTTAAAAAATGTTAAATATGTAGAGAAAAAATGTTGACAATGTATTAAAAATATAATGAATTTTTTGATCATGTATATAAAAATGTTAGTATTTATAAAATGTTAATCAAGCATTTGGAAATGTTAAATGTGTATACAAAACATATTGACCATGTAATAAAGAAATGATGATTTTTTACCATGTATATAAACATTTTAATCAAGCATTTGAAAAACGTTGAACAAGTATTTGAAAATGTTAATCAAGCATTTGAAAAATGTGCATAGAAAAAATGTTGACCATGTATTAAAAATGTTAAACTTGTATTTGAAAAATGTTTATCAAGCATTAAAAATCTTAAAATTATATAAAATTATGCTGACCATTTATTCAAAAATGTTAATCTTGTATTTGAAAACATTAAAAAGTGTATACAAAAAACGTTGACCATGTATTACAAAAGTGTTTAATTCCTATTGGAAAAATGTTAGACGTGTATTAGAAAATTGTTGATGACATATACAAAATGTAGAATAATAACCAAAAGAACAAAGAGAACCGAAAAAGAAACAAAATGAACAAAATAAAAAGGAAATAAAAATGCAAAAAATAAAGAAAAAGAAGAAGAAAAAAGAAAAGAAACAAAAAGGAAACCAAAGAAAAACAGCAAAAAAAGAAATAAAATCTATACCTACTAATAAAGGGGTTATGTTTCTGCCCGTACATCATTTTATATGTTTCTGCCCGTAACGCACGCACTAAACATTACGTTAAAGTTTCTTTCGTTCATGGGCTTAGGTCGTTACACTTGGGCCTTTACTGCCTATTTGGGCTTGGGCGATCATTTTGTTTTATAAAAAGTCACCCACAGTACGGTATTCCTCTGTTTCTTCATGCATCGCCCTCCTCCACATGGCTCACGCACGACGACACGAGCAGTTTTTCTCTTCTTCTATTTTTTCTTTTTCTGCAGCGAACAGAAGACCGCTCGTAATACTACTGTGCTCAAAGATGATAACTACAACTATATCGATCAGCGATCCAGACCAATCCCTACAAAACTCATCATTGCCGCCGCCGCCTCTCCCCGGTTGCGTGATAGATCAAGGGATGAGGAAAAGCTTTGGGCTGGCGGTTCAACTTCAGGGTTGGCAGCCGTAAGCTGGTAACACAAAGTCACAAACTCGCATGAGCGACGGCTATGTGTTAGGTACACACTAGTTCTCCTTCTCTCAACTATGGTGGATCTCGATCAGGTAGCAGTACAACTGGAGGTAGGAGATGAGGGGATCGGGATTACAGGGAGATACGCGCATGCCACCGCTGCCTGATCCTAGCCAGGATACCTCTTCACACTTGCTACACCCTCTTTTATCAGTTGAGGGTTGCGTTGCTCAGTTCAAACATGTAGGAAATCCACTGGGGGCTCGTGAACTCGTGGCACGGTCGTCGCTCCCTCTTGGGCCGGCCTTGTTGGGCCGCTTATGCTCCTGGACTCGGTGTTCCACCTGCAGGTGGGGTGGTAACACCCCTCTTCTTTTAGACACGACTTTTCCCCAAGTCGGTGTAGACGGGAACGACGCCGAAGATCTTCGAGATCCTCCTAGGTGTCCGGAGTCACTTGAGTGTTCTCCCAACGCACCAAGCCCCAGTCGCGCATCTTGCGGGAGCCCAAACGGCAACGGTTCTGCAAGATCTTCACATGAGTGTTAACCTTGTCAGTAAAGAATGGTAATGAGGAGGAAGCACTTGCACCTGGTGTTAATACCCGCCGGAGCTGGGAGACATGGAAGACGGGGAAGATGGATGATCCCTCAGGTAACTTGAGCTCATACATGACCACGTTCACGCTCCTGATGATGGGGTAGGGCCTAAAGTACTTGAAGCTGAGCTGATGATTAGCTCTCCTTGCCATCGAAGTTTGAATATACGGTTGTAACTTCAAGAAGACCTGATCTCCCACTTGAAACTCGCAAGCCGATCTGTTTTTATCGGCCTGTGCTTTCATGATCTGCTTTACCCGGACCAAGTGCTGGCGGAGGATGCCTTGCATTTGCCGCTGTTCCTTGAGCCACTTGTTTAGCTTAGGTAGAGGAGTAACATGGTCAGGTACTACCCCCAAATAGCGCAGTTCCTGACCGTAGAGCATCGAGAAAGGTGTATTGCCCAAGGTAGAGTGATAGGTGGAATTGTACCAGAACTCGGCGAGAGCCAACCAGCGACTCCAGTTAGTTGGTGTGTTGTGGACAAAGCAACGCAAATAGGTTTCCACACATTGATTGACTCGTTCGGTTTGTCCATCTGCCTAGGGGTGATGAGAGGAGCTCATCTTCAGCTCAACTCCTTGCAACTTGAAAATTTCTTGCCAAACTTTGCTAGTGAAGATGGCATCACGATATGAGATGAGGGCTTCAGGCATACCATGCAACTTGTAGACTTGATTAATGTATAGTTGGGCAATTGTCTGAGCAGTGTACAAGCGCCGAACTGGGAGGAAGTGAGCATACTTGGAGAAGGTGTCGATGACGACCAATATGCAGTTGTAGTTCCTGGATTGGGGCAGACCACCAATGAAATCCAATGAGACAAGATCCTAGCATCGCTTGGCTACCGGCAGGGATGTAGCAATCCAGGGTATTGAGCTCGGTCCGGCTTAGCTTGCCGACACACCTGGCAAGTCTGGACATGCTCTTTGATCTGTTGGTTCATGCCCGGCCTGGCAAACAAGTGCTTGATATGGCGATAGGTGGCTGGGAACCTGGAGTGCCCCCCAATAGAGCTGCCATGTAAAGCTCGCATTATTTGCTGCTAGAGTTTTGTGTTGTTGCCCAGCCATACATGCCCTTCAAATCTCATGACGCCCCTGATGAGAGTGAATTTTCCATCAGCGACCGGTGCCACAACTAGTTGAGTGATGAGTTGTTGCATCTTGGGATCGCTGTCGTACCCTTTGACAATTTCCTAAAGCCAGGCCAGCTGATAGACTGAAACAACATGGAGGTGAGTAGGTCTTCTTGATAGAGCGTCAGCTGCATTGTTTTCCATCCCCTTGCGATAGCAGATCTTGTATTGCCTAACAACTTTGTGAAGGCTTTTTGTTGCCATGGTGTCGGTGTATTGAACTTGAATGTTTATACCCTGACTTATGCACAGACAGTTGCAGCCTTCCCAACAGCAAGGGCTTGTCGGAAGATAGCCTTTATCAACACTCAAGACTTGGTAAAAACTATGAAGAAGACCTCTAGGCATGTGATTGATAAGAACTAAAGAAGTACCGAGGATCAAGATTCAAGAAGCTCGCAAGCAAGGCACCGACAAGGCTACGTAGTGGCGAGGCTTCGAGCAGGTAAGCTCCCACCCGCTGCTCCACCGTGGCAGTCGACAAGAGTCTGCCAACAGGTGTCGAGCGAGCATGCATCTAGGTGAGGCTTGTCAGGGCACGTGTCAATGTTGTGGCTGAAGAACAACTTTATTGATACCCATCCCATAGGCGTGTCAAGGAAATAAAAGGTAGTTGGGCGAGCGACACAGGTGGAGATGGATGACCTTGCCGGCATTCCTCCTCAGCGTGACACCTAACGAAGCATTTAAAGCTTTTATCCTAATCCACCAGAGTTAGGTATTTGGCACTATAGCTTACTGTAGTCATTATCTATCCTTGTAATTACAAATTTGCCACTGTGGTAGCCCCTTCATCTATAAACAGAGTCCCATGGCAACCTTTACAAGGGTCGACGTCCTGCTCATTTGCTGCATTTTGCTACTTGTAAACTGCGTTGGGATCCCCCGAAGAGGAGGGGTGAAGCAGTACAGTAGAGATAATTATTTCCCTCAGTGAGAACCAAGGTTATCGAGCTAATAGGAGAACCAAGCAAACCTTGTTTAGCAGCACCTACACGCACAAAAGCAAATACTTGCACCTAATGCGGGCAAGAGGGTTGTCAATCCCCTTGAACTCGTCACTTGCAAGGATTAATTCTGAAAGTGATAGATAGATAAAAAGGAAAGTAAAATAAAAGAGTAGAATTGCAGCAAAGTATTTTTGGTTTCAGCAATATGGTAAAAGTTGACCCGGGGGCCATAGTTTTCACTAGAGGCTTCTCTCTCGAACACATAGCATACGATGGGTAGACAAATTACTGTTGGGCAATTGATAGAAAAGCGCATACTTATGACGTATTCATGGCAATGATTATGTATATAGGCATCACGTCCATGAAAAGTAGATTGACTCCTGCCTACATCTACTACTACTCCACCAATCGACTGCTATCCAACATGCATCTATGGTATTAAGTTCATGACAAACATAGTAATGCCTTAAGCAATATGACATGATGTAGACAAAGTAAGCTCAAGCAATATGATTAAACCCCGTCGTTTTGCCCTTAATGGCAACAACACCATACGTGCCTCGCTACTCCTTCCATCATTGAGTGAGGACACCACAAGATTGAACCCATTACAAAGCACCTCTCCCACTGAAGATAAATCAATCTAGCTGGCCAAACCAAACAGATAGATCAGAGAGAAATACAACACTATAACAAGCATGTATAATAAAGTTCAGAAAAGACTCAATTACTTTTAATGAATAATCTGATTGTAAACCCACAATCCATCAGATCCCAACAAACACATCACAAAATAAGTAGAACTCCAAGGATATCGAGGAGAACATTGTATTGAAGATCAAAGAGAGAAAAGAAGCCATCTAGCTACTAGATATGAACCTGTAGGTCTGTGGTGAACTACTCACACATCATCGGAAGGCAACAAGGATGATGTAGAACCCTTTCGTGATCAATCCACCCTCTGGCAGAGTACCGGAAAAGACCTACAGGTGGGATCACAAAAGAACAGAAGCTTGCGGCGACGGAAAAAGTGTTTCGGGTGGCTCTTTGTTGGTTTGGGAATATATGTGAATTCATAGAGGTGGAATGTGACGCCAGGGTAATTAAGCTACAGAAACCCCCTCGTAATGATGCCACATCACCTTGGTTACTATTGTTAAACTCGCGTTGATTAGGAACCGATTCAAATTCAGATTCAAAATCAAGGCAAACAACAAAAGTTTTCAAATGTTAAAACTAAAATGTTCGGTTTGTGATAAATGTTGCATAGGTAGTTATGGTGAAGAACCCATATTTAAATAAAATGTTTAAATGCACTCTAGTAAATAAAACAGTGGCTAAAACAAATATTTAAATGATTTTACAATATTAAACAAATACAGACTAACTTATTTGCCTATCAAACTAAAGGTGACAGTAGCCTAAATTATAATAGGATTTTTAGATGCAATTCTTGTATTTTAAAACTAGTTTTGTTTTGATATGAATTAAAACAGAAAAGAAAATAAGTAAAGAAAAGAAAACACAAAAAACAGAAAAAAAGAACAAAAAAGAAAAGAAAAGAATCCCGGGCTTGGCCCGGTACACCGGCAAGAGCTGCCAGGCTGCCCAGGCGCTCCTTATCCTCTCTCCCCCCAAAACCCTAATCTAACCGCACCACTCCCCCACTCGCGCCCCCACTCTCCCTCTCCCCCGATCGAATCGGGATCGGGCCCGACACCGCGCCTCCCCGGATCCCGTCATCGGAACCACGCCGCTCGCCTCTCCATCATCGATGCGTCCCCGTCCTCCTCGCCGCCTGCCTTTCCTTCCCTTGTAGCGTCCCCCGTCGACCACCCGACCCCGCTGCCCGTCCCTTTACGAACCCGGTGAGGCCGGGCCTTCCTCTCTCTCGTCCCGTCGCGCATGCGCACTCACCAGCCAGCCGTCTTTGCCGCGCGCGCGCGATGCCCCGCATCCCGCGCCCCACCGCACATCCCGCGCGCGCCCCGCGCCTGCGCCCACCTTCCCCTGTCCTCGGCCGTGGCCGCTCGCGTCACCGCCGTCCACTTCTACCGCCTGCTGCGCCCACGCTCCAGCCGCGCAACACCTCCCCGACGTTCCCCTCTCTATGCTGCTAGCCAGCCTCTGGCGGCGCCCTGCCGCACCCGTCGAGCCGCCTCTGCTGTTGCTCCTCCACCACCGCGACCCGCGCCCTGCTTCGCATCGCGTCGCCCGCCGTCGTGCTCGCTGCGTCTCTTCTCCATAATCGCCGCGATGTGCCCATTGCTGCTGTCTGCCACAAGGCTTGCCGCCGACCTCCGCCACCGCCGCGTTGTGCCACCCGTGCAGCCAGCGCCCGCTCTTCTTCCGGCCCCGCCGTGGACTTGCCTCTCCATGACCCGTGCCTTCACCGCTCGCGGACCTGGTCGGCGCCTCGCCACGACCGCCCCCTCCTCCTCCGCCCGCCTGCTGCCACGCCGCGCTGAAACCTCTCCTCGCCATGCCAAGACTTTGATTCGGGCGACGCCGAGCTCAGGTTCGCCTCGTCGGGCGCCCGCGCCCGTGCCCAATAACCCGCACCCGCTATGGTCTATGGGCCTTTGACAGGCGGGGCCCAGCCCCTGAGAACGTTTTAATAAAAAAAGATTTTAAAATAAAAAAAATAAAAAATAATAACATATTAATTAATTAACTTAATTATGTTTAATTAACCTAATTAACTAGTGTTAACTAATTAAGCGGTAATTAGATTAGTTAAACCCTAATAAGAACAAACAGAGCATGACATGCGGGACCCACACGTCAATTTGACCCAGTCAATGTTCTGTTGACTGCTGACGTCATGATGACGTCAGCATACACTATTCCGGATAATGTTGATTTAAAATAATTAAATAAATTCTAAAATGATTAAATCTTTTCAAATTAATATAAAATAAACCGTGCCTCGGATAGAAAAACTTTGTACATGAAAGTTGCTCAGGACGACGAGACGAATCCGAATACACATCCCGTTCGTCCGCCACACACCCCTAGCATATCAAACACTCAACTTTCCCTCTCCGGTTCATCTGTCCGAAAACGCGAAACACCGGGGATACTTTCCGGATGTTTCCCCCCTTCGTCGGTATCACCTATCCCTGCGTTAGGTCACCCCTAGCACAACGTATTGCCGCGTCTTGCTTTGTGTTACATTTGATTGCTCTGTTATTTATTGTGTTCCCCCTCTGTTACTTCTTTCCGGTAGGCTCCGAGACCGTTGCCGATACCCCTGTGATCGACTACATCGACGGCGATCCCTCCTTCCCGGCTGAGCTTCCAGGCAAGCCCCCCCCCCCTTGATCACCAGATATCGCCTATTCCTTCTCTCTACTGCTTGCATTAGAGTAGTATAGCATGTTACTACTTTCGGTTAATCCTATTCTGCTGCATAGCCTGTCATTGTTGCTACAATTGTTATTACCCTTACCTGCTATCCTAATGCTTAGTATAGGATGCTAGCGTTCCATCAGTGGCCCTACACTCTTGTCCGTCTGCCATGCTATACTACTGGGCTGTGATCACTTCGGGAGGTGATCACGGGTATATGCTATATACTTTATACTGTTACATTACTTATGATACTGCTCAGAGATGGGGGCTGAAGGGAGGTGGCTCCATCCTGGTAGAGGTGGGCCTGGGTTCCCGACGGCCCCCGACTGTTACTTTGTGGCGGAGCGACAGGGCATGTTGAGACCACCTAGGAGAGAGGTGGGCCTGGCCCTGGTCGGCGTCCGCGGTTACTTCAAAATAACACGCTTAACAAGATCTTGGTATTTGATCTGAGTCCGGCCATTTGGTCTATACGCACTAACCAACTACGTGGGAAAGATATGGGCACTCGGCGTTGTGGTATCAACCGAAGCCTTCGTGACGTCAGCGACTGAGCGGCGCGCGCCAGATTGGAACGTAAGCCTGCTCTTTTATTAAGGGGGCTAGTTCTGCTTCCGGCCGCCCATGCAACATGCAGGTGTGCAATGGGCGATGAGCCCAGACCCCTGCGCCATAGGATTTAGACCGGCGTGCTGACCTACCTGTTGTGCCTAGGTAGGGCTGCGACGTGTTGATCTTCCGAGGCCGGGCATGACCCAGGAAAGTGTGTCCGGCCAAAGGGGATCGAGCGTGTTGGGTTATGTGGTGCACCCCTGCAGGGAAGTTTATCTATTCGAATAGCCGTGTACCTCGGTAAAAGGACGACCCAGAGTTGTACCTTGACCTTATGACAACTAGAACTGGATACTTAATAAAACACACCCTTCCAAGTGCCAAGATATAACCCGGTGATCGCTCTCTAACAGGGCGACGAGGAGGGGATCACCGGGTAGGATTATGCTATGCGATGCTACTTGGTGAACTTACCATCTACTCTCTTCTACATGTCAGCAAGATGGAGGCTGCGAAGCGTAGTCTTGACGGGATTATCTATCCCCTCTTATTCGGCATTCTGATTCACCCACCGATATGGCCCTTTACACATATACCCATGCATATGTAGTGTAGCTCCTTGCTTGCGAGTACTTTGGATGAGTACTCATGGTTGCTTTTCTCCCTCTTTTCCCCCTTTCCCTTCTACCTGGTTGTCGCAACCAGTTGCTGGAGCCCAGGAGCCATACGCCACCGTCAATGACGACTCCTACTACACCGGAGGTGCCTACTACTACGTGGAGGCCGCAGACGACGACCAGGAGTAGTTTAGGAGGATCCCAGGCAGGAGGCCTGCACCTCTTTCGATCTGTATCCCAGTTTGTGCTAGCCTTCTTAAGGCAAACTTGCTTAACTTATGTCTGTACTCAGATATTGTTGCTTCCGCTGACTCGTCTATGATCGAGCATTTGTATTCAAGCCCTCGAGGCCCCTGGCCTGTATTATGATGCTTGTAAGACTTATTTATGTTTTTAGAGTTGTGTTGTGATATCTTCCCGTGAGTCCCTGATCTTGATCGTACACGTTGCATGCATGAATAGTGTATGATTGAATCGGGGGCGTCACAAGTTGGTATCAGAGCCGAGTGCCTGTAGGAATCCCCCTTTCCAACTCCTTGGCCGAAGTCGAGTCTAGTCATTGAAAAACTTTTACTAACATGGCTGTGCGGCTTACGGGCCCATGTCGCCATTGGGTGGTAGTTGGATATTCTATTCCTCGACCTTTACTCTAGGACTCTGAACTCTCTTCTATTCGGGTTAAATGATTTTTCTAAAATCTAACTTTAGGTTCTCGAAAATACTTCCTCCCGGAGAGCCCCTTGAGCCGATGATCTTTCTTTGCACTGAAGATTCTGAAGACACTCTCTGATGCTTCCCTGAGACCCTTGTGCCCTTCACCATTGCGATCCCTACCACCGATAAATCTTTATGGATAACTACATACTTTTGTCGTTCATACTTTCATCCCCAGTTGCCCTTGTTATTACAAGGTGCCCTCAAATACTCTCTGATGTTCCAAGCATCCTTTATGCTTACTACCCCGTAGTTCCTTGCCGCATGAATACCCCTACGAATAATTCTTCACCCTTATCGAGGAACTATTATTACTAGTTGATCATATGATCCACAAGGTACATTGATATGCTATCCGGTCTTCCGGTAATTCTCTGCCAGCTATTGCTGTGCAAATACTTGTCTGCTTGCATTATGGTTGCGTTCCATATGTCTAGCAATATTCATTAGTCTCCCTTGTCATCGTCATTTTCAGCCTTTGATTTGATATGTGGTGAATGCTCGCAATCCTCAGTCGAAATCCTAGAATTCATCCTTCCGGATCAGAAGTCATTTTAAACATGAACTGGTTCTCGACCAACCGAATTGCCATCGGTTGTACCCCTAAGTCTATTCAACTTATCCATTCTTAATCAGACCGTTGGCTTCTGATCCCTTGATTTGGAAATGATAATTCCTTTGCCTTTGAGCTTTGAATTAGTCAGTTGTTTCTATAATCCGATGCCCTTTCGTTCCTTCTTCCTCTGATAGAGTACCGATACTCGCATCAGCTCCGTTGTAGACCACAAGACCCCTTGATGGATTAGTATCCAACAGTGTCCTTCGTATACAAAAAACCTCGAGAAGTTCTTTCCCTGTTATATAATGCCTTTGGCAATTTGTATCCTCTGCTTTGATAGCCATACTCTACTTTTGAGATTGTACTATTTACTCCGAACTTTGTGGTATCTGTTTCTAAGATGCCCCGATGGGTTGAACATATACCTTCCTTAATTTGTGTGAACCCAAAAGTCTTCATGTGTCATAACCTTCTGGTATTCCGCCAGTTAAACTTTCAAACTCTAAACATTCTTAACTGGGAGCAATAAATGAGAAGTTGTGTATTGAAGAAGTAGGAGTCGACCTTGAACCTTTGCGTTCATGCCCATGGACCCGATGTGGAACTTATCATGGAAGCTTCTTATAATAATAACTATTTCCTTGATATAATATCCTTTGGTATCGGTGAAGTTGATCCTTTGCAATCGTGGTTCCGACCATATGTTCTTCTTTGATCCCATTTCTCGGGCAAGTTTAAGCACTTGTCTTCTGTGGATCAATACACCAGTCCAACCTTTATTTTGATCTTTCGTCGAGTATTACACCCTGGTATCTCGAGTTATCACGGAACTACATAACTTCTTATGAGTTCTTCGTCAACTATTATTCTCGTCGATTCCAATTTCCCCCCGGGTCCTGAGTTATTAGTCACTCAAAAACACCGATAAGTGAATCGATTCCGCACTACGATTCAATAACTCTTAAGTAATTTTCGTTGCTTATTAGTTTAATAATCATTCAAGTCATTCCTAGCCTGATCGGCTATATCCTTATCGTGCAACTTTTTAACTGTGCTACCTGATCCTTCTTCCTGGAGCACAATTTTCGACGATGAGCTAAGCTTACGTCGACTTTCCTCATCATATCATTTCTCCTTGAACAACAATCTTGATTCCGAGATTGTGATGTACCCGTGGTTCCAATAACCTTTTGCTTCATCATTCCTTTGACTTGGTGTCATCGCCGATCGATTACACCTTCTTGAAAACTCTCGACAATTGTGTCGTGATCATCATTAACATTCTGAGCTCTTCCAGGATATCAATCGAATTCATGATGAGGAATACCATCCTTGCCCCTCGATGATTTGTGTTATCATCGGCAACATTCTTGCCTTCCCCCAACACAAACTTGTACATGTTTTCTGTTGTACCTTGATTTCCTTGCTATCTAGCTTATGTTATGTTCCACCTTGGATTATTATCATATTTTATATTAAGGATGTTGTGAGAATTGCTCCACCTCTTAAGAATTCTTGATATAGTAGTACGTCTCGCCATCTCCGTTCATTCCTTGGTCCCCGTGTCGTTTCTAACCGGAAAACTGACAATTGATCTATGACGTGCGAATTCGAAACTTCTAGCAACCCTATTGCTCTTAAGTTATTGTTGACATTTCATTCTTAGACCATTGGTTATCGAATCACCATTCTAACATTGATCATGCTACCTATGCCCATAGTTCGGGCGCACCTTTCAACCAATGTTTGATTGTGTATGTTTTCCTCGAGTATACATCATTATATAATTTGATCTGATGAATGTTATCTCCTTGTTCACATAATTGTGGAGATCCATCTTTTGGAAATCTCGATGAATTGTCCTTAGCCCATCATCCACCTCATCATCCTCTCCTTGTTTTAATGATGAACCCTTGTTTCAGAGCCTTGCTTCTGTACGCCATTTCTCGAGAATCTTGCAACGTCTATTTGTCAATTTGTGTTGCAGCTTTTCTTCTTAGGCATCCTGAGTCTGAGGTAACCTGACACCAATCAGATCTGTATCTCGGTCAGATATGATGGTTGGGACATATTTCCAAGAGTTATAACTTTGGTCTTTATGTGACCCGGTAAGGTGATGTCGTGCCTAACACACCTGGCCGGAGGTCCTATTGTTATAGCTTCCTTTTTAGCAAGGATATCCATTCTTCCATGAGGAAATTGTAAAACTTATTCTACAAGTTGTTCCTGATGGATCCTTCATGCATCAAAATTCTGAACCTTACTTGTTGACCATATCAATGCTAACTGGAAGCATGTCTGTGGTACTCTAATCATTGATAAGAACATTTTGAAGCACCATGCTAAATTTCTTTATCAATTATCCAAACACCGTTGTATGGGTAATGTTATGAAATTCCTCTCCCCTTACCTAAATGGTTTTCTACTTTCTATCCTGTCATGGATATCATGCTCTGCTTGTCCTTGGGAAGGATATACCCTTGAAATATGTGTTTAAACACATTTTCCTTTCCATTGTTCTGTTTAATCTGATAACCATATTTTCCTTTCCATTGGTTGGTTTAATGTTTCTTGTGATCTATATGATATAAGCAGTAATATTCTCCTGCATATGTAAACACCTCGGTGTACAATTCTGTCAACGAGGCCCTATTACTATTGTTGATGATATTCCGGTAGCCACCGATGGATGAGAACTTTGCCTAATGGTCCGCCTCGTTCAACGAGCAGGAAAATGGTTCTCTTCGTCCCTCGCCCTTGGTATCGATGTTGTTGCCGACATAACCGACAGACTATCCTCTGACATGCCTTGCTTACGTGATCGTGCAAGACGTCACCGCCCTTCCCACTTTTAACCCACATGGTGTGCCCATAACCCACAGTTCCACAAGATCGAAACCCGACTCTCCTGTACATCACTGTTCCCAAGGTTATTCCTCACGCTTGGCTTCGTATGAAATTCATGGGCCACCGTCCTAGTGATCTATTCTGGTAACAGACGCAATACTCAATCTCGTTGCTCTGGACCCCTTTCGCATGTTATTTCAGACATCGAACGATTGCCTATCCATTTGAAACTTCTCATGGTACCTTCTTACTTTGCTCTCGATAACTTCTTAAGTTTCAATTCGAGAGATACTTATGCTTCTCCCCATGAGTTAACCGTCCGATGATCAATTTTGTTAGAATCCGGCCTTATAGAGTTTCCCCCCTCTTATCCTTTGGTAAGTCCGGTGAAGATCCTGAAGGAAGGAAGACAATTTCATCACAATGCATTGAGGCATAGGAGTGAAGACATCAATGCTATGGATCGACCTCTTCGAGGAGAGCAACCAAAGACGAGAAGATCCGTTAGACTTTCGTAACCAGAACTCCCCCTTACACCCCTCTTAAATCTCGGGACGAATTTCTTGTAGTGGAGGAGAATTGTGACGCCCGGGTAATTAAGCTACAGAAACCCCCTCGTAATGATGCCACATCACCTCGGTTACTATTGTTAAACTCGCGTTGATTAGGAACCGATTCAAATTCAGATTCAAAATCAAGGCAAACAACAAAAGTTTTCAAATGTTAAAACTAAAATGTCCGGGTTGTGACAAATGTTGCATAGGTAGTTATGGCGAAGAACCCATATTTAAATAAAATGTTTAAATGCACTCTAGTAAATAAAACAGTGGCTAAAACAAATATTTAAATGATTTTACAATATTAAACAAATATAGACTAACTTATTTGCCTATCAAACTAAAGGTGATAGTAGCCTAAATTATAATAGGATTTTTAGATGCAATTCTTGTATTTTAAAACTAGTTTTGTTTTGAAATGAATTAAAACAGAAAAGAAAATAAGTAAAGAAAAGAAAACACAAAAAACAGAAAACAAAAGAACAAAAAAATAGAAAAGAATCCCCCGGGCTTCAGCCCAGCTGGCCACCGGCGCAGCTGCCGGGCGGCCCAGCCGGCGCTCCCTTATCCTCTCTCCCCCCCGAAACCCTAATCTAACCGCACCACTCCCCCACTCGCGCCCCCACTCTCCCTCTCCCCCGATCCAATCGGGACCGGGCCCGACGCCGCGCTTCCCCGGATCCCGCCACCGGAACCACGCCGCTCGCCTCTCCGTCATCGACGCGTCCCCGTCCTCCTCACCGCCGGCCTGCCTCCCCACCGCGCGTCGTCCCCGTCGACCACCCCGACCCTCTCTGCCCCGTCCCTACGAACCCCGGTGAGGCCCGGGCCCTCCTCTCTCCCCGTCGCAGCAAGCAAGACACGCGCCGTTGCGTGCTTGCCGTGCTGCCTGCCATGCCCCCGCATCCCCGCGCCCCCTCACGCACACCCCGTGCGCACCCCGCGCCCGCGCCCACCTTCCCCTGTCCTCGGCCACGGCCGCTCGCGTCACCGCCGTCCACTTCTGCTGCCCGCTGCGCCCGCGCTCCAGCCGCGCAACACCTCCCCGGCGTTCCCCTCTCTACGCTGCTAGCCAGCCTCTGGCGGCGCCCTGCCGCACCCGTCGAGCCGCCTCTGCTGTTGCTCCTCCACCACCGCGACCCGCACCCTGCTTCGCATCGCGTCGCCCGCCGTCGTGCTCACTTGTCTCTGCTCTCCCGCAGCTGCCGTCGATGCGCCCCGCTGCTGCTGTCCCGCTGCGCTTCGTCGCCGACCTCCGCCACCACCGCGTTGTGCCACCCCGTGTAGCCAGCGCCGCCATTGCTTGCTTTCCGGCCCGCCGTGTTTTGCCTCCGCCGCGACCGTGCCTTCACCGCTTTCCGGCCACGTCCGGCGCCGCGCCGACCGCCGCCTGCCTCCTCCACCCGCCTGCTGCGTCGGCGCGCGCTGAGCCTCCTCCTCGCCGCGCCCTGCGTTGCGCGGCGACGCCATTGGTTTGCCCCATCGGCGCCGCGCCGTGCTCAATAACTCAAGACTCGCTATGGCCTATGGGTCTTTGATAGGCGGGGCCCTGCCCCTGAGAACGTTTTAATAAAAAAAGATTTTAAAAATAAAAATAATATATTAATTAATTAACTTAATTATGTTTAATTAACCTAATTAACTAGTGTTAACTAATTAAGCAGTAATTAGATTAGTTAAACCCTAATTACAACAAACAGAGCATGACATGCGGGACCCACACGTCAGTTTGACCCAGTCAATGTTCTGCTGACTGTTGACGTCATGCTGACGTCATGATGACGTCAGCATACACTATTCTGGATAATGTTGATTTAAAATAATTTGATAAATTCTAAAATGATTAAATCTTTTAAAATTAATATAAAATAAACCGTGCCTCGGATGGAAAAACTTTGTACATGAAAGTTGCTCAGAACGATGAGACGAATCCGAATACGCAGCCTGTTCGTTCGCCACACACCCCTAGCATATTGAACACTCAACTTTCCCTCTCCGGTTCATCTGTCCGAAAACGTGAAACATCGGGGATACTTTCGGGATGTTTCCCCCCTTCGCCGGTATCACCTATCCCCGCGTTAGGTCACCCCTAGCACAACGTATTGCCGCGTCTTGCTGTGTGTTACATTTGATTGCTCTGTTATTTATTGTGTTCCCCCTCCGTTACTTCTTTCCGGTAGGCTCCGAGACCGTTGCCGATACCCTGTGATCGACTACATCGACGACGACCCCTCCTTCTCGGTTGAGCTTCCAGCAACCCCCCTTGATCACCAGATATCGCCTATTCCTTCTCTCTACTGCTTGCATTAGAGTAGTGTAGCATGTTACTACTTTCGGTTAATCCTATTCTGCTGCATAGCCTGTCATTGTTGCTACAATTGTTGTTACCCTTACCTGCTATCCTAATGCTTAGTATAGGATGCTAGTGTTCCATCAGTGGCCCTACACTCTTGTCCGTCTGCCATGCTATACTACGGGGCCGTGATCACTTCGGGCGGTGATCACGGGTATATGCTATATACCTATATTGTTACATTACTTATGATACTGTTCAGAGATGGGGGCTGAAGGAGCACGTGGCTCCATCCCGGTAGAGGTGGGCCTGGGTTCCCGACAGCCCCCGACTGTTACTTTGTGGCGGAGGGAGAGGGCATCTTGAGACAACGTAGGAGAGACGTGGGTCTGGCCCTGGTTGGCGTCCGTGGTTCCTTCAAAATAACACGCTTAACGAGATTTTGGTATTTGATCTGATTCCGGCCATTTGGTCTATACGCACTAACCAACTACGTGGGAAAGATATGGGCACTCGGCGTTGTGGTATCAGCCGAAGCCTTCGTGACGTCAGCGACTGAGCGGCGCACGCCGGATTGGAACGTAAGCCTGCTCTTGTATTAAGGGGGGCTAGTTCTGCTTCCGGCCGCCCACACAACGTGCAAGTGTGCAATGGGCGATGGGCCCAGACCCCTGTGCCATAGGATTTAGACCGGCGTGCTGACCTCTCTGTTGTGCCTAGGTTGGGATGCGACGTGTTGATCTCCCGAGGCCGGGCATGACCCAGGAAAGTTTGTCCGGCCAAAGGGGATCGAGCGTGTTGGGTTATGTGGTGCACCCCTGCAGGGAAGTTTATCTATTCGAATAGCCGTGTCCCTCGGTAAAAGGACGACCCAGAGTTGTACCTTGACTTTATGACAACTAGAACTGAATACTTAATAAAACACACCCTTCCAAGTGCCAGATATAACCCGGTGATCGCTCTCTAACAGGGCGACGAGGAGGGGATCGCCGGGTAGGATTATGCTATGCGATGCTACTTGGTGAACTTACCATCTACTCTCTTCTACATGCTGCAAGATGGAGGCTGCGAAGCGTAGTCTTGACGTGATTAGCTATCCCCTCTTATTCGGCATTCTCAGTTCACCCACCGATATGGACCTTTACACATATACCCATGCATATGTAGTGTAGCTCCTTGCTTGCGAGTACTTTGGATGAGTACTCATGGTTGCTTTTCTCCCTCTTTCCCCCTTTCCCTTCTACCTAGTTGTCGCAACCAGTTGCTGGAGCCCAGGAGCCAGACACCACCGTCGACGATGACTCCTACTACACCGGAGGTGCCTACTAATACGTGGAGGCCGCAGACGACGACCATGAGTAGTTTAGGAGGATCCCAGGCAGGAGGCCTGCGCCTCTTTTGATCTGTATCCCAGTTTGTGCTAGCCTTCTTAAGGCAAACTTGTTTAACTTATGTCTGTACTCAGATATTGTTGCTTCTGCTGACTCGTCTATGATCGAGCATTTGTATTCGAGCCCTCGAGGCCCCTGCTTGTATTATGATGCTTGTAAGACTTATTTATGTTTTTAGAGTTGTGTTGTGATATCTTCCCGTGAGTCCGTGATCTTGATCGTACACGTTGCGTGCATGATTAGTGTATGATTGAATCGGGGGCGTCACATGGAATTAGGTCAAACAGAGTTGCGTGGGGCTCATGAGCTCATGGGGCGCACCCTACCCCCTAGGGCGCGCCCTGTGAGCTCGTGGATCTTTCGTAGCTCTTCTGGCCTCCTCCCGAAGCTTTTAGGGTCCCTTCTGCTTCAGAAAAAATCACCGTAAAGTTTCATCGTGTTTGGACTTCATGTGGTATTGATTTTCTAAAAAGCCAAAAAACAAGCAGAAAACAACAACTGGCACTGAGCACCAGGTTAATAGGTTAGTCCCAAAAATGATATAAAATAGCATAAAAATGCATATAAAGTATCCACGATTGATAATATAATAGCATGAAACAATAAATTTTTTATAGATATGTTGGAGACGTATCAGCATCCCCAAGATTAATTCCTGCTCGTCCTCGAGTAGGTAAATGATAAAAACAGAATGTTTGATGTGAAATGCTACATAATTTGTGTATCATGTAATCTCTTTACGGTATAATCATTAATAAACGATGAAGTAACAATATCAACATAACAATGTCCATGAATATAAGAACCATAATAATTACTTTTTCAAAATATATGATCCTTAACGAATGTTATCCCCACTCATTTTATCATGTTAGCATGGCATGGCTTCGCCTTCACTGCATAAATATAAATCATGAGCACCCTGGTGTCAAACCAAACAATTGGATCATACTTCTAACCCGCTTCATCATTTTCAACCTCACGCAATACATGAGCGTGAGCCATGTATATAACACTATAGGTGAAATAGAATGCGGTGATAGAGATTAATAAGGGAAGTCAAAAAGGAAGAAAGTCTCACATCGACGCAGCTAATTAACAGGCTATGGATATGCCCATCAATTGATGTCAATGGGAGGAGTAGGGATTGCCATGCAACGGATGCACTAAGAGGTATAAGTGTATGAAAGCTCAAAAGTGGGTGTGCACCCAACTTGCTTGCTCAGGAAGACCTCAGATATTTGAGGAAGCCTATCATCAGAATATACAAGCCAAGTTCTATAATGAAAGATTCCCACTAGTATATGAAAGTGACAACTTAGGAGACTCTCTATATGAAGAACATGGTGCTACTCTAAAGCAAAAGTGTGGAAAGGGTTAGTAACATTGCCCCTTCTCTCTTTTCTCTCCTTTTTTGTGGGCTCTTTGGCCTCTTTTTTTCGGAGTCTCATCCTGACGTGTGGGGGAATCATAGTCTCCATCATGCTTTCCTCACTGGGACAATGCTCTAATAATGATGATCATCACACTTTAATTTACTTACAACTCAAAATTACAACTCGATAACTAGAACAGTATGACACTATATGAATGCCTGTGCAATGTACCAATATGTACAACAATCTAGCTAACATGAATAATAATGATGAACGGTGGCTGTGCCACAAATATCATGTCGGCTCTATATGATCATGCAAAGCATATGACAATGAACATGTATGTCACGAAAACAGAACGATGGAAGTTGCATGGCAATATATCTCGGAATGGCTTTGCAAATGCCATAATAGGTAGGTATGGTGGCTGTTTTGAGGAAGATATAAGGAGGCTTACACTACTGCAGGATGCTGCTAATGCGACACATGTATCAGAGACCCTTCGACAAAACTGTGTGCGATGCATGAATCGCAAACGGTATCATAACAAAACCATCACCAATAAAACGAATTGTGTGCAATGGTGGATGCATCAAGCATGATTCAGATTAGAGTCATGTGTGTGATACGTGGCATATAGTTGATCCATACGAACTATTTGCGACGAGTGAAACAACAGAAATGGCTCGCCAAATCAAGGTGTGTGCGATAGATGACATATAGTTCACTTGGATGAACTGTTTGCGATAAGCGAAAACAACATAAATCAACCAGATCAAGGTGTGTGCGATAGACGACATACAATTCACTCAGATGAACTGTTTGCAATGAGCCAAAACAACAGAAACGGTCAGCCAGATCAAGGTGTGTGCGATAGATGGCATATAGTTAACTAGGATCAACTATGTGCGAGCCAAAAGAACAGAAACAGTCAGCCAAATCAAGGTTTGTGCGGTAGACGGGCACATATTCTAATTAAAAGAATCGTGCACGATGGTAATAACGAGCGCGCACAGTTGATGGAACAAGTCTTGTGCTGACATCGCCGATTGCGGTGCATCCTACGGTGCACACACCGTGCATGCATCCAAGAACGCGTGCCCATGTTACGCCATCCGGGAATCGTGCTGCACTTCGAAAAACGGAACCGTCAACAAATTTTGAGCTTCTTTCCTGCCACATTCCAAATTACCACGCTATATTTAGTTGCAAACCTGTTCACACTGATCAAAACCTAAATGGTTTCCCACTTAGCAGCTTATTAATAGGTTATAAATACTACCTACTCAAACATGACTGCACATTCCTCCTCAATTCCCCATCAACAAACAAACAAGTCTTTCTTCGTTGTTCCTTGCATCTGCCATGACCCGTAGGAGGAGTTCTTGGTTGAGAAACAACCAGGGAGCGGCGAGCATGGAAGCAGAAGCAATAGAGATGTCCCGTCTCACCGCGATAGCAGCCGAGAGGTCCTGCCGCGCCGCCGAAGCAACACAGAGGTCCCACCGCACTACCGAAGCAGCACAGAGGTCTCGCCATGCCGCCGAAGCAACAGAGTGGTCCGGCCGCACCGCGGAAGCAACATAGGTGTCGCGCTGCACCGTGGAAGCAGCACATATGTCCCGCCGCGCCGTGGAAGTACCAGAGAGGTCCTGTCGCGTTGCAATGGCCTGGAAAGATCTCTCGCGGGAAGGCGAGGGCTCTCACAGGCGCATGCGCGCTATGCTTAATAAGCTGATTGATGAGATCTCCGGCTGGGCGAAGCTGCAGGAGGAGATCAATGCCTCGTTTGATAAGGTGACCGTCGTCATCCAGGGACTATGGGATGACAAAGCGAATCTCCGCACCCAGTGCGACCTGCTGAGGGTGAAGATCGTCGGTAGGGCGAAGCAGGATGAGGAGAGCACTGCCTTGTTGAAGAGGATGACCATCATGGTCAAGAAACTTATGGATGATAATGCCAAGCTACGCATCGAGCATGTAAGGCTAGTGGAGGAACCCGTGGCTACTGTCAAGCGACTTATTGAGGACGTGAAAGACATCATTGCCGCTCGCTGCGGGAACTCCTGCGCCATGGACGAAATGATGAAAATGGCGGAGTAGATCGAGGTGAAGTAGAGAGCAACGACCCAGATCATTGTCTGTGTCTTCCTTCTTCTTTTCCCTTATGTCTTTCCGGCGTTGCCGCATGTGGCATTTTTAATTATCTTCTTGAATATGTAAGACAATTATTATCCATTGCCATCGTCGTCATATATACCAGTCTTGCTAAGTCTCAGTCGATGATATGTTCGTGAGATCTTACATGAAGATTCGTGCAAAATTTTCTTTTTAGATTTTCTTTTCTCTCTCTTAAATCTTAGTCGACTGAGACCTAGCCACACCATTAAAACAGGGGCTCAAGCGCCATGAATGGAGAAGTTGGGAGCGAGGTGGGCGGCAGATGGAGGTCAAAGGGCTCGCCTCCTGGTAAGCCTGCGCAACGGTCTGCTCGCATGCCTCCCGTCTACTCAAATACCTACCCTGCACGACGCCTCCTAGCCAATATAAACGGGGACGGATGGCAACACGTAGATGGTTAGTAGAACGCCCATGGTTTCAGTAATACTTGTGTGTCCGATTGTAACGTGGCAGCTCTTTGTTCCAAAATGACTTTGTTGGTGCCATGTCAAGGCAACATGTCAAGTTTCATGATTTTTAGGCGAGTTTTGGATTTACAGGAATTTTAAAACCAAGTTTCTTACTATTTTCGTCCGATCCACGACACCCATATGTTTGAAATTCATTCCCATTTCTTGCATGGGACCTAAACATTCACCAAAGGACACACATATGGTTTTCAACCCATTTTGGCGCACTCGAGCATGTGCATGTAGTTCAAATTTGAATTATGCACATTAAATGCCTAGAAAAATCAATTAATTTATAAAAAGGTCAAATAAACCCGAAATAATTCCAAATTTTAGCACAACACTCCTATTGTTCTATGTTGCCTTTGTAAAAAAAGATCAAAGGCAGGAAGAGGCAGCATATGTCAATTCGCCCACCAAGGTGACACGTTCCTTATCGGAACCATGAGGCTTCTTGAGAAAAACTCCGTTTTGCAAGAAGCTTATACCAAAACTTGTCCCTAGTAGGTCAATTTTTTTTCCACAGCATGCTGGTGACATGTCAACACACCATGTCAAGTTTCATGATTTTCAGGCGAGTTTTAGATTTATAGAAATTTAAAAACCAAGTTTCTCAATATTTTTGGCCGCGCCACGACACCCAGATGTTTGAAATTCATTCCCATTTCTTGCATGGGAGCTAAACATTCACCCAAGGACACATTTATGAATTTTCAACCAAATTTGGTGCACTGGAGCATGTGCCTCTAGTTCAAATATGAATTATGCAAATTAAATGCCTAGAAACTCAATTAATGTATAAAAGGAGGCCAAACGAAACCGGAATAATTCCAAATTTTAGCACTTCACTCCTATGGGTATATGTTGCCTCTGTAAAAAAAATCAAGGCATGAAGAGGCAGCGTATGGTGAGGGAGTCCTGGATTAGGGGGTATCCGGATAGCCGACTATATACATCGTCCGGACTATGGAAGCGTGAAGATACAAGACTCAAGACTTCGACCCGTGTCCGGATAGGACTTTCCTTGGCATGGAAGGCAAGCTTGGCGATCCGGATATTGTATTTCCTTCCTTGTAACCGACTCCATGTAAACCCTAGCCCTCTTCGGTGTCTATATAAACCGGAGAGGTTGGTCCTTAGAAGGCCGATCACAATTACAATCATACCATCATAGGCTAGCTTCTAGGGTTTAGCCTCTACGATCTCGTGGTAGATCTACTCTTGTACTACCCATATCTTCAATATTAATCAAGCAGGAAGTAGGGTTTTACCTCCATTGAGAGGGCCCAAACCTGGGTAAACATCTGTGTCCCTTGCTTCCTAATACCATCAGCCTAGACGCACAAATCGGGACCCCCTACCCGAGATCCGCTGGTTTTGACACCGACATTGGTGCTTTCATTGAGAGTTCCTCTGTGTCGTCGCTGCAAGGCTCGATGGCTCATCTCGTTGTCAGGGACAACATTACCACAGGGGGAGCTCTGGTTGTAGGCCAAACTCTCCGACTAGGCGGCTTCGTCATGACCGCCCCATCGGCTGTTGCGCCGACGATGGCCTCTCGGGTCATCACGCATAAACTTCACATTAATTCGGAGGTCGCCGAACAGATGGATCCGATAGAGCTCTCTTCTCTCAATGAGCTCTTGGATCGCATCTAGGGCTGGGTATATAACCCGAAAACCGATGTACCAAACCAAAATAACCGGCACCGAAGCCGAATACACCGAAACCGAGAGCTTCGGTAGTGCGAACGGTTAGCATATTTGGAAAACCGAAATTACTTCGGTGAATTCGGGTTTACCCCTCGGTCAACCGAACTGACCGAACACCCAGTAAAATAGAGGCCCAGCCCAGCCAGCCGGCCCATATGCTATCGCTACAGACTTGCCCTAATCCCCTGCAGCCGCACGCGTGAGGGTTCTAGGTAGCGAGCGAGCCGCCGCCGTCTCCCGTCTGATCTCTGCGATTCCATTCACCGCCTCCTCGCTTCCCGCATGGTGTTTATTGCTCGATGCTTAAGCTTCCGTCCCTTCTGGAGTTCCCGATGGAGCCCCGTCCTTTTATACTGTCAGCAACGCCCGCTGGGACGACGAGTCAATGACCGGGGAGGCGAGGACGAGGAGCTCCGAATCCTAGCCGGCTAGCTGGAGACGGATCCATAGCAGCGTCGTCGGCAGCGCTGCTCGCGCCACCCTCCTGAGGAACTGTGGATCCACGCGGCTACACCCATAGGACGATTCTGCAAGGCTGCCTAGCTGCAACGTAAGTCCTCTCTCCTCTGTTTCAATCATGTGTTCATTTTTTCCCCATCTAAGAAATCTGAAACGCGGTCGAATTTGAAAATTGTTTTGTACTATAGTGCTTGTATTATTGCATCTGATGTCAGTCTAGTTAGAGAAATCATTCTTCTGTTGAACTGTTGATGAATACGTGGCCTAAAATAGTTGCAGAATCATAGTACTGTACTACCATTCTTCATTGTCAGCCATCTGGTTTGATTTGTTTATGTGGAATACTTGTTGACAGTGAAATTTGATTTGACTGTAGATGTCGTCCGAGGTTCAAGAGATCATGGGGACAGAGATTATTGTGCCTTCTTCAGTTCTAACATCAGTTGGTGTAGTACCTATGGACGTCGAGAAGGCCGCTAGGGGTGATCATGATGTTGAGATTGTGCAAGCAGCGGAAGCAAGGAAGGAGGAAGACAAATAGGGGACTGGCAAGGCAAAAGTTGTGAAGGGGGATGACAATGAAAAGAAAGACACCCGGAAGCAGATGGCATCAAGATCAGAGATGTGGAACCACTTTGAAAAGGTCCTGATCAATGGTGTTTTGCAGAAAGGAAAATGCAACTACTGCAAGAGTAATATCAACGCCCATACTACTGTTAATGGTACATCTACTTTGCGCAAACATTTTAATATTTGCAAGCGTAATCCTCATAGAAATATTGGTGATGATAAGCAAGCTGTGTTGCAATATAATCAGGGTGGTAGTGTTAATACTTGGAAATATAATCCTGATGCTATTAGGGCTACTTTTGTTGAAATGATGATAGAGGATGAACTCCCGTTTGCATTTTGTGAAAAAGCTGGGTTCAAGAAGTTTATGTCTGTAGCATGCCCACGTTTCTTAGTTCCATCTAGGAGAACATGCACTAGGGACATTGTTGGCAAATATTTTGAAGAGAAGGCTAAACTAAAACTTTTCTTTAAAGAACATTGTGAAAGAGTGTGTCTCACCACTGATTGTTGGTCTTCTCAACAAAAGGATAGCTAATGACTGTTACTGCCCACTTCATTTGTAAAGACTGGAAACTTCACAAGAAAGTGATTGGTCTTTTCAATGTTAAGAGTCATAAGGGAGATGATATTGGGAAATACTTGCAAAAAACCTTGATCAATTGGGGGATAGAGAAGGTCATGACCATTATTGTTGATAATGCTAGTAACAATGATGGTGGAATTGGTTATATGAAAAAGGAATTGAATAAAGCTAAGACATGCATATCTGAAGGCAAATATCTCCACATGAGGTGTGCTGCCCACATTGTCAACTTAATAGTTACTGATGGTCTAAAAGAAGTTGATACTTCAGTCAAGCGTGTGCGTGCAGCTGTTAGATATGTGAGGAACAACCCAAGTAGGTTGACTAAGTTCAAAGAATGTGCTGACCTAGAGAAGGTTAACACTAAAGTTTTCTTAATCCTTGATGTGACCACTAGGTGGAATTCTACATATTATATGTTGAAGGCTGCTGCTAGCTATGAGAAAGTCTTTGTAAGGTATGCTGATGAGGATCCGTACTATGCAATTGATCTAGTTAGTGACAAAGGTAAGGACAAGGGCCCTGGAGTTCCAGAAGAGCAGGATTGGGAGAATGTGAACAAGTTGGCAGAATTTCTTGCACATTTTGCTGATCTAACAACTCGTGTTTCTGCCTCACTACATGTGACTGCTCACAGTTTTCTCCATGATATTGGTGAGGTGAATATATTAGTGAAAAAATGGATGGATAGTGGGGATGGTTTGAAAATTGCAATGGCACAGAGGATGAAGGAGAAGTATGACAAATACTGGGGTAATTGGCATGAGCCCGATCCTAACAAGAAGGGGAAGGAAAAGGATAACATGAACTTGCTGATTTTCATTGCAACAGCACTTGATCCAAGGTAAAACAATCCAAGTACTGTAATCTGTTTTTTTATTAGGCGAGCTTTCTTCTGATCTAGCAGCACATATTAAATTTATCTATTGTTGAATCGCAGATACAAGCTTGCAGAATACATGCATCTTGCCATTTTGGAAATGTATGGGGATGACAAAGGGCCTAAGGTGTGGGCTGCAATCAATACTTGTCTCCGGGATTGGTTCGAAGATTATAGGCTGATGTATGCTCCAGAAAATGCGTCGCCTCAAACCACCCAGGAAGCTGAATCTGCAAGTGGAGGGCACGCAAGCATGATGAAGTCTTTGATTGCCAAAAAAATGAGGTTGAACAATGGAGGTAGCAGTAGTAGCAAGTCTGAGCTAGACAAGTTCCTTGCTGAGGAAACTGAAGATGATGGCCCAAACTTTGACATGTTACTTTGGTGGAAGATCAATTCATCCAGGTTTCCTATACTAGCATGCTTGGCTCGTGATGCTTTGGCAATCCCCATTTCGACAGCTTGCATCGAGTCTGATTCTCCACTAGTGGGCGATTCTTGATGACTTGAACTTCTCTTACTCCTTTTATGGTAGAAGTTCTTGTATGCACTCAAGATTGGCTTCGACATGGCACTCCTCCCAAAGATAGCGTAGAACATCAAGAGCTCACTAAGCTTGAACAAGGTAACTCAAATAGATTAACCTTGCATCGTCTAGTTTGTGTTCATTTGCGGTTATACAATGCTTGATTCCACCATTTTTGTTTTCAGAATTAATTGCGGAGCAGAAGGAGAAAGCAAAGCTGCAAAGCAATGCCAAGTCCACCACCACCGCAAAGCCTACTTAAAATTGGTGAGATTTCAAAATGGAAAAAGCATAACTTTATTTATGAGTATCTATTCGTATGAACCACTCATGTTGTATTGTTGGTTGTAGTTCTGGATAACTTGTTGATGAAGGCCGGAGCAGAAGTTTTGGATAGCTTGATGATGAAGGCTGGAGCAAAAGTGAAGCTTCCAAGTTTAGATGTTGGCGAATTCCGAGTAGTGATGATGCTCTTATATGCTGCCTGCTACTATCTATTTCCTATTTCCAAATTAAGTCCTGAGGGCTAAGTTATTGTTGAACTTTACTATTATTGTCGTGTCTTGAGACTTGAGTTGGTTCGTCTGCTAAATTATTGTTTGGATGCAATATTTTGAGTCAAATTTGGTATATGCTTATGTCTGTTCCAGAACCGCAGTCTGTTATTAACTTGTTCACTTTGTAATTACTTCCTATGAGAGAATTGGTAAGTACTCTGAGACATGCCAAAGGGATCTCTCTCTCTAATCATATTATGTCATTTTCTAATGTTGGCGTGGAGGCTAGCTTTTAACATGCAGGCATGCAGCACTACAGTGCACCGAGTAATCGCATCGCTTGTCAAGACTTTCACCACTTTCGATCCTGCCTCACGAGATTCCTATTGCTGCTGGCCTTTTCTATTATATAATTGTACATATCGGTGCTGTTCGGTCACACCCGATGACCGAACCGATGTCTCGGTGCACCGAAGCCTCGGTTTGGCAATTTTTTATCCACTGATCGGTCATTGATTTCTCAAAACCGAACTATTATTGAGACCGAAGAACCGCACCGTTCGGTTCGGGGGAACTGAACGCCCAGTCCTAATCGCATCGCCGCTTTGGGAGTTGCAACGGACTATGACCGGATCGGGCTTAAACCCGACCAGAGAGACATTAAATCCCCGCCGGCCACCCACGAGATAGCGGTATCGGAGGAACCACACAAGGAGCATCCCTCTATTTTGAGGACGAATTATGTCCGGATCACCGAGCTCCCGGAGCCGGACACCCGCCCGGGGGATGATATGACCCGGGTCCCGGACTTAGAACCGGGCACGGGGCCGGAAAAATTGGGCAGCGTCCCGAATCCTGAGCTGTTGAACTCGGAAGCTTCCATGCCCCGGGGTGCTAGATCGGATCAGAATCCGGATTCAGCTATAACCACCCACGCGGACTTAAGTCGCTCTCCCATATCGTGCAAGAGCCCTGTGAGACAAAGACATCATTATCGGGCCAGATTCTCCTTGCGCTAAACAAGGTCGAGGACTGCCACGAGGAGGACGTAGTCTTGCTCTTCTGCAAAAATTGCACGGACAAAGGAATCCTCAATGCTATAAGTCGCCGTGACATAGTACGCTTTGCGGACTTAGCAATCATAGTAAAGAAATATTGTGCGATGGAAAGCGTCTGGAAAACTCAAACTGAATTTTGGGACAATCCGACTTTCACCAAAACCTTTGTCCGAACTAAACAGGCGAACTCTCGTACGTCGTCCGATCCAATCCCCAAGAAACCAAAGCCCACCCTGTATGGGAACCGATTGGAAAAATGGCTCAATGGGCCATGTAAACTCCACAACACTCGGACACAGCACCAACTCATAGCCTTAGGGCATGTTGGATACTCCGCAGGAGTTGCGAAAAGTGGCGAGGATCTTCTTCGTAACAACATCCCACCAACGAGCACAATACGATACTAACAGCCTTCGAGACTTTTGCCTCAAACAAGAGGGCGCAAGCGAGCTCATCGAAGCTCATGGAAATTTGCCATACGGCCAAGATGAACCCTCGAACGACATCGCTATAACTTTCAACGCCAAGGATTTAACCTCGATCCCGGACTGTCCGCACCACCGCTCGGTTCTTAGCCCAATCGTGGACGGCTTTCGGCTCACTAAAGCGCTCATGGATGGCGGAAGTGGATTAAATTTGATCTATGAAGAGACACTCAGCAAGATGGAAATTGACAAAGGCCGCATTGAACAAAGTGGCACAACCTTCACGGGAATTATCCCTAGTCGGGAAGCACGGTGTGCGGGAAAAATCACACTTGACGTGGTATTCGGCACCCCGGAGAATTATAGGTACGAAGAAATCACCTTCCAAGTGGCCCCTTTCAGCAGCGAATACCACGCCCTTTTAGGGCGGGACGCATTTGCGAGCTTTCAAGCTATACCCCATTACGGGTACATGAAGCTTAAAACGCCCGGGCGCAATGGAATCATCACTCTAGCCAGTGATCTGGACGTCGCACTTCGCGCCGAAAACAAAACCGCAACACTAGCCCTGGAGGCACTATCTGAGGCACTGCAGCCGAAGAATTAACAACACTGCGGGCTACCATGGACAGGGACGACGTGATACTCGACAAGCGACCCAAGTCCATCCAACGGACCCCACGAAGACAGCTTCTGCCGGGACACAGCTGAGCCCCGCAATGGACGCCGCACTGCGAGACTTCTTACACGAGAATTGGGATATCTTCGCCTGGCACCCATCGGACATGCCAGGCATCCCACGCAGATTGGCCGAACACAGCCTCAATATACTAAAAGGATACAAACCGGTCAAGCAGACTCTAAGACGGTTTCAGAGCCCAAACGGCAGGCCATTGGGGAAGAGCTAGCCAAACTACTCGAGGCCGGATTCATCAGAGATATCAAGCATCCGGATTGGCTGGCAAACCTAGTAATGGTACCAAAGAAGGACAAATCCCGGCGCCTATGTGTCGACTTTAAATACCTCAACAAGGCTTGCCCCAAAGATCCCTTTCCCCTCCCTCGCATCGATCAAATCATTGATGCCACAGCAGGACACGACTCGCTGTGTTTCGTCGATGCATACTCTGGATACCATCAAATAAAGATGGCAGAGTCTGACCAAGCTGCAACAGCTTTCATAACGCCATATGACCCTTTCTGCTTCAACACTATGCATTTTGGGCTCAGAACGCCGGTGCAACCTACCAACGCATGATTCAAACATGCCTGGAAAAGAAAATCGGCAAAACAGTTGAGGCATACGTGGATGACGTGGTCATAAAAACAAGACACGTCGAAACCCTAATAGATGACTTGAGGCTTACATTCGACAATCTCCGGACATACGACATCAAGCTGAACCCGGAAAAATGCATTTTTGGCGCCCCTCGGGAAGCTACTCGGCTTCATCGCTTCCAAGCAGAGGAATTGAAGCAAACCCGCAAAGATCTGAGCTCACACAGCTTGGCTATACCAATGCACCTCAAGCACATCCAAAAACTAGCCGGATGCGTATACTCTCAGCCGCTTTATCTCCGTGTTAGAGAAAAGGCATTACCTCTTTATCGCTTTCTTTGGTGCAATCAACACTTCGTGGACGGATGCAGCCGCGCCGGACTGGATGAAATAAAGACCTTATTGGCCAGTAATCCAAGACTAACAAATACCGAATATCGATTTAACCTATGCTGCTGTACATAGCTGCAACACATCAAGTGGTAAGCACAGTGCTCGTCGTTGAACGAGAGGCTGACAGATACAAATACCCGCTCCAGAAGCCGGTTTACTACGTGTCCACGGTCCTAACCCCATGCAAATCCCGATACCCACACTATCTAAAAATAGCATACGCGGTGTTCATGGCATCCCGGAAGCTACGACACTACTTTCAAGAGTGTTCGATTACGGTGGCCTCCGAAGTACCACTCAATGACATAATAAATAACCGCGATGCTACGGGCCGGATTGCTAAATGGGCCATTGAGCTCCTTCCGTTTGACATAACATACAAACCTCGGCAGGCCATCAAGTCGCAAGTATTGGCTGACTTCGCCGAATGGATGTGGTTTAACTCCCTAAAGAGTACGGGCGATACTCAAACCGGATCATGCACTTCGACGACTCTAAAATGATGGCTGGATTGGGAGCAGTGTAGTCCCGACGTCTCCCACCGGACACACGGTCCAATACGCCCTCCAAATATTATACACGACTCCAACAATGCAGCCAATACGAGGCTCATTGCACGGTCTTCGGATGGCGTCTCTATGGGCATTCAACGCCTAGAAGTGCTCGGGGATTCAAACCTCACAATATCACAAATAAATGGAGATTTTGATGCCAAGGACCCGAAAATGGCGGCCTACCGTAATGCCATCCTCAAAATGTCAGCTCGGTTCGAGGGGCTCGAATTCCACCATGTGGCTCGAGAAAACAATCAAGCAGCGGATGTACTCGCCAGATCGGCGCTTAAACGCCAATTCTGTCCCACGTAACATATTCTTGAACGGCTGTTCAAGCCATCCGTAGTATGGGAAGGAGTCCGCAATACTAGCACAGATCCAAATAAACCCCAGATTCAACTATCGACATAGTCGGAGGTTCTACCACCGAATAACGCCCTCGCCCACGAAATCATGGCTGTAATCGCCCCGTGGACCGAAACTTTCTTGGCCTACCTAAATAGGCAGGAACTCCCCGAAGACGAAAATGAAGCACGCTGCATCGTCCGACGCTCTAAAGCTTACAAAGTCTACAAAGGGGAACTCTACAAGAAAAGCGCTACCGGAGTACTTCAAAGATGCATCTCCGAAGAGGAAGGGCGGAAGCTCTTGGCTGAAATCCATGCCGGACTGGGCGGGCACCACGCCGCGGCTCGAGCATTAGTCAGCAAGGCCTTCTGTATAGGTTTCTATTGGCCGACAGCCCGAGCAGACGCACAGGACCTTGTCCAACATTGCGTTGGTTGCCAGCTCTTTGCCAATCAGAGTCATATGCCCCTACCGCCTCCAAACAATCCCCATAACTTGGCCCTTTGAGGTCCTGGGGCTGGATATGGTCGGACCTCTTAAAGGGGGAAGCCATAAGAAAAATACTTATTGGTCATGGTGGACAAATTCACCAAATGGATAGAAGCTAAACCAGTCAAAACGGCTGAATCCGACCAGTAATAGACTTCATATCCGGGGTCGACAATCGACACGGTGTCCCCACAAAGATCATCACCGATAATGGCTCAAATTTCACAGCCGATTTAAGTGAAAACTTGGTGCGCAAAATGGGCATTAAGCTCGACACGCTTCCTCTACCATCCCCAAACAAACGGCCGTAGAGCGGCAAATGGTCTCATCATGAGCGGTATCAACCCAGACTAGTGCGATCCTTGACAGAGTCGGATACGACCGGTCGAGGAGCTCGACCAGACTGGGGCCGGGGACCACGCCAAATCGCACCACGGATATACACCATTTTTATGGTGTACGGCGCGAAGCAGATACCTGCGACATAATACATGATTCGCCACGCGACGCATGTACGAAGAGAAGGAAGCCGAGTTAGATCGGCAGGATAACTTGACGCCTGGAGGAGCTCGATGTCGCAAAAGCCCGCCCACATTCTATCGCCAGCAGTTCGACGATATCAAAGCAGAGAAGTGCGGCCAAAACTTATAACATTGGCGAGCTCATTCTAAGCCTACCGGAGAAGAAGAAGGACAAGCTCAAACCCAAGTGGAGGGTCCTTCGTCATTGACAAAGTTCTCACTGAGGAGCGCATCGCCACGTAATGCATCCGATAATGACTCGAGCCGAACCCATGGAACACGGCCAGACTCGGAGATTCTACGCTTAGCGCCCGAACTCGTGTTCGCCTCCTAACCCTCCTTTTAATTATGCTCCATCCCTTTTTCCTTTCTCGACCTTTTTCTCTCTTCACACAAAGTATTCAATACAGTGCGGATTTCTGGATCACTCTGGCCGCACTAAGTGTGTAAGCAATACCTGGGGGCTTCCTATACGGAAGCTAAAAATAATTACTCACATGGCTTTCTGCCCATCACATATACATTCTTTTTCCATATGTGCCTTTTCTTCACCATTATATGCATCGATATGACTTAAGATGTTGCCAAGATGGGTTTCCTCGCTCTTGTGTTTATGCCCTACGTTCCCGTTAATTCGGCTAGGGCATAAGGGGAGCACCTCTGTAATTGTTACTGTCGGTTCAGCCGGATGTGTACCTCAGACTGGGTGAAGCCAAAAGTTAGCTTCCTTAAGAGAATATTCGGTCAGTGAACAAAAGATGTGTTCGTTTATTATAACGTAAATCCCCAGATGTCTTGTATCCTGCGCCATCGTTCGCAGTCCGGACATGTGCATCGTCGCGTGTGTACCCAGGGAAAGGAACCCCTAACGGAACTATTCTCCCTGGAAGATGTTTCTCGCTATCCATGTAATCTAACATAACTAGTTGGGTACTTGTCTGTTCAAGCACTTATGACCCCTACGCCTTGTTTCCATGCATACCCCGGTTTTGTATAACTGAGTGGGTATTCGGACACACCCCGGATTGTAGGATCCGGGGGCTGAAGCGAAAAGGTCCGCCATGACAAATGATTTTAATCCGGCTAGGGGATAATCATGCCCATTAAATTACACAGTCACTTGGACTGACTATATTCCTCCT
Organism: Aegilops longissima; assembly: GCA_021605205.1. NCBI lineage: Eukaryota > Viridiplantae > Streptophyta > Magnoliopsida > Poales > Poaceae > Aegilops > Aegilops longissima. The sequence goes on from CM038678.1 coordinate 298,250,505, forward strand.
CTATACCGCCCAACAGGCTATCTAGCTTACAATCCTGTTGAGAGTACTTAGCGGCTAACGCTACCTGGTCATACACCAGACTCACGGTAATTTCTTGCCCATCGGGCCCCACCGGTCCTACTTCGGCCATATGGTTCGGGTCTAGCTTGGTGTAGCGCATCTTCACCATAGCCCAGGCTTCTCTTGCGCCTTGCCGGCAAGCGGACACCTTCCACAGTCGGAAGCGCCACCGTGCTCCTTGAAGCATATTCACAAGCTCCCCCATGCCATTCGGCAGCAAGCTTGATGGCCACAAAGCCTGAGCAACACCCTGCATCACTTGCCGAGCTCGCTCGCAGCCATGTAAAGGTCTTGCAGAAATCACTTGCAGATGGGGCCATCTCCTCCTCAGGGTGACCTGTTAACATTCCTACAAGCAAAATTCTTTCAATATACTTCCTCGCCGAACTATACTACAGTTCGTCTAGGAACTTACCGTACATGCCGCGCTGAAGGCTTTTGTTCTCCTTCACGGAGTCCGCCAGCTGAGCACGGAGATCTTTTAACTCCACGTCCAGCTGGACTTTGGCATATTCAAGATTGTTCTTCTCCTTCCTAACTCGCGTGAGAATGCGCTCGCCAGCCTCCAGCTGCCTTTTGAGATGCGATGCGTCCTCTCTTACGCCCTCTGGATTCACCCCGGGATTGTCTGCAGAATTTTCTGTTAGACTTGTCATATCAGCCATTTACTAACTGGTGCATCTTCGTACAATTGTGAAAATTGTTACCAGATGAGGGCTTTTGGGGTTCCTCTAACTTGGCAATTGCGGCCCTCAGTTCGGCCTTACATTCCTCCAGCTCCCGAGACAATTGCTCATTCTTATCTACAAGGACCTGTGCATAAATTGATCCTTAAAGAAGTTGTTCCAACCGTTTCAAGTCTCAGGGGCTACTGCTACACATGCTTATCAAATTTTCTTACCCGTATATCTTTGGTATACCGGTCCGTCGCTCGGGCAAGCCCGCCTTGAGCAGCTCGGATGTATGTGTCCCCGAATTGAAGGCAGAAATGCCTCTTCGAAAAGATGTTGTTCTGGCACGCCCGCCGGCGCCTGTGATTCATGGCGCTCTCTACTTCGGAATTCGTGGCTGAAAGCATATCCGCACTCTCCGTTGGAGAACTATGCGACATCGGCCCCGCCTCCCGCCTCCGCCTCGGCTGGTTCTCGAATCCGGCTGGTGGAGGCGTGGTTGGCGTGATCCCTGATATAGTCCGCTACTCCTCTTCCCGCCAACACAAAGGGTGGTGTCATACTTCAAAATACCATAATCACAGCACAAGTTTTTGTCTTACCTCTGTAGCGGCGAGTCAACCCTTACCGCCTTCCTCTTGAGCTTGCCCGATCCGGACGCCCTTGGCCGACGAGTCCCTAGGGGCTCGCCCCCACGCTCCGATCACCGTCTCTGCAAAAACACGACACTTCAAGGGTAAGGCATGACATCTGAAGGGAGTCCTCTTCGGAGGATAGGGTTTTTCGACTTGGCTTACGCGCGACGTAGGAAGCGGTCCGGGATAGTCGGCAGTAATGGCCACTGAGGTGCCATCGCAGCTCGCTTGATAAAATATCTCGTTGACAAGCTCCACGGTAATATCCGGATCTTCTTCGAGACCTAGATCTAGGGCCCTTCCGGGGTACTCTGGCTGCAGGGAGGGGCTGAAGATTCCTTTTACGGCCCTCCTCAGTTCCTGCTCGGGAATATCGAGGTAGATGATCTTAGCAAAGAACGCCACAATAAGTGACGTAGGGAAAGGAACAACAACTTACCCAGTTTGGGGGGTTGTACATGTAGAATCCCTCTCGCGGCTTGATATGAAGGAATTCCTCCTCTTCCCCTTTGTACAAATCGGACAATATCCTTGCTAGAGCAGTGGCGGAGTACGGACCCTTACGGTCACAGCGGGTGGCATCATCTTCCCCGTTGAAGTGCCACATGGGCTTCCCACGATATTGAAGTGGTTGCACTCCCAGATATGCATATTGCCATAACCTCGACTATCGTCATCCGAGTTGGCCAAGAACTTTATCCTGCTCATCGTAATATATTTCCTGGTATCCTCCTCTTGGGGCCTCGGGGCGCCAGCTTAGACGCACCCTCGGGCGCATCGAATCAGGGGAGACCTCCGGACTGGATCCGAAGGGGAACGTCGTCAATGTAGAACCACTCAAGGCCAGCTCTCTGTACCTTCTTGGGAGTGCCGGATAGGTATCCGGTCTCGGCAATGCGCCATACTTCGCCCCGCCCACCGACATAGGGATTCTCTCCGTTATGGGGACAAGGCGAATAGCTTCTTCCATAACTCAAGTGAGGCTCGCAGCCTAAAAATAGCTCGCAAAGGGCAACGTACTTCTGCTATATGTAGTATAGAGGCAGGGGTGAAATTGTGTAATCGGAGGCCGAGAACTCCAGTGAGCCCGCAAGGAATGGGTGGATAGGAAACCCGACGCCCCTTAGCAGATGCGGGATGAGGCATATTCGCTCCTCTGGAGACGGATTCAGAGATCTCTCCGCTTGCTCCCCGCCATTATAGGTGGCTATTCTGGCTCGGACAGGGACCATGAATGCTGGTGGAAGAAACCTTGGGATTTGTAACTCGATCAAACGGCTATGGGGAACTGAACACTCTTCCCAGTCCCCCGACTTGGGGCGAGGAGAGCGAGCAGAAGAGCTGTGACGACCGGCCATGTTGGAATGGTTTTTCCGGAGCGCTCTGTTGGATGCTTGCTCGAGGGGGAGGAGTGAGGTTTGGATCTGAGAATCCCCGTCTCTTCAAATAGGCGGTCATCCCAAAAGATTAAGGCTGGTAAATGCGAAAAAACACTCGCCTCGTGATTCGCCGACACGTGGAGATGCTCATTATTGAGGCAATCAAGCCAAGGAGTACAACATTGATGGAGTTCCGACACTATTTGTCGTAATAAGTACTTTGGAGTATTCGAGATGGAACCCGCCCGCAATGTCAAGACAAGATTGCGCCACGGACTCATCGTCATTGAAGCCTGGTTCAGGGCTACCGAGGAGTCCCGGATTAGGGGTATCCGGACAGCCGGATCAGATACATCGTCCGGACTATGGAAGCGTGAAGATACAAGACTCAAGACTTCGACCCGTGTCCGGATAGGACTTTCCTTGGCGTGGAAGGCAAGCTTGGCGATCCGGATATTGTATTTCCTTCCTTGTAACCGACTCCATGTAAACCCTAGCCCTTTCCGGTGTCTATATAAACCGGAGAGGTTGGTCCTTAGAAGGCCGATCACAATTACAATCATAACATCATAGGCTAGCTTCTAGGGTTTAGCCTCTACGATCTCGTGGTAGATCTACTCTTGTACTACCCATATCTTCAATATTAATCAAGCAGGAAGTAGGGTTTTACCTCCATCGAGAGGGCCCGAACCTGGGTAAACATCTGTGTCCCTTGCTTTCTGTTACCATCAGCCTAGGCGCACAGATCGGGACCCCCTGCCCGAGATCCGCCGGTTTTGACACCGACATATGGCGTTTCGCCCACAAAGGTGACATGTTCCCTATCGGAACCATGAGGCTTCTTGAGAGAAGCTCAAGTTTGTAAGAAGCTTATACCAAAACTTATCCCAAATCGAACAATTTTTTTACCACAACATGTTGGTGACATGTCAAGATACCATGCCAAGTTTCATGATTTTCAGGCGAGTTTTGGATTTACAGGAATTTAAAAACGAAGTTTCTCAATGTTTTCGGCCGAGCCACGACGCCCAGATGTTGAAATTCATTCCCATTTCTTGCTTGGGACCTAAACATTCACCGAAGGACACATTTATTATTTTCAACCAAATTTGGTGCACTAGAGCATGTGCTTTTAGTTCAAATTTTAATTATGCACATTAAATGGCTAGAAACTCAATTAATGTATAAAAAAGGCCAAAGAAACCCCGAATATTTCCAAATTTTAATACAACACTCCTGTTAGTTGCATGTTCAGTGTAGATAAATGTTCTAGCAATTCAAACACCGTCTTTTCCCGCAGTAACCCCATTTTGTCTTTCAAATCAATATGAAGAAAAATCAAGTACACCAAGAACATTTTATTAGCAAGAATCATGTACGATGCAATATAATATATCCTGGGGCTCCCTTATGTATGGCTTACACTGGAAGTTCGTCTGCTACAGTCCACCGCCCGTGTGTCAACCACACTTGCACACCAGCTTTTCGTTTCACCGAGCCAAAATTTTCGGCAACCACGGAAATATCTAGCTCCTCGCCCCCTCACCAAAAGCTTCCACTATTTCCTCCTTCCTTTCCAAGTTCAAACCTTCACTGGTTGCTTTGCAGCGCCTCCTCCTTGCCGACGACGCTATATCCCACTGCGTGGCCCGATTGATATAGTCAGGTAATACACACCCCACCCCATCCTCCTCCTCCTCCTTCTCCATCCCACATGCCCCAACCGTCGTCTGATACGTCTCCAATGTATCCACAATTTTTTATTGTTCCATGCTATTATATTACCAGTCTTGAATGTTTTGTATGCATTATTATGCTATTTTATATCATTTTTGGGACTAACGTATTAACCTCGTGACAAGTGCCAGTTGCTATTTTCCCCTTGTTTTTGTCTTTATAGAAAATCAATACCAAACAGAGTCCAAACGGAATGAAACTTTTTGACAATTTTTCTTGGACCTCAAGACACCCTAGAAGATCGGGGAGGAGGCCGAAAGGGCCACGAGGCGACGACAAGCTCAGAGGGCGCACCCTAGGGGTGGCACCCCCAAGCTTGTGGGCCCCCTGTGTCAGGACCCCGATCCTAAGTCACACCGATCTAGCATGTAACAAATCATATCACTTTGCGGCCTCACGCATGGTATTCCCACGGGTGCCACCTTATGTGGCCCGGCACCGTTTGCGCCTTTTGGCTCACGTATATGATAGTGTCACTAGCATCCATATGACAGAGAACCCGGGCCGACATGACTAGTCGTAAACCCAAAGTGGCACTAACTTACAGGGACAGACATACATGACCCAACAACGAACGTGTCGGTCATCAGTGAGTGAATCTGGGCTGTAGCTGCTGGGCTAACAGGACTCCGGAGAATCCACGCTGTAGTAGGCTAACAGGACTCCGGTAGACATCGCGTGACATTTCCCAAAGGGACAGACACAGGAACGAAGAAGGACACATGCCGGCCAGCCTAAGTGTTCCGGAGCAGTAGCAAGCTACCATGGCTCTGTGGAAGCACTAGGAGACATTTCCCGGTAAGAGAGGCTACCAAGGATAAACAACTAGGTTGTCAGATCCCACACATACCAAGCATTTCAAAAGCATACACAAAATATGCTCGATATGTGCAAACACAACATGGCATCACAACATAACTCTATGACTCGAAGTATTTATTCATTAGGCTCCGAAGAGCCAGATATTACAAACATGGGTCTGATGACCCAGCATTCAAGTCATACAAGCAACAAGCACACGGGGAAGCTTAACTTGTGTGAGTACAGACAATTACAAATGAAAAAGGTTGAGAAGCTTGACTATCTACAAGACCCTCCAAAGGGTACAAGATCGTAGCTGAGGTAACAAGCTAAACGTCGAAGTCCACACAGAACTACTAGCGAGACTGAAGTCTCTCTACAAAAACATAAATTAAGCAAATGTGAGTACAAATGTACCCAGCAAGACTTACATCATAACTAACTACATATGCATCAGTATCAACAAAGGGGTGGTGGGGGTTTAACCGTAGCAATCCAGCTTTGACTCAGTGGCTATCCTGTACTACGACTGCAAGTAACTCTTTTGAGGTGGCGCACACGAGTCCACATACTCACCATATCAATACACCACTATGGATCCGCTCCCGTCCCCTACGAGAAGGCCATCCATAGCACTCACGCTTATCTTGCACATTTTAGAGTATCCACTTTCACTTGTCTATGAACTGCACAGGCAACCCAGAAGTCCTTTACCGCAGACACGGCTATTCGAATAGATGATGTTAACCCTGCAGGGGTGTACTTCTTCACACACGCTACTGCCACTTACCGCCATGTACACATCATGTATCTCGGCAACCTTCAAGCGGAAGCCTGGCGAGGGTGTCGGCCACGACCTGACTAACCATGCAAGTTTCTAGTCCAGGTTTATCGCCTATTCGGGTTCCATCCGCAAGGAGATCCGGCCGGGGTGTCGCTCTTGGCCCCAAAAGATGTGAGCAGGGTTCCCAAGCCCACCAAACGGGCGACGCTTGGTACAGCGTGCCACTGCACCTAGTCTGTAACCAAGCCCACCTGTACCGGGTGCCACTTGGTAGACTACTAGCACTACCTACAAACACCAGAAACTAGTTGCAACTCCTGGACAAAGATCAGGTTGATTAATAAGACGAGAGGGTCCGAGTTACCGGAACCCAATGTGTGGTAGCAGCTGTTCATGGATCACAAACACAGAACTCAGTTCTTGAGGACGGTTTCAATGAGGCAACCCACCATGTACTCCTACATGGCCTCTCACCACTACCTTTACCAAATCGTGTTCACACACTTAGGTCTCAACAATAGGACATGTTCACAACTTTCAAATTCATCCCCGATGAATCAGACCTGACTCAACTCTAAGCAGTAGCAGGCATGACAATAAGCATGAATGAGTAGGCACATCAGGGCTCAAACAACTCCTACTCATGCTAGTGGGTTTCATCTATTTACTATGGCAATGACAGTCATGCAGAGGAAAGGGGTTCAACTATCATGAGCATGTAACAGTTGAATCACCGTTGTCCTAATGCAGAAAAGAGAGCGAAGCGAGAGAGTGGGATTGTATCGGAATGAACAAGGGGGTTTTGCTTGCCTAGCACTTCTGAAGATAGTATAGTTCTTGATCGGTGTCATCGATCTCATCGCCGGAACCACGTCTACTGAGAGGGGACAAATACCGGCAAACAAAGAAGAACACAATCAATGCAATGCAACAATTATGATGCATGATTATGACATGGCAATATGATGTTATTTGGCCTAATGCAACTAGCAACACAATTAAGTGTAGTTGGTTTGAACCCAAGGTTCAAATTCAAACTCCACATATGGTTATTTAAATGCCATTCATTGATTTGTTCTAAACAGTAGCCAAAATCTGTTCTAACATGCATGAAAATGATACAAATGGATAGATTGGATTTTTCTGATCATTTTTCATATAAAATAATTTATTTCATTCTGAGTTATAGATTATTTTCTATAATTTTTAGAAGTTTTAGCTATTTTCTGAAATTCATAAATCATTTCTGATTTATTAAATATCCAGAAAACATTTATGACGTCAGCACTGCATCAACACGACGTCAGCAAGTGAACAGAGGTCGGCCGTGTCAAACCTGACCAATGGGACCCACTGGTCAGTGTCACGTTGTTGACTTGGGTCACTGACGGGTGGGGTCGGTCAAGGGCCACGTCAGCAAGGTCAACGCTGACGCGTGGGGCCACAGTGGTTAACTACAACTAAGCAGGAATTAAACTGCGGTTAATTAAAGGCGTGGGGCCCATGTGTAAGTGGGTCAAGGGTAATTAAGCTGGGTAATTAGTCCTAAAGACGGTGCCACGTGAGATGCGCCGGCGATTAGACAACGACGACGAACCAGAGCGGCGGTGGATCACCGGAGTGGCGCTAGGGGTAGCGGCTGGGTGCGTTGAGGGCACCAGGAGGGAGCCCGTGCTCTCGCACATCAAGAGGACCAAGTGGGAGGTCGTGGGGTCACCGGAACTCATGCCGGCGACGAGCTTTGGCGGTGGTGGTGCTCGGTGGTACACGGGCGCGTCGCTACGGTGCATCAGTGAGCAACTGGAGAGGTTGGGCAGCACGTTCTAGACACGGGGAGCATCACAAGCAGCATGGTGAGGCCAGGGGAGCAGGGAGGCTATGCGTGCAGCAGCAATGGCGGACGGCAGCTTCGGTGCTCATGGGGAACGGCGCTATGGCATGGGGGCGAGCATGCTGAGTTAGGGGAGAAGGTCAGTGGCTCACGTTGAGTTGGCCGGTGCGAATAGAGGGGCCGGGGAGGCTTTTGGACGCGATGAGTCAAGGGGCAGGGATCACCGGCACCGAGGTTGAAGAAGATGTCAGGGACGGAGATGCGGTGCTTCCCAGCTCATGTGGCTCAGTGGAGTTGACGGGGACGGCGTGGCGGAGCTCTCGAGCATGTTGGATGGGCGAGGGAGGGCCAATGGCTGTGGCAACAGCGAGCGGCGGCGATGGGGCCGCTCGGGTGCGTGCGAGTGAGTGAGAAGAGGAGGGGAGGAGCATGAGGGTGAGGCCGAGGGGATTCTAGGGGTTGCGTGGCGTCATCCAGAGAGGGCCAAGGCGAAGCAGCAAGCAGGAGGTGGCCGGAGGTGTGCTGGCGCGCCGCGGGCACACGCTCTCGTCCTTCTGGTGCAAGGAGGAGGACGACTGGCATGGCCAGATGGGCCGGCTGGGCTTCACAGTAACCAACCGAGGTAAGTGCCAGGTAGGTTTCTATTTCCCTTATTCTTATTCTTTTTCTATTTATTTTTCTTTGTTTTGATTTATTAATAATACTAAACCATTTCATAAAATCCTGGAAATAATTATGGGTGCTTTCTGAATTTATCCAGTAACCCTTAACAATTTCCAACATTTTTGGAGCATCTAAAATATATATAGAATTCAAGTAGCTTCAATTCAAATATGATTGAATTAATTCAAAGTCTAAATATGTCCTGCAAAATGTGAACCATTTTTGGTAGATGCTTCCACATTGATCCAGAAATGATGGACATTCTTAAAGGGCATTTTGAAAACATTGAAAATGATTTTAGTTGAACCTATTTGGATTCATTTGGTGCTAGGGTTTGAACATCCCCAATTCAAATTCTATTGAATTTAAACATGATGCATGGATGCCCACAGTGTTGGGTAACGTAGTAATTTCAAAAAATTTCCTACGCACACACATGTTCATGGTGATGCATAGCAACAAGAGGGGAGAGTATGTCCACGTACCCTCGTAGACCGAAAGCGGAAGCGTCAACACAACGCAGTTGATGTAGTCGTACGTCTTCACTATCCGACCGATCCAAGTACTGAACATACGGCACCTCCGAGTTCAGCACACGTTCAGCTCGATGACGTCCCGTGAACTCCGATCCAGTAGAGCTTCACGGGAGAGTTCCATCAGCACGACGGCGTGGTGACGGTGATGATGTTGCTACCGACGCAGGGCTTCGCCTAAGCACCGCTACGATATGACTGAGGTGGAATATGGTGGAGGGGGGCACCGCACACGGCTGGATTAGATCAACAGGTCAACTTGTGTGTCTAGAGATGCCCCCTGCCCCCGTATATAAAGGAGCAGGGGAGGAGGAGGCCGGCCCTAGGAGGGGCGCGCCAAGGGAGTAGGATTCCTACTCCTAGTAGGAGTAGGTTTCCTCCTTTCCTAGACCAACTAGGAGAAGGGGGGAAAGGAGGGGAGGGGAGAAGGAAGGGAGAGGGGGGCCGTGCCCCAAACCCCTTGTCCAATTCGGACTGGGCTTGGGAAGGGCGCGCTACCTCCTGGCTGCTGCCTCTCCTTCCCACTAAGGCCCATTAAGGCCCAATACTCTTCCCCGTATTCCCGTAACTCCCTAGTACTACGAAAAATACCCGAATCACTCGGAACCTTTCCGATGTCCGAATATAGTCGTCCAATATATCGATCTTTACGTATCGACCATTTCGAGACTCCTCGTCATATCCCCGATCTCATCCGGGACTCCGAAATACCTTAGGTACATGCAAACACATAAACTCATAATACAAATCGTCACCAAACATTAAGCGTGCGGGCCCTACGGGTTCGAGAACTATGTAGACATGACCGAGACACGTCTCCGATCAATAACCAATAGCGGTACCTGGATGGTCATATTAGCTCCCACATATTCTATGAAGATCTTTGTCGGTCAAACCACATAACAACATATGTTGTTCCCTTTGTCATCGGTATGTTACTTGCCCGAGATTCGATCGTCGGTATCTCAATACCTAGTTCAATATCGTTACCGGCAAGTCTCTTTACTCGTTACGTAATGCATCATCCCGCAACTTACTCATTAGTCACATTGCTTGCAAGGCTTATAGTGATGTGCATTACCGAGAGGGCCCAGAGATACCTCTCCGACAATCGGAGTGACAAATCCTAATCTCGAAATACGCCAACTCAACAAGTACCTTCGGAGACACCTGTAGAGCACCTTTATAATCACCCGATTACGCCAGACGCTTTGGTAACACACAAAGTGTTCCTCCGGTAAACGGGAGTTGCATAATCTCATAGTCATAGGAACATGTATAAGTCATGAAGAAAGCAATAGCAACATACTAAACGATCAAGTGCCAAGCTAACGGAATGGGTCAAGTCAATCACATAATTCTCCTAATGATGTGATCCTGTTAATCAAATGACAACTCATGTCCATGGCTAGGAAACTCAACCATCTTTGATCAACGAGCTAGTCAAGTAGAGGCATACTAGTGACACTATGTTTGTCTATGTATTCACACATGTATTATGTTTCTGGCTAATACAATTCTAGCATGAATAATAAACATTTATCATGATATAAGGAAATAAATAATAACTTATTATTGCCTCTAGGGCATATTTCCTTCAATCTCCCACTTGCACTAGAGTCAATAATCTAGATCACATCGCCATGTGATTTAACATCAATAGTTCACATCACCATGTGATTAACACCCATAGTTCACATCGTCATGTGACCAACACCCAAAGGGCTTACTAGAGTCAGCAATCTAGTTCACGTCGCCATGTGATTAACAACCAAAGAGTACAAAGGTGTGATCATGTTTTGCTTGTGAGAGAAGTTTAGTCAACGGGTCTGCCAAATACAGATTCGTGTGTATTTTGCAAATTTCTATGTCAACAATGCTCTGCACGGAGCTACTCTAGCTAATTGCTCCCACTTTCAATATGTATCTAGATTGAGATTTAGAGTCATTCGGATCAGTGCCAAAACTTGCATCAACGTAACCCTTTACGATGAACCTTTTTGTCACCTCCATAACCGAGAAACATATCCTTATTCCACTAAGGATAATTTTGACCAATGTCCAGTGATCTATTCCTAGATCACTATTGTACTCCCTTGCTAAACTCAGGGCATGGTATACAATAGGTCTGGTGCATAGCATGGCATACTTTATAGAACCTATAGCTGAGGCATAGGGAATGACTTTCATTCTCTCTCTATCTTCTGCCGTGGTCGGGTTTTGAGTCTTACTCAACTTCACACCTTGCAACACAGGCAAGAACTCTTTCTTTGACTGTTCCATTTTGAAATACTTCAAAAAACTTGTCAAGGTATATACTCATTGAAAAAATTTATCGCGCGTCTTGATATATCTCTATAGATCTTGATGCTCAATATGTAAGCAGCTTCACCGAGGTCTTTCTTTGAAAAACTCCTTTAAAACACTCCTTTATGCTTTACAGAAAATTATACATCATTTCCGATCGACAATATGTCATTCACATATACTTATCAGAAAGGCTGTAGTGCTCCCACTCACTTTCTTGTAAATACATGCTTCACCACAAGTATGTATGAAACTATATGCTTTGATCAACTCATCAAAGCATATATTCCAACTTCGAGATGCTTGCACCAGTCCATAGATGGATCGCTGGAGCTTGCACATTTTGTTAGCACCTTTAGGATCGACAAAACCTTCTGGTTGCATCATATACAACTCTTCTTTAAGAAATCCATTAAGGAATGTAGTTTTGACATCCATTTGCCAGATTTATAAAATGTGTCAATTTGCTAACATGATTAGGACAGACTTAAGCATCGCTACGAGTGAGAAAATCTCATCGTAGTCAACACCTTGAACTTTGTCAAAAACCTTTTTCAACAAGTCTAGCTTTGTAGATATTAACACTACTATCAGCGCCCGTCTTCCTCTTGAAGATCCATTTATTTTCTATGGCTTGCCGATCATCGGACAAATCAACCAAAGTCCACACTTTGTTCTCATACATGGACCCCATCTCAGATTTCATGGCCTCAAGCCATTTCGTGAAATCTGGGCTCATCATCGCTTCATCATAGTTCGTAGGTTCGTCATGGTCAAGTAACATGACCTCCAGAACAGGATTACCGTACCACTCTAGTGCGAATCTCACTCTGGTTGATCTACGAGGTTTGGTAGTAACTTGATCTGAAGTTACATGATCATCATCATTAGCTTCTTCACTAATTGGTGTAGGAGTCACAGGAACAGATTTCTGTGATGAACTACTTTCCAATAAGGGAGCAGGTACAGTTACCTCATCAAGTTCTACTTTCCTCCCACTCACTTCTTTCGAGAGAAACTCCTTCTCTAGAAAGGATCCATTCTTAGCAACGAATGTATTGCCTTCGGATCTGTGATAGAAGGTGTACCCAACATTTTCTTTTGGGTATCCTATGAAGGCGCACTTCTCCGATTTGGGTTCGAGCTTATCAGGTTGAAATTTTTTCACATAAGCATCGTATATGTAACGCCCCAAGACCGACGCTCCAGAAGCCTTCCTTGTTCTTCATTGCCGTCATGTGTTTTATTTTTGTTGTTGTTGCATTTCATCATGTCATCATGCATATTGCATCCGCATGTTTTCATAAAGCTTGCATCCGTTGATAGTTCCCGCTTCTCCTCGTTGCCTCCGTTGTCCCTTTCGAGACCAACCATTCTTTTGTTGTCTGACCGTTTGAACCTCTTGGCACAGTGCATCGACCCCTCACCCGTGTCCGAAACTTCCCCGAACCCGAACCAGACTATCGTTACCGTTGGGTCCGGATCATCCCCAAACATCTATAAAACATCTTCGTTTTCTTAATTGGACTTCCTAACCTATATATTTTTCAGCCGTCCGATTTTGATCGGAGGGACTAGTTCGCCCTATATATATATATATATATATATATATATATATATATATATATATATATATATATATATATATATTAGCCTATCCTGAGACCGAATCCCTAATTTCTAGGGATCCTCCTAGCCGCCGCCACCCCTGTCCATTCTCTCCTTCCTCGGGATCTTCCTCGATCCAAAAATCCACCCAACCAGCTAGCTCCTCCCAAGCCTTCCTCGATCATCCATCCACTCCACCAGCCACCCACAAGCTCTCTCACATTGCGCCCTTGTGCACCGGGCTCTTCATCAACCCCGCCGGTGCAGCGACGCCGTGGCCGAGCCCCGCTGCCTCCTCTGCTTCCCGAGCGCCACCGCAGCAACAGATGCAGGTCCCCTGCCTCGTCCCCTTGCACCACCAGCCAAGCTCTCCTCGTCGCCAGAGCCCCTCGATCCCGAGCTCCTCCGACTCGCAACCTCGCGCCTCGCCGCCAATGACCACCTCCAGTAGGCCCGTGCCGCGCCCCGTCTCCCTTGCTCTCTCTTCACTTCCTTTTCTTCTTTCTGCGATTCATCTCCCTGATCTCTCTTCGCTGGGCAGGAACCCCATCCCTGGTCGCATCCTCGACGTGCGCGCCGTCACCCGTTCGTCCCCGCTGGATCCGCGAAGCCGCCCGTACGGGACCTCGTCAGCCTCCTGGGCCTTCGCCGCCCCGTGTCCCGCGCCATGGACGCCCATGCGAGCTTCTAGTGCCGCCTCGTCCTTGCTCCGCCACCATCTCCGGCAAGTTCGGCTCTTCCCCGACCCGTTCAGGCCAGTCCCGGCCCTTTCACTCGTCGGATCCGGGGATTTCCCCTCGCTCCCATCTGCTCGCTGACCTCCTCTGCATCTCGTGCCAGGGAGGCAACGCTCGAGCCCTGTTCATCTCCAGCAGCGCTCTGCCTCGCGTTGACCGCGCCGCCAGCGTGCCTAGGCCACCGCGTCGCCCTTCACCCGCTTGACCAGCAAAGCGCCAAGGCCGTGCAACCTGCGGGCCTCTCCTGGCGGGCCTCAGCCCATGGTGAGCCACCGCTGCGCCCCCCTTCCACTGTTGGCCCAAGTGCAGATTCGGCTCATGTCATGTTTTTTTCCCGTTCTGTGAATTTGTCCAATTATCCAGGAACTGCATATTTACGGATTGCACCCTCATGTTCATGCATTTAATAACTCCACAACCGTGCATCGGATTAAAATGATTCAAATAAGTAAAATGCTTAGTTTTTCATAGAGTTTCATAATCTGCTACTTTCATCTATGTTAAAAATGTTTAACATGCTGTTTGTGTTTATTTTGCATAATGCCATGTTAAAATGGTTTATTTCATAACTAAATAACCGTAGCTTCAAATTAAATAAATTTTATATGTAAGTGGGGTAGAAAAATGCCTAGATTAACATGGTGCACTTTATTTTACTGTTTAATAACATTAAAATATGGTTTAGGGCAGAACTGTACCAAATCAAAAATATGCACATGAGGATTTTCCGGAATTGTTGTTTCTTATTTCCGGCCTCATTTAAACTTGCCTAAATAGTTAGTTTAATTATGCTTCACCTCTTGCCATGTTTAACAACATTTAATATTGTTGGGTACACCCAGACGCATGCCACCCAGCCAGGCCCCTCGGGCCTGGTTCGCCGCGCGTCCCTCCCCGAGCGGAGCCAAGGTACGAAGGCCGTTTGAACGTCAAGGGGGACTCCTGAGCATCGTGACTCAGGAGCCTAACTGGTCACGTAGCCCCTCACCCCTTAGTTCCGAAGGCTAACGGCGGTTGAGGTATCTGCGGGGCGGGCTCGCAGACGAGAATGGTAAATTCACCCATACATCTCACCTCCCTACTTGCTGTCAGGCGCTAAGGGGACTCTCGAGCATCACGACTCAGAGCCTAACTTGTCACGTAGCCCTCACCCCTTGGTCCCGTCCCGGTTTCGGTCGGGCTAACGGCGGCCGAGGTATGTCTTGGGGCAGACTCTGCCGGCATAGAACATAAGCAAGTAGGAAGGAAAAGCGCAAATCTCAAGGAATTCAAAAGTAAATATTACAGTCCATAATTGTTTTCATGACGCCAAACGCAAGTTTAAACACCTCCACGAGGCATGATGCATGTTGCAGGAGCTGAAAGCAGGACATGATCCACAAAGGAGTCATTTGTTGGCAGCACCGTTGCTGGCGGCGGAGCTGCGCTGGGCGGGTTCGCCTCATGAACCCTCAGATCGGCGCGCCGCTTCGCTTGGTGTCAAGGCCTGAACTTCACCAAAGAGAGCCTCCGCTCGACCCTTCACGACCTCAGCAGCGGCAGCGGCAAGCTCGCCGCTCACGGGCTCTAGCAGGCTGTCGAGGTCGACGTCGTGGTCGCGAAGGTAGACATGGGTAAGGACGCGCGTACCGCAAGAAAAACAGACAGCGCCTCGGCCTTAGCCGTGGGGCCAAGGCCAAGGGTGACATCTTCAAGGGCGCGGACCAGGAAGGGAAGCAGCTTGGCAGGGCCGTCCTCGGCGCCGGCCAGCGGGCTTTCTAGGCCACTGTCGTAAAGTGACCTCAGCAAGGTGCGAGCCTTCGCCTCCAGCTCCGTGAAGGCCACGCGGTCCTTAGCGAGGACCCGCGCCTTGCCATCCAGCTCGATCCTCTTCGCCTCCAACTCCTGCTCCAGCGCACCCAAGCGGTCATGGCGCTGGTCAAGCTTGGCATCCCGGTCCTTGGCGGCCGCCTCACGAGCTTTCATGTCTTCCTCCTTCTCTTGGCGGACGCGGGCCTCCTTGGCAAGCTGGTCGCGCATGCCCTGCAGCTCGCTCTCCAGCGCCTTGCAGCGACCTCGGACATCGGCTACCTCCCCCAAGGCAGCGTCGCGAGCGGCCTTTGCCCCAAGGACGGCCTGTTTCTCCTCGTCGCAAGCCGTCGTGGCCTGAACCAGCGCCGCTCGAATCGAAGCATCAGAGCGAACCCAGCCGGAGGCCAGCTCCAAGCGTCCGGCCACCAAGCGAGGGTCGGCGCCCAGAAGATCTTGCCGCAGCCGGTCCAGTTCAGCAGCAGCACGATCCAGGACAGTAGAAGGAGTCAGAGAGACAACAGTTGGCGGAGTAGGAGGAGAGGACGGCAGCGTAATCACAACATCATGAGACGGGACCTTTTGCGCCCCGACGACTGCGGCAGTGGCATCAGGCAAGGATACCTCGGGAGTCGCTTGGGCCATGGGGGCAGAGCTCGCCCCAACTAGCTCCGCCAGGCCTCGCGAGGATGACCGGGCAGGAGAGGCCCGTGTCTTGCCGCTACCTTCTTTTCATGGACGGAGGCGCTGCCTCGGCGAAGCCTCGGGAGCTCCCTTCACTTCTTCGCAGCAGCGCCAAATTTAGCCAAGGAATACAGATATCAAGCCCCAACGACAAAGCAAGGAATAAAACAAGAGTCTAGCACTTATCGTCATCGCCAGGCTCGAGCAACCTCCGCCGAACTTGAAGCCCGAGAGCCGGCTGCAGGGATCAGCCTCAAGTGGCTCGGGGGCAGGAGGCGCGTCTGCAGATCGCCTCGGAGCCGGGGCAGACCCGCGGGGGACCAGCCCCGTCCTGTCCTTCTTCGGGATCGGGGGCAAGCTCTCACTGCCGCCCGCTCATCGCCATCCTCATCGTCGTCCGGCAAGAGGCGGAGAGCGCGGGACCTGCGCCGGGAGGGCGCTTGACTCCCGTCGGTCGCCTCGGAGTCGGGCCCCTCTCCCCGCTCCTTTTCTTCCTCCTCTCCGCTGGAGTTGCCGGAGGACACGTTCACCATCGCCAGGGCCGCCGAGTCCTCGGGAACCTCCGCGGGCACAGGCCCGTCCCCGTTGAAAGCGGGCATGGAGTCCACCACCTGCTCCCAATCATCTCGAAGGAACAGGGGTACATGAGCGCCCTCGGCCTGCCACGATCCCCCACCAAAGATTGGAGGACCGCGCCAGATCTTCGCCGCCAAGACTACAGGGCTCGGCGAGGCCTCCACAGCCGAAGCGAATCTCGAGGAAGCGGGCCACCCGGTGCTCCAGAACTCCCTCAGAGCGACGCCTGTCAGCTTCGCCCGCCGCCATGTTGCCCGGCCACATGTCCGCGTTCATCTTCTCCAGCACTGGCTTCACGCGGGGATCCACGAGTTCCGCACGAGACCAATCATCGATGGGCGTGGGCTGCTCCGTGGGTAGAATCAGCCGAGGGTGGATGCGCCCAACATCTACCATGACCCACTTGCTCCTGAAGCCTTCAATCCTCTTCCCGGGCTTCGAGATGGTGTTGGAGCTGACGTACGCGACAAAGCTCGCGCACGCGATGATGGGGCCGCGAGAGGCCCGGAGGTAGAAGTAGTGGCGCAGCAAGGCCACTGAGGGCTGCACCCCGACATGAGCCTCACAATAGTAGGCGAAGATCGCCAGTAAGAAGAACAGAGTTGGGGTGGAGGTGCAGAGCTTGCAGTTTGTAATGGCGGAGGATGTAAAAGAAGAACTCGAAAAGGGAGGCACCAGACCGGCAGCAATGGCGCCATGAAGAGCGGATAGAAGGTGCTTCCTTGGTCCTCGGAAGGGCGGAGCCAGCCACGAGCACCGCTGTTCTGCTGCTGCCTTTGCGCCGCCACCATCCGGCGTGCCCGGGCAAGGCTCTTCTCCGACACGTTAGGGGAGTCCAAAGCAGGCGAGTACCAAGCTCTGGCCGGGGTCTGGCGAGGCGCCATATCTTGCTAGGGCACGCGGTCGAAGTAGATCTAGAGATTTCGGAAGCAGGAAGGATAGGCGCAATAAAGGGGATCTGGGCAATGACCGGAGAAGGCAAAGGAGGTAAAGCCTAGACGGTGCCGCTTTTTGTCGATTCGCGCAGCTGCCAAGGTGTCGCGGGAAGCGAGACGCCCACGTCCCAATCAACCGCCACGCTGGCGCCTAAGGCCGCAGGCTTTAGGGGTCTCCGCGCGCCGCACTTGCCCCTTCGCTTCTCTCGCTCAGCCAAGTCTAGGCGCGCTTTGGGCCAGGGGCTACTGTCGGCGCTCGGGAACGGGGTACCTGACTTGCTCGCTGCGCGCCCGCGGGCGTGGCTCAAGGGGTGGCCCAACACGCCCATCTTCATCAAGACAAGCTCAAGACCTCGCGAGGGGCCAGACTCATGGGCGGATGACATGAAGCTTCCTCAGGCACGGCCTCGTCAGGCTGGCTCGCGAGGAGGCGGAGAGATCAAGGCGGGGTACCTCACGAGGTGCCCATGACGCAAGCCATGACGACCGAGGGCGCCAGGAGGGCGCCAGCCCGCGCAGTTTCCTCATTTCCTCTTTGGTGCAAAGGAGGCAAGAGCAGGCGAGAGCATCAAGCAAAGGCAACCATTTTGGTGGAACAAGACCAAGACCATCACAACGGCAGGAAGGAGGTCATCGTGGAGCCCAAGCCGGCCACTGCCGAGCCTTTGACAAAGCGAGGACCAACTTTAGTCGATAAGTGTACTAGATGTTCCCTTCAAATGGCCAATTGTTGGCGCCCTTCCTCTCAATATTTGGGAAGAGGCCCAGGGCCTCGCCTATAAATAGGACTAGCCTCCCACAGGGTAGAGGGATCCGAATCCGAACATAGCTAGAGGTCAAGCAATCTAGAGAGAGAGAGAGAGCCACCAACTCCCCTAGCAGCCTTCGTCAGACCGCCAAGAATGACACTCGCGAGGCTGTTCTTCCTTGTATTGTTCATCATCAGCCCCTGAGGCAATCCACCACACCACACACTGGAGTAGGGTATTACACCACAATGGTGGCCCGAACCAGTATAAAACTTGTGTCCCTTGTGTTGCTCTTGTGTAGTTTAGATCCTTGCGAGGCGACGAGGTGCAGGTAGGTAGGGGGTGAGATCACCGTGTGCACCCCAGAGTTTGAACCTAGAGGGTCTGCCGGAACCCGAAATCCGACAGTAGTGCCTCGACAAGTGAGAGATATAGCCGCATCGTGGGTGTTACAAGTTGGTAATCAGAGCCATCCCCGACTTTGGAGCCCCCTGCTTGATCGAATCGCTGGCGTTGTTGAGTCTAGGAAAAAATGTTTTGAGTCTTAGGATTATATATATCGGAGAGTAGGATTCTTTTTAATCCTCAGTCCCTTCGTTGCTCTAGTGAGGTCCCCTGACGTAGAAGTTTTCACTCTCCGCTCCTCAAATTTCACTAATTTTTTTTAGGATCACGCGGGTATCTTGGAATCGTTCCGATGGTTTTCTGACGAGAACATTGTTCTTGGTGCCTCCTGACATTTAGGGGTTGTGGCAGTGTCCCGGGGAGTTGAGCTCCGAGGTGCTGTCGTCACAATTTTATCATTGCAGTTCTGGAATACCTGAGTTTCGCCGACATAGAAAATCTCTTTTATGCAATTGTTAGTGAGATAACCTCGACGCCACCCAGTACTAGGGCTGGAGTTCGGGAGTACTGCCATAACTCGTATAACGGATGCTTTTCGAAGGTTGAGGTAAATGATATCAGAAGGTTTCTTGGTTATGTGTTGAAGGATGGATACAGCTGGATGTAGGATTTGCTAGTTTGGGTGAGATATTATGCTTCCCCTGTATCCCCAACACCTGATTGCATAACTAGAAAGTTTCGGGAGTTTATTAGTGGGAATTCAAGTAGCTCCTAGGATATCTTTCCGACAGATGCATGATATGAGATTGGGGTTCGACGTCTAGTGGTCCGCCTATCCACGGTTGGTTTTATAGTGGTCTGGTTGTGTCTTAAAGAGTCCTTGGCTATGCTGACTCGGGGACGCTTCGTATGTCATGTGCACTGCCTTGTACATGATGGTGCTGTACGATCGAGCCCGTGTGGGCCCCACCACGAAAACTTCGGATGAAATCTCTATCATATGTTTGTTCCGGCTTATTCTGCAAGCCAAATCCTTGTTTTGTTTTTGTTGTGGTACTCGAGTTGCTTCGATGTCAAGTGTTGATTCCATACCTTATTCTAAGCGGTGTTCTCATATTTCTATGTGGATGCTAATCCTTCTTGTTCATCAAGGTTGTCTTTTCAATCCTTTGAAAGAATTACTTTTGGTATAGAAATCATTGAAACTGTCTATACCAGCCTAAGGCAAAACACAATCGATCATTTGAAAGAGTTTGAAAGAGTGGCATACTCAGACTAGAATGGATGATGTGGACTACCTCGTTGAAGACAACGCAATGGATGATTTTTGCTTATCATTGAAAATGGATGGGACACATGGTAGGATCACTTTTTAAGATGATCCTGAACAACTATTACTAAGAAGGCAGACCATAATAAAATGGCGCAAAGACGGGGGCAAGCTGGGAACAAAATGCAAATGTTGGGAATGTTCCAACCATCATATCTGCCTGAGATTCAGATCTGGTTGGTAACATGATATTTCAGATAGCATGCCTGGAAAAGAAAGGTAGCAACACAAATCGACGAGATGACGTTGCGAGATTCTCGGGAGATGAACTACGATAGCAAGCTCCAAAACATGAGCTGGTTCTGCTACACACATGTGAACACGCTGTCCCATACAAGCATGACCACGTAGTAGTCTTACAACAATACACTACTGACTTCTGGTTGCGAACCATCAACGAGTATATCGAAGTCCTTTTCTAAGTCCGGATTAGCTCTTATGAAGGAACTCCTTCACCTTGAGCAAACCAGTCAGTGGCTTGGTGTACTAGGAGATACATATGGAATGGAGGTAGCGAGCCTGTCAAACCATAGCATACTTCGCACATGCATGACTGACTTGGGATGGTACCAGAGGAAACAAAAACAATATTTCTCAAACTCACGGCGGCAACTTGCACCAAATGCACGTGAACTTGGAGAAAGTCACTTTTTACACCGTGCATCTGCTTCATGAACTAGCATGAAGAATGCTTTCAAAGATTCCAACACTAGCTTAATGTTCAACAAAATCATGGAGAGGATAAGGATGTTGTCGATGGGCTCAACAAGAATTCATCCAGGTTTCCATATAGGTGGAATTCCACAATTAAGTGAACACGGTAATAGCATTGGTCAGACCAAAAGATGTAATGGTGTATGTTCGAGGGATCAACCACGAGTAAGACAACATTACGAACATCGTTGGTCCTGATTTGATATGACGACAACCCATGCGCAAATCAAAGATTTGGACAAGACAATAGTGTCGGTGTCAAAACCGGCGGTTCTCGGGTAGGTGGTCCTGATCTGTGCGTCAAGGCTGATGGTAACAGGAAGCAAGGGACGCAGATGTTTACCAAGGTTCGGGCCCTCTCGATGGAGGTAAAACCCTACTTCCTGCTTGATTAATATTGATGATATGTGTAGTACAAGAGTAGATCTACCACGAGATCGTAGAGGCTAAACCCTAAGAGCTAGCCTATGATGGTATGATTGTAATTGTGATCGGTCTTGTAAGGACCAACCTCTCCGGTTTATATAGACACCGGAGAGGGCTAGGGTTTACATGGAGTCGGTTACAAGGAAGGAAATATAATATCCGGATCTCCAAGCTTTCCTTCCACGCCAAGGAAAGTCCCATCCGGACACGGGCCGAAGTCTTGAGTCTTGAATCTTCACGCTTCAATAGTCCGGACGTTGTACACAGTCCGGCTGTCCGGATACCCCCTAATCCAGGACTCCCTCAGTAGCCCCTGAACCAGGCTTCAATGACGATGAGTCCGACGCGTAGTCTTGTCTTCGGCATTGCAAGGCGGGTTCCTCCTCCGAATACTCCAAAGTGCTTGTTACGGCGAATAGTGTCCGATCTGTACAAGGGGGAAGAGAAGGAATTCCTTCGCATAAAAACGCGGGAAGGATTCTCCATGTACAACCCACCAGCGTGGGTGAGTTGCCATTCTTTCTTCCCCGCTTTGCTCTAGCATTCTTCTGCTAAGATTACTTGCATCAATGCTTTTGGGCAGGAATTAAGGAGGGCCGTAGAAGGAATCTTTAGCCCTTCCCCGCAACCAGAGGACCCTGGAAGGGCCCGAGATCCGGGACTTAAAGTGGATCTGGATATCACTGTGGAGCTTATCAACGAGATATTTTATCAGGCGAGCTGGGATGGCGCCCTAGTGGCCGTTACAGCCGACTACCCTAGACCGCTCCCCTCTTCGTGTGTAAGCCGAACTAGAAAGCTCATTCTTCAAGAGGACTCCCCAGTGTTATAATTTACCTTGAGGCGCTGTTCTATTTGCGTAAACGATAGCCGAGCGAGGGGCCGAGCCCCTGTGGACTCACAACCACGGGCGCCAGATCGGGTAGGCTCAAGAGGAAGGCGGTGAGGGTTGACACACCGCTACAGAGGTAAAACAATAACCTGTCCTGTAATTATAGAATTTAAAATGTGACAGCGCCCTTTGTGTCTGGCAGGAAGAAGAATAACCGGACTATATCCGGAGACCCTACCAATCACGCCTCCGCCAGCCGGGTTGCAGAACGAGCTTAAGGGGCGGAGGCGGACATGGGGCCAGCACCGCATAGCTCTCAAACAGAGAGTGCGGACATGCTCTCAGCCATGAATTCTGAAGTAGAGAGCTCCATGAATCACAGGCGCCGACGGGCCGTGCTTCGGGACAACATCTTTTCCAAAGAGGCATTTAATGCCTTCAATTCGGCGGACGCATACTTCCAAGCTGCTCGGGGCGGGCTTGCCCAAGCGACAAACCAGTATACCAAAGACATACGGGTGAGAAATTTTGATAAGTATGTATAGCAGTAGCCCCTGAGACTTGAAACGATTGAAACAACAATTTTAAGGATCAATTTATGTGCAGGTCCTTGTAGAAAAGAACGAGCAACTGTTTCGGGAGCTGGAGGACTGCAAGGCCGAACTAAGGGCCGCAGTTGCCAAGTTAGAGGAACCCCAAGGGCCCTCATCTGGTAAAAATTACCACAATTGTGCGAAGATGCATCAGTTAGTAAATTGATAATATGACAAGTCCAATAGAAAATTCTGCAGACGATCCCGGGGTGAATCTGGAAGGCGTAGCGGAGGACGCATCGCATCTCAAAAAGCAGCTAGAGGCTGGCGAGCACATTCTTACGCGAGTCAGGCGAGAGAAGAACGATCTTCAAGATGCCAAAGTCCAGCTGGACGTGGAGTTAAAATATCTCCGCCCTCAGCTGGCGGACTCCATGAAGGAGAACGAGAGGCTTCGACGCGGCATTTACAGTAAGTGCCTAGACGAACTGTTGTACAGTTCAGCGAGGAAGTATATTGAAAGAATTCTGCTTGCAGGAATGTTAACGGGTCGCCCTGTAGCGACCCGACCTCTGACGGTCAAGCCTCTGTGTTTCTGTGCCATCCCTGGATCAGTATGCTGGCACACACAGTACATCAATGTATATATCAAAGTGCAATCACATGTATAATTAACGTAAAACTGATATATACCTCATAAGTCACAGCGGAAACAAATAGTCGGGTGTGGAGTCCCATCAACGCCATCGGCAGGTTGAGTGTAGACCGTAACCTCAGATCGTAACTCTTACTGTCGAGGAAATATCTGCAACATGATACGTTGCAGCCGTGTAGGTCAATACATTGGATGTACCGCAAGATCACAACATGAGAAATGATAATAAAACTATACTATATGCAATATGGCTTTGTGGCTCGTGGTCTGAGTTTTGTTTATGTAAAAGCTGATTTATTTTCCCTACATCAAAGGAATAAATGAAGTCTGTACTATGGAGTTTTCTATCATGACATGGTTCCGCCAACCGATGTCTCATAGCCCAAAATCATCATAAGTTGCCCACAATTAAGTTATCAATCCGTGTTGAGAGTTCCGAGATAGATCCAAGTCCAGAGGCTCAAATTGTCCGTAATCGGGACACGGCTAATCGATTAGGTTTTAAACCCTCTGCAGAGGTTTGTACACTTTACCCGCAAGATTCGATCCTCTTTTACGCTCTCGCACTTCGTGGTGTTTGAGAACAAGACGATCAAACATGGTCTTCCAAGAGTTCCTCCGACCACCGTCCGGTGCTCATCCAATCCTACCGTAGTTCTACATCCGCTAGCACCGCCCCAGCCAGTAGTCACAACTAAGGTCAACCAAGCCAGAGCCCATAGTGACTTGCGGTTGCATGTAAGCTTCCGGCATGAAGTATTCTTCCGCTCTTTGAGTCTGGGTGAAGCTTTCCGCAAGATGTCATGGCGCTTCTCCATGCATCCCGCCAACCACCGGTTTCTCCAGGTGCCCACAACCGCCCTTCACCCAAGAGCGTGTATTGAATTCTTGTCTCGAGTCTTGAAGTCTTGAGGCCTTGAAGATGCAGTCCTTGCAGATTCCATCATGGACTTGTCGCCATTGACGAGATCCTCCATTCTCACACCAGTCCCGAGCACTCATACCAACCCTGTCTACTATAGCGTAGCATTAAAATAAATAACGCCCCGGCTTGGTAACAGGTGATGGGTTCCTACCTCATGCATACTACTCAACTACAAGGATTCAATATCACTATCGGAGGGATTGTTGCGAAGATGACACTAGATGCAACAAAACACATAGGTATGAAAAACATGGTCAAAGTGAACTTGCTCGGTATTACTTGATGAAGATAATAACGCCTCGTAATAAAGACTTGGTAGAACTATTCACACTCCGCTGAAAATCTATATAGTCAAACATAGCATTCACATAAGCAAACATCCTAGCAAACAATTTTAGCACTCAAATAACAATCAAAACAGCAAGGAAAATCAATAATAAAACTCAAACAAAATCAAAAGAAACTTCAAATAAAACTACAAAGAAAAACTACTAACGAAGATCTATGACTTTGCTACAAACATCTAATATAGTTTTGCCGTAAGTAAAAACATAACAACAATTAAAATACTAAACTAATAAATTAACAGAAAATAAAATGTAAAATAACTAATTTAACAGAAAGTATTTTTTTCCATAAAATTTTATTTGCAAAAAGAAACAAATAAAAAGCTTTTATAAAACTCTAACTATGACCTATAGAAGGTTTCATACAAAACTAAGGAAAATAAATTTTTAAAATAAAATAAATTTTCTCCTGCTGTCTAACAGAACACAACTAATTTTGTCAAAAGTGACAAAAAGAAATACTTTAAAACTAATAAAAACAATAAAGAAAAAGCTAAAACAGAACTAATACTAAAACAATACTGTTTTGCTAAAAACCTAATTTAAATTAACCTGAAAATAAAATACTAAATACTACTGGATAAACAAAGGTCCTAGAGACCAGGAGCAAAAAGAATCGGTCTAAAATAATATTCCTAACTCAAAATATCTCAAATCTAGTGATTTGAGAAAATTCATACAAACACAAATTTAAACTGCTCAAATGTGAAATACAATTGAACTAACAGAAACTTCAGCAAATTTGTGACACATAGCAATTGGAATCACTCAAAATACTAAAAACTCTAAAAGATATGAATTTTCTAAGATTGCTATTTTCTGAAAAAATGAATTACGGGATTTCGTGGATCTCACTTTGAGTAGTCGTCGGAGTTGGGGAAGAAGATCGGATCCGATGTTGCGGTTGCTCCTAGAGGAAAGGAGATCACGGGACGGTGGAGAGGAGATCATATAAACCTCAGGAGAGGCCGAGGGCGCGGCGGCGGCACTTGGCGGCGGCGGTGGTGCTGCACTGCTGCTGCTGCTGCTGCTGCACTGTATCGGATGCACGGTTTGCAAATGGCAAGCAAAACAAGATTGGCGCAAATCTGCCATTAACAGCATGATGCCACTTAGCAAGCAACAATTAATTAAGCTACTGCACCCAAACGTAACAACAAAGCACATGGCAGTGATCTACACATGATGCTCGACAAAAGATGATTACTGAGCTACGGCTAAATCACATCATAACAGGTTCAAACAAGCATGGCAAAAGTGCAATAATAATCAGGCTGGACATGGCAAAAACAGCAACAGGTTGCAATGTTCAGAGCATCAAAACTACATGCTACAGGACCTTAAAATAGCAAAACATGGCATGGCATGAATCTACTCAAAGCCTAGAACAAAAGTCCCTTACTGACCATAAGCCAAAAAGGACTAGAAAATATAGTAACACCCATGTCAATATTGAAAGTCTTGTTAACAGATTCAGCAACATGACATGTCAAAAACTGATAACGAGATGGCATGTTAACAAGCTCAAAGCACTCACTACAGAGCCCCAAATGATAAACTAAGCATACATACATCAAGAAGACATGACATAGAAGACATACATGGAAAGAACACTAACATAGCCTATACGGGTCAACCACAACATCCTAGGCAAAATTGAATAACACGTATACAATCTGCCAGGAAACATTTGATAGCAAAAGTAGAGCTCGATTGACTCAAGCTATAGCAGTCCATAATTGCAAACAAAGGCATGGATGGATAGAGCAAGTCATGCTTTACAAAACACCCTTACTGAAGTATCTCAAAATATGCATAGATCTCTCGGTATCATCAAGTAAACATGGCATCAAAATCAGCTAAAACAGGGCTGAAATCAGCAACATTATGACACCTACTTTGCATGCTTGTGCTAGTCACCACATAGATCACAAAAATACATGGCATACACCCCTGGAAAGATGACATGGCATTTTACAAAACACATGTAGGATTCAAATTCATAGGGTGCACATATTAATCATAGCAAAAATAACAAAAGTGCAACTCCTGATAAAAATCAGAAACTAACAGCACATAGCACTCTTCCAACAGCATTTCGGGCACCAAGATGAGCTCAAATGAAAACGATGCAATGGAATGAAATGATCTACTCTTCGAGTCGAACATTTTGACATATTATACGCGAAAAATGGATCTACGGATGCGAAGATATAGCATGTTGAAAATTGCACAAAATTACAAACGATGCAAAAACTTAGGAAAAAGGAGGGGGAGAAGAGAGTCAACGGCGGCGCGGCTCCCGAGGCCGGATCCGATCGGATCGGGCGCGGGCGGCGGCCGAGGCTCGCCGGGAGGCGGAGGGAGGTCGCCGGCGGGCGGATCCGGCGGGGCCGGCGCGGGCGGCGACGAGGAGGATCCGGCGGCAGCGCGCGGCGGCGGCCGAGCTTGGCCGGGCGCGAGGAGGCGGCGGCGAGGTGTGGCCGGAGCGGCGCGCGCGAGGCGACTCGCTGGGTCACGGCCGCGGCGGCGGCGGCGCTGAGGCGGGCGAGGCCGAGAGCGGAGCGGAGCGCCGTACGGCGACGGCACGGCACGGGCGCCGCGCGCGGCGCGCTGGGCGCGGCCGCGGCGGCGGTGGCGGCGGAGAGGCCACGTGGCGGACGTGGATTGGGCGAGGGCGGCGGCGAAATGTCCGGCGGGCGGACGTGTCCGGCGCTGTGAGAAGTTTTCTAGGGTTTCGGGGAAGGGGATGATCCGGATTTCGGGGGAGGTGTTTAAATAGGCATAGAGGGAGCTAGGAGAGTCCAAATGAGGTGTAGTTTTCCCCACGATCGTGATCGAACGACGGAGAGCATGGAAGTGACTTGGATGGGTTATTGGGCTGTTTTGAAAGGGTGTTGGGCTGCAACTTAAAAGAGGCCTTTGCGAAGGTGCGGTTAACCGTTGGAGTATCAAACGAGCTCCAAATGACCCGAAACTTGACCGGTGGTCTCCGGGTGGTATACCAAGGCCACTAGACAAACCTCGGTCCATTTCGAGACGGTTTAATACCCGCACACGGAAAAACGTAAAAGGGACCGCCGGGGAAGATAGGAGTGCCGGATTGCAAAACGGACAACGGAAAAATGCTCGAATCATGAGACGAACACGTATGCAAATGCGATGCACATGATGACATAATATAAAATGCATGACATGGACAAAAAGCAACATGAAGAAAACCCAACCACGGAGGGAATATCATATATCAATGCCGAAAATGGCAAGAGTCGGAGTTACAAATATGGAAAGTTACTTCCGGGTGTTACAACACTCCACCACTACAAGAGGATCTCGCCCCGAGATCTAGGACCGAAAGAACTCCGGATACTCAGAACGGAGGTGATCCTCGCTCCCTGTGTAGCTTCTCGGTCGGAATGGTGTGACCACTTCACTTTCAGGAATTTGATTGACTTGTTGCAGTCTTGCGCTCGGTTTCTTCAAGAATAGCAACGGGTGCTCATGATAAGAGAGATCTTCTTGAAGGTCAATCTCTTGAAGTTGATAGTGCGTTCAGAGTCTTGAAGCACTTGCGGTTGTGACACGTGAAACACATCGTGCACGCTTGCAAAGTTGGATGGAAGCTCGTTGATAGGCGAGATCGCCTCTTTTGCCAATGATCTTGAAAGGACCCACGATCTAGGGGCAAGCTTCCCTTTGATACCGGCGGACGAGTGCCTTTCATTGGAGAGACGCAGAGGTAGGCATGGTCTCCAATTTCAAAAGTCACATCACGGTGCTTATCATCATAATAGCTCTTCCGCGCGATTATGCGGCTTTGAGATTCTCACGAATGACCTTGCACATTTCTTCCGCTTCGTGATCAAGTCATTGCCAAGAAGTTGGCGCTCACCGCCTCGCACCAATTGAGAGGAGTACGGCACTTTCGCCATAGAGAATTTCGAATGGGGCCTTGCCGAACTCGCTTGGAAGCTGTTGTTGTAAGAGAACTCGCATAAGGAAGACAATCTTCCCACTTCATACCGAAGGAAATGACACAAGCCCTTAGCATATCTTCAAGGATTTGATTAACTCGCCGACTTGGCCACTTGTTTGAGGATGGAAAGCTGTCTGCTGAAACGAATGTTGGTGCCCATGGCCTTCGAAAAGAATCCCAAAACTTGGAGGTAAAGATGCTGCCACGGTCTCAAGAGATCACTTGTGGAATGCCGCAAGGAGACAATCCTCGAGGTGTATAGCTCGCCAACCGAGCTGCGAGTGATGGATTCTTTGATAGGAAGAAAATGAGCCACTTTAGTAAGCTTGTCAATGACAACGAAGATAGCATCATTTCCACGCTTGGACTTTGGAAAGCCACCACCAAGTCCATTTCAATATGATCAAACTTCCATTCAGGAATAGCAAGAGGTTGAAGGAGACCAGCTGGTCTTTGGTGTTCGCTTTCACTCTTCTCGCAGACATCACACTCATTCACGAATTGAGCAATTTCTCGCTTCATTCGAGTCCACCAATATGACTGCTTGAGGTCATGGTACATCTTCGTACTTCCAGATGAATGGATAGAAGCGAATTGTGAGCCTCGCTCATAATGACTTTTCGTAGATCACCCTTAGGAACCACAATCCGTCCTCAAAGAACAGAGTGTCTTTGTCATCAACGCGAAGCACTTGTACTTGAAATGCCCTTGTCAATACCACGCTTCACTTTCTTCACCATGGTATCCGAAGTTGAGCCTCACGAATCTGATCTTCCAAAGTAGGAGAGACTATGAGGTTGGCAAGAAAGCCTTGAGGAACAACTTGAAGATTCAGCTTGGAAAGATTCACGAGATCCGGCTGAAAGGGCTTGAGGATTAGACTGCTGCGATAAGCTTTCCCGCTCAAAGCATCTGCAATGACATTGGCCTTGCCCGAGTATACTCAATACTTGGGTTGTACTCTTGAATCATTTCGACCCATCGAGTCTGCCTGAGGTTGAGGTTAGGCTGAGTGAAGATGTACTTGAGACTCTTGTGATCAGTGAAAATGTCCACTTTCCTTCCCAACAAGAGATGTCTCCACGTTATCAATGCATGGACAACTGCCGCCAACTCAAGATCGTGAGTGGGGTAGTTCTTCTCGTTGGGCTTCAACTGGCGAGAGGTATAAGCCACAACTCTCTTCTCTTGCATTAACACAGACCGAGACCTTGAAGAGAAGCATCACGAAAAACTTCATATGGCTTGGATTCATCAGAGGAGTTAGAACAGAGCTGTGACGAGTTTCTCTTTGAGGGTATTGAAAGCAACGCCGCACTCGGGAGACCGTACATACTTCACCGCTTCGAGAAGGTTGGAAAGAGGCTTTGCAATCTTGGAGAAGTTCTCAACGAATCTTCGCAATAGCTTGCAAGACCAAGAAAATCATGGAGCTGCTTGACATTCTCAGGAGGTTCCCAATTCACAATTGCGGACACCTTCTGGGATCAACAATGATGCCCTTAGCGAGATGATATGACCAAGATAAAGCACTTCATCAAGCCGAATTCACATTTGGAGAACTTAGCATAGAATTGGTACTCTCGAGCTTGTCTAGCACCAATCGCAAATGTTTGGCATGATCCTTCTTATTCTTGGAGAAGACCAAAATATCATCAAGATAGACCAAGACGAATTCATTGGTGTAGGGGTTGAATATGAAGTTCATCATCCGAGAGAAAGTTGGAGGAGCATTGACGAGGCCGAAAGACATGACAAGATATTCATAAGAACCAAAGCTTGTTCGAATGCTGTCTTGGGAATATCTTGTTCACGAATGCGAATCTGATGATACCCCATACGAAGGTCAAGCTTAGAGAACACTCAGAGCACCTTTGAGTTGCTCGAAAAGCTCATTGATGTTGGGAAGTGGATACTTGTTCTTGATTGTCTTCTTATTCAATGGGCGGTAATCGACGCAAAGTCGGTCCGTGCCATCCTTCTTCCGGACAAAAGAACACCACAACCCCAAGGAGATGAACTCGGTCCGATCAAACCAGACGCTCTTGTTCATCGAGCTGCTTCTTCAATTCCTTCAGCTCATCAGTCCAAGCTTGTATGGACGCTTGCAAACGGGTTCAATGTCGGGCTCAAGATCGATAACTAACTCAATCGGCCGATGAGGAGGCATACCCGAAGCTCTTCCGAAAGACATCTTGGTACTCACAAACGATCGAATCGAGAGATGGCATTCAGTTCGCCCTTCTCATTGAGAGAAAACAACCAATGGTTTCATCACGAGCGGCATAAATGATCACATCATTAGAAGAGTGAGTCAATTGAATTTCCCGCAGCACAATCAATCTGAGCTTTGTGCTGATAAAGCCACTCCATTCCGAGAATAAGATCAATGTCTGAGTCACCAAGGACAACTGGTTTAGCCAAAAACCTATAATCGCCCATCTTGATAGAAACATCCGGAACCATGGAGCTTGCATGCATGAATTTACCCGAGAGACAACCGATAATGGCTTAGGCAAATCTTGAAAAACCAACTCATGCTTAGATGCAAAAGGTCTTGAAATGAAAGAATGCGATGCACCAATCAAATAAGACTTTAGCAGAATATCATTAATCGGAAGATTACCCATTATCACATCAAGACTCTCTCGCTTGAGCTGCATTCATCATATTGACCCTTGCAGACTTGGGATTATGCTTGACCACCGCATTGCTGGAAGATTTCACAGAGGAGGAGGCGGAAGACGCCTCTGTTGAAGCACTTGTTCAAGATAGTGACCCTTCACGACACTTGTTGCAAGTGACCTCGAGAGCGGACGGTGGTAAGGAGCACTTGACCTTGGAGCTTGAGAATTAGACTTGTTCTGATAGCTTGGGTTGGGTGGGTGGGAAGATCCACGGCCACCTGAGTTCTTCTCTCACTGTAAGGTCAAGCGGAGCGGAGGAGGGGCAGTAAAACTTCGCTGCTTGGCTGCCACTTGAGAGGACGAGGAGGACTGAATCGCATCCCCGATTCTCTTCTTAGAAGCCTCGCATTTGAGTTGTGCAGCTTCTTGCTTCAGAGCCATGTTGTAGAAATCATCATACTTATCTGCTCAAACAGCACAAGAGGTAATTGCAGATCTTCTCTCGCACCACCTCCGAATCGATAGATCATACTCCTTTCATCGGTACATCTTGCTTAGCAAAACGAGCGAAGCTCGAACTGGATATTGTATTGATAGACAGACATGGTGCCCTGCTTGAGATTGCGGAACTCCTCACGCTTGCTCTCAACAACACTCTTCGAATGTGATGAGCTCGAAATCACGGCGAACTCATCCTGTAATGACACGACCTCCTCTCGAATCTTTGTATTGTCGGAACCACTCAGCAGCTTGATCCTTGAGTTGAAACGATGCAAACTTGACAAAGTCCTCGTGTCCGACATTGCTACAACCAAAGTGCTTGCAGATGTCCACTAACCAATCATCGCCGTCTGTTGCCTCAACACGTAAACCGAAAGACTTCGCTGATTAGCGAGGAACCGATCGAGAGTAGCAAGTGTGGCTGATTGTTGCCTTGACCTTGATTGCCTTGATTGCCTTGCCCTCGAGTACGTTCTTGCAAGAGCTGCAAAATCATCTCGAGCATTGGCATTGGTGGCTGCCATGATAGCTTGCCGTGCCTCCGGAGGCGGAGGCGGAGGTGGAGGTGGAGGATTCGATGATCTCCATCATTGCGATCCGGATTCGTACGCTTGGCGGAGCCATCTCAAGAGGGTGACATCCGTTAGTCCTTTGATAGACAAATAGATAAGTAGA
Source organism: Aegilops longissima (assembly GCA_021605205.1). Lineage (NCBI taxonomy): Eukaryota > Viridiplantae > Streptophyta > Magnoliopsida > Poales > Poaceae > Aegilops > Aegilops longissima. The sequence continues at coordinate 298,282,869 of CM038678.1, forward strand.
ATCAACGGATAGAAAATTGCAACATATAGTCTTCACAATAAACATTCGAACAAGAATGAACGAATGAATTCCAAAGTTAATCATCACACGTCCATTAAGGAGAGAAGCCACTTAGATAAAGATATGGAAATAACATCTGTCTTAGAAACAAATCGAATATCATAACTGAAAACAAAAGGTTGGCTTCTAGAATGAGCCGGAACAAACACATGATAGAGATTTCGCCCAAAGTGTTCGTGGTGGGGCCCACACGGACACGACGTATAGCGGACGTCACGAATGACTAACAACACGTCCCCGAATCAGCATAGCCAAGGATTCTTTAAGACGCCTCGCGACCATCAGAATCGACCGTGAATGGGCGGACCACTAGACGTTGAACCCCAATCTCAAATCATACATCCGCGGAAAGAATATCCTGTAAGCTATTAGAAATCCCACCTATAAACTCCGAAACTTTCGGTTATGCAATCTGGTGTTGGGGATACAGGGACACAAAATATATCACTCAAACTAACAATACCTAGATCCAAATTTGTATCCATCCGTCAACACATAACCAAGAAATCCTCGGAAATCGTGTACCTCGACCTTCAAAAACATCCGTTATACAAGTCATGGCAATATTCCCTCCCTCGCCACAAGATCGGGCTATCGGGTTATCTCACCAACAACGCACAAAAGAGATTTCGATGTCGGCAAAACTCGTATTCCAGAATCGCAACGATAAAATTGTGACGACAACACCTCGGAGCTCAACTCCCGGACACCGCCACAACCCCTAAATGTCGAGGCACCAAGAACAATGTTCTCGCCACAAAACCATCGAACGATTCCAAGATACCCACGTGATCCTAAAATTTTTTTAGTGAAATTTGAGAAGAGAAGAGTCAAAACTCTACATCGTGATACCTCACCAGAGCGATTTAAGGACTGGAAGTAAAAGAATCCTACTCTCCGATATATATAATCCTAAGACTCAAAACATTTTCCATTCTAGACTCAACAACGCCAAGAAACAATCAAGTAGGGGCTCCTAAGTCGGGAAGGCTCGATTACCAACTTGTATCGCCCGATGCGGCTATATCTCCCACGTGTCGAGGCACGACTTAGAGGCATAACCGCATTGAAAGCAATGTCGCAAGTGAGGTAATCTTCACACAACCCATGTAATAATTAAGGGAAAGATACATAGTTGGCTTAGAGTCGCCACTTCACACAGTACATAAATAAACATACATCATTCAGAGTACACTCAAGGTCCGACTACGGAACCTAAATAAAAGAAGATACCCCAAATGCTACACAGATCCCCGAATCGTCCCAACTGGGCACCACTACTGATCATCTAGGAAAGACACATAGTAACGACCACGTTCCTCGTCGAACTCCCACTTGAGCTCGGTGGAATCACCCTTGCATCGCCTGAACCTCGCAACTGTTTTGAAGTATCTGTGAGTCACGGGACTCAAAGAATCTCACACCATGAGATCAAGACTATTTAAGCTAATAGGAAGGACAGAGTAGTAAAGTGGAGCTGCAGCAAGCGACTAGCATATATGGTGGCTACTTCGCAAAAGAGAGCGAGGAGAGAAGCAAAGCACGGTCGTGAAACTAGTAGTGATCAAGAAGTGATCCCGAACTACATACGCCGACATAACTCCAACATCGTGTTCACTTCCCGGACTCACGAGAAGAGACCATCACGGTAACACACGCGTTGATGTGTATTTTATTTGAGGTCAACTTTGGGTTATCTACAACCGACATTAACAAATTCCCATCTGCCTCATAACCATGGGCACGGCTTTGAAAGATATTACCTGCAGGGTGTCCCAACTTAGCCCATTATAAGCTCTCACGGTCAACGAAGGATATTCTTCTACCGGAAGACCCGATCAATCTCGAATCCCGGACTACAAGACATTTCGACAGCAATAAAACAAGACCAGCAAAGCCGCCCGAATGTGCCGACAAATCCCGATAGGAGCTGCACATATCTCGCTCGTGGCACACCGGATGAGCCAGACGTCGGGTTGGCATAAACCCTGGTTGCCCAAGGGCGCCGGACATCGCTCAAGTTGGACCAGCAATCGAAGGAGAACTGCCCGGGGTTAAAATAAAGATGACCCTCGGGCTCGCGAAACCCGGGGAAAAAGGCTTAGGTGGCAAATGGTAAAACCAAAGTTGGGCCTTGCTGAACGAGTCTTATTCAAAGCGAACTGTCAAGGGGGTCCCATAAATCACCCAACCGTAAGGAACGCAAAATCAAGGAACATAACACCGTATGACGGAAACTAGGTGGCAAGAGGGAACAAAACACTGCATAAGGCCGAGCCTTCCACCCTTTACCAAGTATATAGATGTATTAATTATAGCAGATATATATTGTGATATCCCCAACAAGTAAACATGTTCCAAAGAGGAACAACACCTCCATGTTCCCACAAGGAACAAACTTCACTTCACCGCAACTAGCAACGCTATAAGAGGGCTGAGCAAAGCGGTAACATAGCCAAACAACGGTTTGCTAGGAAAAGGATGGTTAGGGCTGACATGGTATTATGGGTGGCATGATATAGCAAGTGGTAGGCATCGCAGCATAGGCATAGCAAAAGAGCGAGCAACTAGCATAGCAAAGATAGAAGTGATTTCGAGGGTATGGTCATCTTGCTCGCAATGTTCTCGAGTTGTCGAAAGCTTGATCCTCGAAAACGCTTCTCAACAGGCTCCTCGTTCACGCACTCGCCTCCGACTCTACCCAAAACAACAACACAAACAAGGGAACCACAATAAATCACGGTGCAATGCACAATCAACATGATGCAAAACATGGCATGATATGCATGATGAGATATGCAATGCTTATGTGCGCTCCGGAAGGAAAAATGATGAACCAGGCATCAACTTGGCAAACCAAGTATGCCACTGGAAAGATGATATGATTTCGGTTGAAATCGATATAAAGATCACCGGAATCGGATGCACGGTTTGCAAATGGCAAGCAAAACAAGATTGGCGCAAATCTGCCATTAACAGCATGATGCCACTTAGCAAGCAACAATTAATTAAGCTACTGCACCCAAACGTAACAACAAAGCACATGGCAGTGATCTACACATGATGCTAGACAAAAGATGATTACTGAGCTACGGCTAAATCACATCATAACAGGTTCAAACAAGCATGGCAAAAGTGCAATAATAATCAGGCTGGACATGGCAAAAACAGCAACAGGTTGCAATGTTCAGAGCATCAAAACTACATGCTACAGGACCTTAAAATAGCAAAACATGGCATGGCATGAATCTACTCAAAGCCTAGAACAAAAGTCCCTTACTGACCATAAGCCAAAAAGGACTAGAAAATATAGTAACACCCATGTCAATATTGAAAGTCTTGTTAACAGATTCAGCAACATGACATGTCAAAAACTGATAACAAGATGGCATGTTAACAAGCTCAAAGCACTCACTACAGAGCCCCAAATGATAAACTAAGCATACATACATCAAGAAGACATGACATAGAAGACATACATGGCAAGAACACTAACATAGCCTATACGGGTCAACCACAACATCCTAGGCAAAATTGAATAACACGTATACAATCTGCCAGGAAACATTTGATAGCAAAAGTAGAGCTCGATTGACTCAAGCTATAGCAGTCCATAATTGCAAACAAAGGCATGGATGGATAGAGCAAGTCATGCTTTACAAAACACCCTTACTGAAGTATCTCAAAATATGCATAGATCTCTCGGTATCATCAAGTAAACATGGCATCAAAATCAGCTAAAACAGGGCTGAAATCAGCAACATTAGGACACCTACTTTGCATGCTTGTGCTAGTCACCACATAGATCACAAAAATACATGGCATACACCCCTGGAAAGATGACATGGCATTTTACAAAACACATGTAGGATTCAAATACATAGGGTGCACATATTAATCATAGCAAAAATAACAAAAGTGCAACTCCTGATAAAAATCAGAAACTAACAGCACATAGCACTCTTCCAACAGCATTTCGGGCACCAAGATGAGCTCAAATGAAAATGATGCAATGGAATGAAATGATCTACTCTTCGAGACGAACATTTTGACATATTATACGCGAAAAATGGATCTACGGATGCGAAGATATAGCATGTTGAAAATTGCACAAAATTACAAACGATGCAAAAACTTAGGAAAAAGGAGGGGGAGAAGAGAGTCAACGGCGGCGCGGCTCCCGAGGCCGGATCCGATCGGATCGGGCGCGGGCGGCGGCCGAGGCTCGCTGGGAGGCGGAGGGAGGTCGCTGGCGGGCGGATCCGGCGGGGCTGGCGCCGGGCGGCGACGAGGAGGATCCGGCGGGCGAGGCGCGGCGGGCGGCCGAGCTTGCCGGGCGCGAGGAGGCGGCGCGAGGTGTGGCCGGAGCGGGCGCGGCGGAGGCGACCGCGCCGGGTCACGGCCGGGCGGCGGCGGGCGGCCGGAGGCGGGCGAGGCCGAGGGCGGAGCGGAGCGCCGTAGCGACGGACGGCACGGCACGGGCGCGCGCGCTGCGCTGGCGGCGCGCTGCTGCTGCTTGCCAAGCAGGCAGCGGCGGTGGCGGCGGAGAGGCCACGTGGCGGACGTGGATTGGGCGAGGGCGGCGGCGCTGAAATGTCCGGCCAAGGGCGGACGTGTCCGGCAAGGTAAGAAGCTTAGGGTTTCGGGAAGGGATGATCCGGATTTCGGGAGGTGTTTAAATAGGCATAGAGGAGCTAGGAGAGTCCAAATGAGGTGTAGTTTTCGCACACGATCGTGATCGAACGACGGAGAGCATGGAAGTGACTTGGATGGGTTATTGGGCTGTTTTGAAAGGGTGTTGGGCTGCAACTTAAAAGAGGCCTTTATGAAGGTGCGGTTAACCGTTGGAGTATCAAACGAGCTCCAAATGACCAAACTTGACCGGTGGTCTCCGGTGGTATACCAAGGCCACTAGACAAACCTCGGTCCATTTCGAGACGGTTTAATACCCGCACACGGAAAACGTAAAAGGGACCGCGGGGAAGATAGGAGTGCGGATTGCAAAACGGACAACGGAAAAATGCTCGAATCATGAGACGAACACGTATGCAAATGCGATGCACATGATGACATAATATAAAATGCATGACATGGACAAAAAGCAACATGAAGAAAACCCAACCACGGAGGGAATATCATATATCAATGCCGAAAATGGCAAGAGTCGGAGTTACAAATATGGAAAGTTACTTCCGGGGTGTTACACAACGGTTGCCTGTAAAGGGGTCCCATCGTCCTACCATTCTATGGTTTTATGGCTTATCGCGTCGACACTCTTCTAAGGTTTTCGAGGCTCTCTGATTTTCCATCAACGTATGATAGTTCATGATAGAAGTCTCCGGTATGGGGGCCAATCCATCCCGTACTTGAATCATTACCACATACGTAAATAGTGAATCACGTATTCTAACACTTGGGCATACTCACAAGCATTGCAGAATTTCTCTTCTCGATGAACTGAGTTCGTATAGATCCATGGTTTCTGCAAGATGAACAAGACATCTATCGTTCTTCACAATCCTTGGGTTTTAGTATCCTCCTAAAATGTCGGATGATTAAACTCGGAGTTTTCTTCCGAAATATGTTCCTACAGCCAGAGTGTGCTTGCTGCTTATTACTCCTGGGCCTGTGGTTATGGCCCACTTCAACTCTTGTACAAGTTTAATTCATCCTTCCTAGGATTATCATTCCATATTCCAACATTACATCTCCTGTAAATCCAATAGTACTTCTTCCTTCATACCCCTGTGGTGACGATCATACAAAACTCCAACTTATTTTGTCCAGCTTCCTTCTATGGACCGTCATGAATAACACATTTCTTTCTTCATTGATCCTGTGGCTTTACGGAGTACTACGACACCAAAGAAAAATGCACTAGCTTATCCATAAATCTCATTATTTTCGTATCAACCTTTTAATACATCCTTAACCATTTTTCGTGAATCCAAATTCCAAAAGTTTATTACAAATGCCGCCACCCACATGGTTCGGTATGGTCAGACATTACTTCCAACTTCATTTATTTATCTTCCTTGAGGATTCTTTAGTCCTGCTGGAATTGTGCGACATGCGCCTTGAAGTCTTCAATCTTCAGTTTCATCGTGGTGGCCTTGAGCTTCACCTCCATCATCTCTGCATGCACTTCGCTTAGGTATTCCCGAGTATAACGGAGTCTTGCCTCAAGTATTTCCCGATCGGACGATGGCTTCCATGGCTGCTTCACGAACAGCATCGAAGAAAGTTGCTTGTGGCACACGTGAAATGAAAAATACTTGCCCCATCATCTTTGGGCAAACTCCTTTCAAATGGTGGAGGTGTACTCCACATACCAAAGTTCCACTCCCTTTTGCATGAAGGGTAGCCTTTGTAGACTGCATCTCCTTCAAGGTGAATATGCTTCATCATGTCCTTCAGATCTTCGGTAATCATGATCACTTGTCGTGGTCATGATTGTTTCCTGACCTTTAAGGAAAGACTCAGAAGGGTCGCCATCTGCAGTGGTAAAACAAAATGGTGCTCGTAATAAGGTACATATCTCCGGGGCACACGCTCATATCATCCAAACAAAACTTCAAACTCAATTTCCAATTTCCGCTTATGCATCACAACTCACTTTCTTCCATGTTCATCCGAATATTAATTTCAAGATAAAATATAACAACTCCTTAAAGCCTTTCAAATGTGACATTACAACTTTATTGAGTCATGAACTATTACAATCTCTGAGTAATCTATTACATAACTCAACTCATTGAACTCATGAAAATGAAATTGCTTTCTACTACTCTTATTATCCATATCAAAATTCCAACTACTCAACTCCAGCTTTCGCCTTGTTGGGACTTTTAGTAGCATAATGCCCTGCTTCCTTGCAGCGAAAACAAAAGGCTTCCGACATGTCTCGGGGCTTCTTTGTGATTATGTAGGCTCCTTGGATTCTTGGCTTCTTTCCTGGACATTTACTAGCGTAATGACCTAAATCCTTGCACTGTAACAAGTGATATGACTCAAGTCCTTCTCTGCGAAAATTGTGTTGTTCCGGGTTGCCTTCTTTTCTCTTCTGGATTTCTCTGTAATGATCGAGCTTCTATTTCCGAGGGTCAAACTTCACTTCGCTGTCGGAAATATCCCGATACTCTTTTCTTTCCTTGGTGCAATCTGCGAAAATGTCCTTCTTCTCCACATGAATAGCGTGCATTGGAGTAAAATCTGTTGAGGCCTTCTCCATCAGGGTCTTCAACACATTCCTTCATGACTTCTCGGAGGGCTTCTTTCATTCCTTCTTCCTGCTCCTGAATAGTTTGTCGCACCATGGGGTAAATGTGACACTGAGTCGGGTAGTGGGTGGTTCCTTCACACAAGAAACAAGTCACCCGACTAGTTGGGCATTCCTCACCGGGTGTTTCTCCTCACAATGAGGGCATCCATCCTTGTGTTTCCGGTGTGTCCTATTTCTCCATAAATCTTGCAGGCACAAGGTTTATTTCTTGGTGTATCATGGTGCTTCCGGATAAGACGAGATCTTGTCGAGTCTTCTTGAATTCTTCCCAAGTCTTTGCTCCATTCCATCCTCAGATAGCTTGATGCATCTCGCCACCATGTTGCAGCACTTCCTTCAAAGTAATCAAGAGCGTCGATACTTCATTCTTCCTTAAAACCAAATTGCTCCAAGTGATTCTCCATGTTCAATCCATAGCTCTGCTCCGGCTGGGTTTTCGTCCAGAGAATACCGCCCAACTTCATTCATCATCTACTGGGTCCAAAAGTTTTGGGATGAGATATGAGAGAGGTGGGGAGGGGATATACACATAATACAAACAATAGTTTTTGAAGAAACAAGTTTTATTTTGGGGCTGTCGGAAAACATCAAACAAATGACAGCTCACAAATCGTCGCATCTAACGTAAGTGTGTAACAGGGGTTTGGTCTTCTAAAGGTCAAATAATTCTTCAGGAACTTCAAATTCTTCAGGTCTTTAGAGTCTTCAATTGTTGCAGCTGCAATCCTTCCAACGCATGGTGAAATCCTCTTTACTCTGAAATGACCATCAGTTGTCCGATATCTTTAATTCTTGGAGCGACTTCAGCTGGTCTTCCGTCTGGTCAAAGGGGAGGGGTGTATATTCTAACTATTTGAGGTGAGAGGGTCTATTTGATAAATTTAGAAAAGATGAGAAGTAAGAGTCTTTTAGAAAATAAAGTGTTAGAGATTTTCGGTCCTAGGGCTTTTCCGGTTTCTAGGGTCACGTCCTACAGTCAACATGTGCTCTGATACCATTTTTGTAGCGACCCGACCTCTGACGGTCAAGCCTCGTGTTTCGTACATCCTCGGATCAAGATGTCGGCACACACAAGACATCAATGTATATATCAAAGTGCAATCACATGTATAATTAACGAAACTGATATATACTTCATAAGTCACATCGAAACAAATAGTCGGTGTGGAGTCCCATCAACGCCATCGGCAGGTTGAGTGTAGACCGTAACCTGTATCGTAACTCTTACTGTCGAGGAAATATCTGCAACATGATACGTTGCAGCCGTGTAGGTCAGACATTGGATGTACCGCAAGATCACAACATGAGAAACAGATAATAAAACTATACTATATGCAATATGGCTTTGTGGCTCGTGTCTGAGTTTTGTTTATGTAAAAGCTGATTTATTTTCCTACATCAAAGGAATAAATGAAGTCTGTACTATGGAGTTTTCTATCATGACATGGTTCCGCCAACCGATGTCTCATAGCCCAAAATCATCATAAGTTGCCCACAATTAAGTTATCAATCCGTGTTGAGAGTTCCGAGATAGATCCAAGTCCAGAGGCTCAAATTGTCCGTAATCGGGACACGGCTAATCGATTAGGTTTTAAACCCTCTGCAGAGGTTTGTACACTTTACCCGCAAGATTCGATCCTCTTTTACGTTCTCGCACTTCGTGGTGTTTGAGAACAAGACGATCAAACATGGTCTTCCAAGAGTTCCTCCGACCACCGTCCGTGCTCATCCAATCCTACCGTAGTTCTACATCTGCTAGCACCGCCCCAGCCAGAGTCACAACTAAGGTCAACCAAGCCAGAGCCCATAGTGACTTGCGGTTGCATGTAAGCTTCCGGGCATGAAGTATTCTTCCGTCTCTTTGAGTCTGGGTGAAGCTTTCCGCAAGATGTCATGGCGCTTCTCCATGCATCCCGCCAACCACTGGTTTCTCCAGGTGCCCGTCAACCGCCCTTCACCCAAGAGCGTGTATTGAATTCTTGTCTCGAGTCTTGAAGTCTTGAGGCCTTGAAGATGCAGTCCTTGCAGATTCCATCATGGACTTGTCGTCATTGACGAGATCCTCCATTCTCACACCACTCCGAGCACTCATACCAACCCTGTCTACTATAGCGTAGCATTAAAATAAATAACGCCCGGGCTTGGTAACAGGTGATGGGTTCCTACCTCATGCATACTACTCAACTACAAGGATTCAATATCACTATCGGAGGGATTGTTGCGAAGATGACACTAGATGCAACAAAACACATAGGTATGAAAACATGGTCAAAGTGAACTTGCTCGGTATTACTTGATGAAGATAATAACGCCTCGTAATAAAGACTTGGTAGAACTATTCGTCACTCCGCTGAAAATCTATATAGTCAAACATAGCATTCACATAAGCAAACATCCTAGCAAACAATTTTAGCACTCAAATAACAATCAAAACAGCAAGGAAAATCAATAATAAAACTCAAACAAAATCAAAAGAAACTTCAAATAAAACTACAAAGAAAAACTACTAACGAAGATCTATGACTTTGCTACAAACATCTAATATAGTTTTGCCGTAAGTAAAAACATAACAACAATTAAAATACTAAACTAATAAATTAACAGAAAATAAAATGTAAAATAACTAATTTAACAGAAAGTATTTTTTCCATAAAATTTTATTTGCAAAAGAAACAAATAAAAAGCTTTTATAAAACTCTAACTATGACCTATAGAAGGTTTCATACAAAACTAAGGAAAATAAATTTTTAAAATAAAATAAATTTTCTCCTGCTGTCTAACAGAACACAACTAATTTTGTCAAAAGTGACAAAAAGAAATACTTTAAAACTAATAAAAACAATAAAGAAAAAGCTAAAACAGAACTAATACTAAAACAATACTGTTTTGCTAAAAACCTAATTTAAATTAACCTGAAAATAAAATACTAAATACTACTGGATAAACAAAGGTCCTAGAGACCAGGAGCAAAAAGAATCGGTCGAAAATAATATTCCTAACTCAAAATATCTCAAATCTAGTGATTTGAGAAAATTCATACAAACACAAATTTAAACTGCTCAAATGTGAAATACAATTGAACTAACAGAAACTTCAGCAAATTTTTGACACATAGCAATTGGAATCACTCAAAAATACTAAAAACTCTAAAAGATATGAATTTTCTAAGATTGCTATTTTCTGAAAAAAATGAATTACGGGATTTCGTGGATCTCACAGGAGTAGTCGTTGGAGTTGGGGAAGAAGATCGGATCCGATGTTGCGTTGCTCCTAGAGGAAAGGAGATCACGGACGGTAGAGAGGAGATCATATAAACCTCAGGAGAGGTCGAGGCGCGGGCGGCAGCACTTGGCGGCGGCGGTGGTCTTGCACTGCTTCTGCTGCTGCGGAGAGGAGAGGAGAGGAGAGGAGAGGTGTTGGTTTGATGTGTTGGAGGGGGGGTGCTTGGGTATTTATATTGGGGAGGGGAGGGCTTTGCTTGGGGTAGGGGACAAGAAATAGACTAGGATTAGGAAACAAAGAGGGAAAAGATCTAGAAACAAATCGGAATAAACGGAATAACGAAACGGGATCAAATCCTACTAGGATTTGTAAAAGAATAGGAAACCTGGGCTCCCTGGCCCCCTAGGTGTGTGCGTGCGATGGCCTTGGCCGGTGGTTGGTCGGCGGCTTGGGCCTTTGGCCCAAGGCGCTGCATATTTTTTTTTAACAAAATTTCACAGAACTAAAACAAAAAGAAAATAATTAAAACTTTTATATAGGCATATAATATATCAAAATTTGCAGAAAAATATTTCCTACAAGATGAACATTATTCTAATGTCAAATAAAATCCACACAAATTTTAATAATTCACACAATGCTACTGGTCCAACAAAATCCAATAAAATCATTTTAAAATACCAAAATGACTTCAAATTAATTTCTCTCAATTTTCTGATGTAGGGAATCATGCTACCCTATTTTCCATATATTTTGTTTTTGGAGAAAATAATTTGAATAAAACTCAAATAACTCCAATTGGAAATAAATTCAAAAGAACTTTGAATTTAATTCTTTAAAACTCCCAACTCATATTTCATATGTTTTGAAGAAGTCATTTTATCTTCGCCGTGAAAATCATTGAGTTGCATAAAGTTTCAGAATTGAAAATATTTTCAATACCCTTGTCATTTAAATAAATGGAAGAAGTCATGTCATCTTCTCTCCGGGGTTTTGTGATGAAAAGAATTTGAATTCCGGAGATCATAAAAGAAAATGAAAGTTTGAAGGTCCTTTAATTCCTCTCATTTAACCTTCAAAAAGTTTCAATTTCACTCAATTTCACTCAATCATTCAAACAACAATCAAACAAACAATCAAAACTATTTATTTAATATAACATTCCAAAATTTAGAATTTTGGGATGTTACACGCCTGAGGAGGAGATGCCCTCATCTGCAAATGATTTATCGCAAGACCTTTCGCGACTACACAAGCGAGCTCGGCAAGTGATGCAGGGGTGTTGCTCGTGCTTTGTGGCCATCAAGCCCTCTTCGCCGAATGGCATGGGGAACCAAGCGGACCTGCTTCAAGGAGCCCGGCGGCGCTTCGTCTATGGAAGATATCAAGATGCCGACAAGGAGCAAGAGAAGCTCGGCAATGGTGAAGACACACTACACCAAGCTGGACCCGAACCATATGGCCGAAGTGGGACCGGCGGGGCCCGATGGGCAAGAAATTCCCGTTAGTCTGGTGTATGACCAGGTAGCGTTAGCCGCTAAGTATTCTCAACAAGATTGTAAGTTAGACAGCTTGTTGGACGGTATAGAAGAGGAATGTAATCAATCCAAATAACTGTGTAATTTAATGGGCAGGATTAGCCCCTAGTCGGATTAAAATCATTTGTCATGGCGGACCTTTTCGCTTCAGCCCCCGGATCCTATAGTCCGGGGTGTGTCCGAATACCCGCTCAGCTATACAAAACCAGGGTATGCGTGGAAACAAGGCGTAGGGGTCATAAGTGCTTGAACAGACAAGTACCCAACTAGTTATGTTATATTACATGGATAGTAAGAAACATCTTCCAGGGAGAATAGTTCCGTTAGGGGTTCCTTTCCCTGGGTACGCATGCGATGATGCACATGTCCGGACTACGAACGATGGCGCAGGATACAAGACTTCTGGGGATTTACATTATAATAAATGAACACATCTTTTGTTCACCGACCGAATATTCTCTTAAGGAAGCTAGCTTTCGGCTTCACCCAGTCTGAGGTACACATCTGGCTGAACCGGCAGTAACAATCGCAGAAGTGCTCCCCTTATGCCCTAACCGAATTAACGGGAACATAGGGCATAAACACAAGAGCCATGCAACCCAGCTTGGCAACATCTTAAGTCATATCGATGCATACAATGGTGAAGAAAAGGCACATATGGAAAAAGAATGCATATGCGACGGGCAAAAAGCCATGTAAGTAGTCATTTTTAGCTTCCGTATAGGAAGCCCCCAGGTATTGCTTACGCACTTAGTGCGGCCGGAGTGATCCGGAAATCCGCATTGTATTGAATACTTTGTGTGAAGAGAGAAAAAGGTAGAGAAAGGAAAAGGGGATGAAGCATAATTAAAAGGGAGGGGTTAGGAGACGAACACTATGTTCGGCGCTAGGCGTAGAATCTCCGTAGTCTTGCCGCGTTCCATGGGTTCGGCTCGAGCCTGTTATCGGATGCATTGCGTAAGCGGTACGCTCCTCCGGTGAGAACTTTGTCAATGACGAAGGGACCCTCCTACTTGGGTTTGAGTTTATCCTTCTTCTTCTCTGGTAGTCGTAGAACGAGCTCGCCAATATTGTAAGTTTTGGCCCGCACTTCTCTGCTTTGGTATCGTCGAGCCTGCTGCCGATAGAATGCGGAACGGGCTTTTGCGACATCGTGCTCCTCCTCCGTGGCATCCAAATTATCCCGCCGATCTAACTCGGCTTCCTTCTTTTCGTACATGCGTCGCTGCGGCGAATCATGTATTATGTCGCAAGGTAATATCGCTTCGCGCCATACACTATAAAAATGGCGGTATCCGTGGTGCGATTTGGCATGGTCCATAGCCCCAGTACGGAGTCGAGCTCTTCCACCCAAAGGCGATCCGACTCTGTCAAGGATCGCACTAGCCCGGGTTTGATGCCGCCATAATAAGACCATTTGCCCGCTCTACCTGGCCGTTAGTTTGTGGGTGGTAGACGGAAGCGTAATCGAGCTTGATGCCCATTTTTGCGCACCAAGTTTTAACTTCGTCGGCTGTGAAATTTGAGCCATTATCAGTGATGATGCTGTGGGGGACACCGTATCGGTGTATGACCCCGGATATGAAGTCTATTACTGGTCCAGATTCAGCCGTTTTGACTGGTTTAGCTTCTATCCATTTGGTGAATTTGTCCACCATGACCAATAAGTATTTCTTCTTATGGCTTCCCCCTTTAAGAGGTCCAACCATATCCAGCCCCCAGACCACAAAGGGCCAAGTTATGGGGATTGTTTAGAGAGCGGTAGGGGGCATATGACTCTGATTGGCAAAGAGCTGGTAACCGATGCATTGTTGAACAAGGTCTTGTGCGTCTGCTCGGGCCGACGGCCAATAGAAGCCTGTACGGAATGCCTTGCTGACTAATGCCCGAGCCGCGGCATGGTGCCCGCCCAGGCCGACATGGATTTCAGCCAAGAGCTGCCGCCCTTCCTCTTCGGAGATGCATCTTTGTAGTACTCCGGTAGTGCTTTTCTTGTAGAGTTCCCCTTCATAGACCTTGTAAGCTTTAGAACGCCGAACAATGCAGCGTGCTTCATTTTGGTCTTCGGGGAGCTCCTGCCTATTGACGTAGGCCAAGAAGGGCTCGGTCCACGGGGCGATTACAGCCATGACTTCATGGGCCGAGGACGTTATTTTGGGGGTAGAACCTCCGACTATGTATGATGGTTCGGAATCTGGGGATGTATTCAGATCCGTGCTGGTATTGCCGGACTCCCCTTCCCATACTACAGATGGCTTGGACAGCCGTTCCAAGAATATATTAGGTGGGACAGGGTCGCGTTTAGCGCTGATGCGAGCGAGGACATCCGCCGCTTGATTGTTTTCTCGAGCCACATGGTGGAATTCGAGCCCCTCGAACCGAGCTGACATTTTGAGGACGGCATTACGGTAGGCCGCCATTTTCGGGTCCTTGGTGTCTAAATCTCCGTTTATCTGTGATATTGCGAGGTTTGAGTCCCCGCGCACTTCTAGGCGTTGAATGCCCATAGAGACTGCCATCCGAAGACCGTGCAACAGAGCCTCGTATTCGGCTGCATTGTTGGAGTCTGTGTATAATATTTGGAGGACGTACTGGACCGTGTCACCGGTGGGAGATGTCAGGACTACCCCAGCTCCCAATCCGGCCAGCATTTTAGAGCCGTCGAAGTGCATGATCCATTTTGAGTATGCGCCGTACTCTTTAGGGAGTTCGGCTTCTGTCCATTCGGCGACGAAGTCAGCCAACACTTGCGACTTGATTGCCCGCCGTGGTTTGTATGTTATGTCGAACGGAAGGAGCTCAATGGCCCACTTGGCTATCCAGCCCGTAGCATCGCGGTTATTTATTAAGTCATTGAGTGGTACTTCGGAGGCCACCGTAATCGAGCACTCTTGAAAGTAGTGTCGTAGCTTCCGGGACGCCATGAACACCGCGTATGCTATTTTTTGATAGTGTGGGTATCGGGATTTGCATGGGGTTAGGACCGTGGACACGTAGTAGACCGGCTTCTGGAGCGGGTATTTGTATCCGCCGGCCTCTCGCTCAACGACGAGCACTACGCTTTTACTTGATGCGTTGCAGCTATGTACAACAACATAGGTTCGCCGATATTCGGCGCCGTTAATACCGGATTACTGCCAATAGGGTCTTTATTTCGCCCAGTCCGCCGCAGCTGCATCCGTCCATACGGTGTTCGTGCGCCAAGAAGGCGATAAAGCGGCAAAGGTTTTTCTCCTAACTCGAGATAAAGCGCCCGAGAGCAGCCACGCATCCCGCTAGTTTTTGGATGTGCTTGAGGTCTATTGGTATAGCCAACTGCGACAGAGCTTGGATCTTTGCCGGATTCGCTTCAATTCCTCTGTTGGAAACGATGAAGCCGAGAAGCTTCCCCGAGGGGATGCCAAAGACGCATTTTTTCGGATTCAGCTTGATGTCGTATGTCCGGAGATTGTCGAATGTAAGCCTCAAGTCGTCTATTAGGGTTTCGACGTGTCTTGTTTTTACGACCACATCGTCCACGTATGCCTCCACTGTTTTGCCGATTTGCTTTTCCAGGCATGTTTGAATCATGCGTTGGTAGGTTGCACCGACGTTCTTGAGCCTGAAAGGCATAGTGTTGAAGCAGAAAGGGCCATATGGCCTTATGAAAGCTGTTGCAGCTTGGTCAGACTCTGCCATCTTTATTTGATGGTATCCAGAGTATGCGTCGAGGAAACACAGCGAGTCGTGTCCAGCTGTGGCATCGATGATTTGATCGATGCGAGGGAGGGGAAAGGGATCCTTGGGGCAAGCCTTGTTGAGGTCTTTGAAATCGACGCATAGGCGCCAGGATTTATCCTTCTTTGGCACCATCACCAAATGTGCCAGCCAATCCAGATGTTTGATATCTCTGATAAATCCGGCCTCGAGTAGCTTGGCTAACTCTTTCCCCATTGCCTGTCGTTTGGGCTCTGAGAACCGGCTTAGGGTCTGCTTGACTGGTTTGTATCCTTTTAGAATATTGAGGCTGTGTTCAGCCAGTCTGCGTGGGATGTCTGGCATGTCCGATGGGTGCCAAAGTAAAATGTCCCAATTCGCAGAGGAAATCTCATAGTGCGGCCAATCGCGGGCTCAGCTGTGTCCCGATGGAAGCTGTCTTCGTGGGGTCCGTTGGGTGGACCTGGAATTTGACTATCTCGTCTGCAGGTTTGAATGAGGTGGACTTGGGTCGTTTGTCGAGTATTACGTCGTCCCCGTCCACGGTGGCCCGTAGTGCCGTTAATTCTTCGGCTACTAGGGCCTCTGATAATGCCTCCAGGGCTAGTGCTGCGGTTTTGTTTTCGGCGCGAAGTGCGACGTCCGGATCACTGACTAGAGCGATGATTCCATTGGGCCCGGGCATTTTAAGCTTCATGTACCCGTAATGGGGTATAGCTTGAAAGCTGGCAAATGCGTCCCGCCCTAGAAGGGCGTGGTATCCGCTGCTGAAAGGGGCCACTTGGAATGTGATTTCTTCGGACCTGTAATTCTCTGGGGTGCCGAATACCACATCGAGTGTGATTTTCCCCGCGCACCGCGCTTCCCGAGTAGGGATGATTCCCCTGAAGGCCGTGCCGCTTTGCTCAATGCGGCTTCTATCAATCTCCATCTTGCTGAGCATTTCTTCATAAATCAGATTTAATCCGCTTCCGCCGTCCATGAGTACTTTAGTGAGCCGAAATCCATCTATGGTTGGACTAAGGACCAGAGCGGCTGGTGCCCGGACAACCCGGAATTGAGGTTCGTCACTGGCATTAAAGGTTATAGCAGTGTCGTTCCAAGGGTTTATTTTCGCCACACGGTAAATTTCAGCGGAGCTTTGGCAAGCCCGCTTGCGCCTATTGTTTGAGGCGAAAGTCTCGAAGACTGTCAGTACCGTATTGTGTTCGCCGGCAGGAGGTTGTTCCGATTTACGGCCCTCAAGAAGATCCTCGCCACTTTTCGCCACTTGCCGGAGTATCCAACATGCCTTAAGGCTATGAGTAGGTGTTGTATCCGGAGTACTGTGGAGCTTACATGGCCCATCGAGCCATTCTTCCAATACGGATCCCCGCCCTGGGGTGGGCTTTGGTTTCTTGGGGGTTGTGTCAAGCGACTTCTGAGAGTTCGCCCGTTTAGTACGGACAAAGGTCTTGGTGAGAGCAGTACTATCCCAAAATTCTGTTTGGGTCTTCCAAGCGCTCTCCATCGCATAGTACTTTCGTACTAGGGTTGCCAAGTCCGTGAAGCGCACTATG
The DNA here is from genome assembly GCA_021605205.1 of Aegilops longissima. Taxonomy (NCBI): domain Eukaryota; kingdom Viridiplantae; phylum Streptophyta; class Magnoliopsida; order Poales; family Poaceae; genus Aegilops; species Aegilops longissima. Next base: position 298,300,226 of record CM038678.1, read on the forward strand.
TCGCGGCGGCCTATTGCTTTGAGGAGTCCCTCGTCCGTGCAGTTTTTGCAGAAAAGTGAGACCAAGTTCTCTTCGCGGCAGCCCCTGACCTTGTTAAGCGCAAGGAGGAATCTGGCCTAGTAATGATGTACGGTTTCCTGGGGCTCTTGCCTGATGCGGGAGAGACAGTTTGGGTCCAGTTTGGAGTTTGGATTTTGATCCGATCTAACGCCCGAGGGCGCGGGGGGTCCCGAGCACAACCGCCCGGAATCCGGAGTGCCTAATTTCATCGGCCCACCGCCCGATTCGAAGTCCGGGACCTGGGTCAGGTTTTCCTTCGAGCGGGTCTTTGGCTCAAGGAGTTCGGTGATCTGTACATGGCTTGTCCTCAAGGTTGAGGGGCAATCCGCGTGTGGTTCCTCCATTATTGCCATCTCATGGGTGACCGGCGGGGATCCGATGTCCCTTTGGTCGGGTTTAAGCCCAACCCGGTCGTAGTCTGTGGCGACTCCCAGAGCGGCGATGCGATCCAAGAGTTCGTTAAGGGAGGAGAGCTCCATTGGATCCATCTGTTCGGCAAGTTCCGAACTGACGCGAAGGTTATGATTGATGACCCGAGAAGTCATCGTCGGCACCATCGCCGATGGGGCGGTCATGATGAAACCGCCGAGCCGGAGTGTCTAGCCTACAGCCAGAGCCCCCTCCGAGGTAATGTCATCCTTGACAATGAGACGTGCCATCGAGCCTTGTGACGACGCCACAGAGGAACTCTCAATGAAAGCACCAATGTTGGTGTCAAAACCGGCGGATCTCGGGTAGGGGGTCCCGATCTGTGTGTCAAGGCTGATGGTAACAGGAAGCAAGGGACACAGATGTTTACCCAGGTTCGGGCCCTCTCGATGGAGGTAAAACCCTACTTTCTGCTTGATTAATATTGATGATATGGGTAGTACGAGAGTAGATCTACCACGAGATCGTAGAGGCTAAACCCTAAGAGCTAGCCTATGATGGTATGATTGTAATTGTGATCGGTCTTCTAAGGACCAACCTCTCCGGTTTATATAGACACCGGAGAGGGCTAGGGTTTACATGGAGTCTCGGATCACCAAGCTTGCCTTCCACGCCAAGGAAAGTCCCATCCGGACACGAGCCGAAGTCTTGAGTCTTGAATCTTCATGCTTCAATAGTCCGGACGTTGTACACAGTCCGGCTGTCCGGATACCCCCTAATCCAGGACTCCCTCAAATAGCGTCGACAATTGATCACGAGGATTAAGCGATGAAGATATCATCTTTCTTAAACAAACACACAACACAAGGATATCCCTTTGGAGATGAACTAAGCACGACAAGATTCCATCTTCCAACTCTCCAAGTTGTTGTCTAGCTCAACCAACTAGCTCAGGGATATCCAACACAGATTCTTGGAGAAGGGGTGGTTTATAAGAAAACCAAATTGATCGCGAGCTCAACATAACGGTCAGGGGACAACCTGGTGATACTTCCGAGAGGATATTCAGAAAATCACAAACCACCGATATGTTATTAAGCCCGGAAATAATCCTTCTTTTCAGAGCAAGACGATATGATCAAATAAGCGAGGGATTGACACAATCCTAACTCATTGATCGAAGTGTGCACCAGAAATATGGACTAGGTAGCACGATCAATCTTAGGATGATGATTCAATAACCAGCACACTAAGAATGAGAGTATTCTCCATTAACTACCAAGCAACGGAGTTGCTAGGGGTATTGATTTCACATATCATAGTTCACTTGTCAGCATACTGGTTGAGACAACATGGAATTGAGGAATGAATACTGATGGCGAGAAGTATCACTGCGTCAAGAATTCATAAGAGATGGTGCAATTCTCATGACAATCCTGACATAAAGAGGGCAACACTCCAAGGTAGAACCGAACAAAAGCTGGATTGGCATTTTGGTCTGCGGGGTACAACTGCTTTGACCCAATCCTAAAACTGGACGAGGTACTGGAGTTTGTTTCTCCTAGTCATTCTGAAATAGAATGGCTTGACGGACTATAAAATAATAAGCATCGACAAACACATATGGACAACTACTCTTGACTATTGACTGATAGATGGAGGTGAGAAGACAACTAAAGGGGGACAACTCAAGGAACATATAACTTTCTGAGTTGTGGATGCATAGATTAGTATGTCGAACCAAGTTCAACAGGTTTCTTCCGAATAACCCATGCAGAAAGGTAGAACTGGCAGATTCACAATGTAGAATGAAGAACTCATCAAGAGCACTCTTGTTGTGATCTTTTGGTTCAAAAGAACTTCTGCCATAATGGTTCACGGTATTGCAAGAATGATATACCACGGTCCTCAAAGACTATCACAAAGGTTACTAATGCCCTAAAGGAACGAACAAACATTATCAACAGGAAGTAGAGTGAATCTTGGGTTCGAGAACCCAGAAATAGAATACCTACCAACTAATAACATCACAAGACGCTTTCAAGAATAATGGCCAGAATCATCACACGGAGGATATAAAGCATTGCTAGATTATTGAGTGGTTCTCCAAGATACCTAGGGTCATAATAATAGCTCCAACATATATGTCAAGGCAACAGAGTACCTCAACTCACCGATTAGTGTGGTTAAACTGGCCCAAAGAAACATCGGAAACGGAAAGAAGGGATTTGCAAATGCATCAGACTATTTAGAAACCTGGGATGACTCGGATAGCATAACGACTGTAAAAGGTCAAAGATTTGAGACGTCCAGCGAGAATGGTGGCATAACCACTTAACATCACAATATCAAGGTTCTGAGGCGAGCTATGAACATACGGAAGTAGTAGAAACTGAACTAAGACTTGAATCCATCAATCCTATAAGTCTATTGTCGGTGTACTAGAGTAGGGGTACCCTAGTATCCCGAACTCGTGCACGGGCAGTTGCAGCACCCCGCGGCAAGGCTTGCCTGGTGACCGCCAAGGTCCTCCATGGTTCCTTTGGAGCCATTCAAAAACAAAGTATTTAAGCCAAGGAGACAAGGCCCCGGCAAGAGGAGCTTGCCGGGAAGGCCACTCAACGCACTCAGAAGACAAGACCCTGACAAGAGGAGCTTGCTGGGAAGGCTCGGTGAGTGGCAAGCTTCCGGACGCGACAAAGATTCAGCCGCGGCAAGGCGCTTGCCGCGGCAGGCAACCACTCTTCATCTCCGCTCCAGCTCATCCACCAACGTGTCGCCATGGGACCATTCCAGGCACGCGTGTCAAGAGGCTGTGCGGCCAGCGGAGAGCAGCGGTAAGCGGCGCTGACAAGATTGCCATCATGGCAAGCGGAGGCGCCCCTGACGGTCCCTGTTGCACTTTTTAGGCGACATAGACGGGCATTTAATGCTTTTGTCCCTTGCCGTCAGAGTTAGGTAGAATACACTGTACAAGTAGCTGTACCAACCGCAACTCTTTTTTCCCTTTTTGCCCTTGTCTATGTTGCCACCTGTTGGTGACCCCTTGAGCATATAAAAGGAGGCCCATGCACAACTTAGAGGGGGTTCAGCTCATTCGAAACCAGAGACACTCATGCTAGGTCTTGTAGCTCCCATGGATCTCTAGCAAGAACACAATACAATCGCATAAGCAGCAGAGAGAGTATTATCTCTCGAGAGCTCCGGCTGGGTAAACTGCTCGTGCTTCGCCGATCTGCTCTTCTTGGCGACCTCCGCCCCCACCGAACCGAAGGGGCTCGGTCCGCCGTCCCATAGGTGTTCGTGGGTCCGATCAGCTTCCCGACATCTTTGGCGCGCTGTAGGGGCGCCGAGGCTGTGTGAACCTGATTCAAGGCCCACACGAGCAACATCTTCATCATCTTCATCAACATGCCATCGAAGAAGAAGGCTTCGCGCAGCAGAGCCGCCCACGCCGATCCCGCCACCACCGGAGCAAATGGGTGGTGGGTAGACACCGCGAAGAACGGGCGCCGATTTAGGGAGCTCATGACGCTGCCAAGTCCAAGGACAAGGCCGCGCAGACATCGGCGTCAGACATGCACCGCGCCCGCCTCAGAGCCGCCGGGACCGACAGCGTCATGGTATTTACAATACCATACATTCGTTGGATCAAGACCGAGCCGGAGGATCGCGAGGCCCTCAAGACCAGCGTGCGCCAAAGATGTCGGCACGAGCGCGGGTACGTCGCTCGACGGATGCTGCTCCTTCTAACATAGTTAGAAGTCCGAGCATATCCCGCCTCGCACTGCTCACCATCGCCGCCGCCACTCCAGCGAAGCCTTGGCGAGAGCTCAACTGCTCCTAGACTACCCTCCAACAATGGACAAAGTTGACGAATGGAGGGCCACCATCCGTAGTCTCATCGGCTTTGCCAACGGCGACACTCCGCGGCAACCAACTACATCGCTGCCGCGGCAAGACGACAAGGCACGAGCCGGTGGCGACGAAACCTGTGGGGGTGAAACCACCATGCACTCTCCACCACGAAGGCCAAGATCACCAACTCGTTGGATCCACCTCGACAGCGACTCCACCGCGTCATCGGATCCACGAGCTCGCCGTGATCAGCGCCAAGTTCTTCACGAACGGCAAGAAGGCCAAGGCCAAGTCCGGCAAGAGCTCTGATGCCCACTCCGGCAAGCGCACCTCTTCGGAGTGCTGCGCTACCGTCGAGGACGCACCATCGAGCTCCACCGGCAAGTGCAAGAGGATGATGGCAGCTCCACCAAAAACCAAGAAGGTGCCCGCCAAGGAGGACTACACTGGTGGTACCTTCACCATCAGTGCCACTCTCGACCCTAAATAGGAAGGCGCGCTGTTGCTTTCCTCGCGGGCTAAACGCCGACGTGTTTGCATGGCAACCGTCCCGACATCCCCGTGTTCCTGTGAAAGTAATTGAGCATCACCTAGCTGTCTGTCCTCATCGCGCCCGTCAGCGAGAGAGTCGAAGCGTGCAGTGGAGTGCCAAGAATTCATTGCGAAGAGATCAAGAAATTGGAAGCAGCAGGCCTTGTCGAGGAGTGCTCCATCCTCGTGGTTGGCCAATCCTGTAGTCGTGACGCAAGGCAAATGGGAAATGGAGACTTTGTATCGACTTCACGATGTTAATAAAGCTTGTCCCAAAGACCCATTTCCTTGCCGCGATCGACCAGATTGTTGACTCCACGGCTGGATGTGATTTGCTTTCATTTCTTGATGCATACTCAGATATCATCGATCTTCATGGCGAAAGAGGATGAGGAGAAAACCGCATTCATCACCCCATGTGGCACATACTGCTTTGTACGGATGCCTTTTGGGCTAAAGAATGCTGGTTCAACGTTTGCAAGAGTAGTCCACGACGCTTTTGAGCCGCAAATGCATAGAAATGTAGAAGCCTACATGGATGACATAGTGGTCAAAAGCAAAGACAGGCAACTCGGTTCAAGATTTAGATGAGACCTTTGCAAATCTGCATAAGATCAACCTCAAGCTTAACCCCGAGAAGTGCGTGTTTGGAGTCCCTTCCGGCAAGCTTCTCGGGTTCTTCATGTCTCAGCGGGGAATTGAAGCCAATCCCGACAAGATCAAGGACATTGAGCAGATTGAAGCACCAAAGCGCGTCAAGGATGTACGAAGACTTGCCGGCTGCGTGGATTCTCTCAGCAGGTTTATCTCTAGGTCTGCTGAACGCGCCCTGCCATTTTTCAAGATTTTGAAAAAGGCAGGTCCAATGAAATGGACTCCCGAGGCGGAGGCTGCGCTGCAGGACTTAAAGAGGTACCTGTCCTCCACTCCAATACTTGTCGCACCTAAGCCACAAGAGAAGTTGCTGCTGTATATAGCGGCAACCAATCAAGTGGTTAGTGCTGCGTTAGTAGCGGAAAGGGAGGCGACGATGAGCCGCAACCAAAGCAGATGCATCCAGCGACAAGCGGGGGCTTCACCGACAAGCTCGTCCCGATAAGGACGGATCTGCAGCGTGCGAGAAGATCTGAGAAAAGGATGGTGCAGCGCCCAGTGTACTTTGTCGGCCTTCTCAGGGGCTAGGTCAAGGTACTACGGTGTGCAGAAATTGCTTTTCGGCCTCCTCATGGCCTCGAGAAAGCTGCGCCATTACTTCCAAGCACATGAGATAACATCGTCACTCGCTTTCCCACAAGAGGATATTGCAAAATCCTGAAGCAACAGGCAGGATTGTCGAGTGGGCACTGGAATTGTCAAGCTTTGGCCTCAAGTTTGAAAGCACCTCAACTATCCAAAGCAGAGCATTGGCGGAGTTCATAGCAGAATGGACGCCAACACAGGATGAAGAAATTCCAGAAACGAGCATCCCCGTCAAGGAAGCAAGCAAAGAGTGGCTGATGTACTTTGATGGTGCCTTCTCGCTACAAGGCGCTGATGCGAGCGTACTGCTTGTCGCATCCACCGGAGAACACCTCAAGTACATAGTCCAGATGCACTTTCCCAAGGAGCAAGCAACAAACAATACTGCAGAGTATGAAGGTTTGCTTGCCGGTCTCAGGATTGCGGTAGACCTTGGGATCAAGAAGCTCATTGTCAGGGGTGACTCGCAGCTTGTCATCCGCCAAGTAAACAAAGATTATCAGAGTCCGTTGATGGAAGCCTACGTTGATGAAGTGAGAAAACTAGAAGAGCACTTTGACGGCCTGCAGATGGAACATGTTCCAAGAGCTCAGAATAATATTGCTGATGGCCTGTCAAAGTGCACCGCACTCAAGTTACCTGTGGAGCCAGGGATTTTTGTGCTCAAGCTAACTCAACCAATCGTAACGCCATCAACTGGACAGAACAAGAAGAGGAAGTTGATTTCTGGTGACTATTTTCGGCGAGCTTCAAGCCGCCACCAAAAAGGTCCCCAGGATCAACACCAAAAATGCTGAGGAGCAGTCTGCTCCGACAAGCCCTAGGGTTTGTCTCGTTGAAGCAGACGCTCCCGACAAGTTTCGCTCCGGCAAGCTTGCTGGGGAACATCAAGCTCCGGCCGAGCCGCAGGTTCTTGCCGTAGAAGCGGATGTTCCCGCAGCAGCATATGTGCCTTTAGTCCTTGTTGTCGAGCCACAAGCTCCAAAGATGGGCTCAAAGAGATTGTCCATTTCCTTGAGACAGAGAACTTCCCAAGAGCAAGAAGAAGCGGAAAGAGTAGCCCAGCAGTCAAGTATGTACCAGTTTGTCAACAGCATGTTTGTCATGTAAGAAGACTCAACGGTGTGAAATTGAAGTGTATTCACCGGAAGATGGATGAAGCTGTTGGCGAGATACACGGAGGCATATGTGGTCACCACATTGGCGCAAAAGCACTTGCCGCAAAGCTTTCCGGCAAGGTTTCTTCGCCGACAGCCCTCCAGATGCAACTGCACAAGTAACCAAGTGTGAAGCGTGCGGCCCATTCCAAGCAGATACACCAGCCAGCTCAAGCTCTCCAGACGATCCCTTTATCCTCGCCATTTTTGGTGCAGGGGCTCGACATCCTCGGCCCCTTTCCCGAGCTGTCGGGGCTTTGAGTACTTATGCGTTGTAATCGACAAGTTCACAAAGTGGCGGAAGTGGAAGCGATGACGAAGGTGACAAGACGGTCGGCGATCAAGTTCTTCAGGTCGATTGTTTGCCGTTTTGGGATTCCTAACAGGATCATCACCGACAACGGCACGCAATTCACGAGCCGCACCTTCATGCAGTATGTCCAAGATCTTGGCGCCAAGGTCTGTTTCGCTTCTGTTGCTCATCCGAGAAGCAACGGTCAAGCGGAAAGGGCAAATGCTGAAGTGCAGCGCGGGCTCAAGACCAGAACTTTCGACAGGCTGCACAAGTGCGGAAGAAACTGGATTGAGGAGCTGCCGGTGGTTCTCTGGTCGATCGGACGACGCCAAATCGAGCCATTGGCGGACACCTTCGCTCTAGTCTATGGAGCAGAGGCAGTTCTCCCCACGGAACTCAGATTCGGATCACCTCGAGTGCTCGCTATGATGAGCTTGAGCAAGAGCAGCTGCGACAAGATGACGCTGCTCCTTGAGGAGGACCGTCTTCGAGCTCTTTGACGAGCTGCTCGTTACCAGCAAGCTTTGCGCCGCTACCATAGCCGCAGTTAACGCCAGAAGTCTCGAGGAAGGCGACCTTGTTCTTCGCCGCGTTCAGTCCGCCAAGAATTCCAACAAGTTGACGCCAAGTGGGAAGGCCCTTATCGGGTGAAACGAGTCACTAGGCTGGCGCTGTCCGCTTTGAGACCGAAGATGGCGTTCGGTGAGCAACTCTGGAACATTGAACATCTTCGTAAGTTTTACCCGTAGGGCGCGTTCTTGGAACCTGTTCCGGCAACCACCTTTTGTACAAGTCTTGCCGATGTTGCATGTAATCCTTTGTACAAAGCCGGGCGCAGACCCCGTGCATAAGTAAAACTCATGTGTTGCGCGCAACTAGTCAACTTCATGCTTTCATCATATTATTGCATGCGTTATCTGACATTTTGTGCAACATCCACACCCGGTAAGCAATAACGAGCCGCAAGGCACCATATCTTTATTTTCTCTTCTTTCTCTCTATCAAAGAAAGGAAGATTCCCTCGCACACCAGTTTGCCAGGGGGGAAGGAGAAGATAATGGTGTGGACCAGGCGTCGTTCGAGGAAATTTTGCCTTACCGGGAAGCAAACGACAGAAAACCTAAGTTTCCAAAGTTTGAGCAGTCAGTTTTAAATTTTTAAGTTATCTTCCTCGAACGACCGTGCTTTGTATGGAAAACCTGTGCGTGAAGGAACCAACTCGTAGCTAGTTTGCGCCCTTACTTTGTTTCGAGTCCGCTCAACAACTTAAGTGAGCTGCAACTAGTCGCGACAAGGTTGCTTGTCGGAGGCGACACCGCCAAAGAGGCTTTGACGTTCCGCACTCGGCGCTTTCATGCAAGGGTGCCAGCGCCGACAAGTTCCCTAAAAGCGTGAGGCGTAAACATACAAAGGAAGGACTCAAGTAAAGGAAATAACATAGCAATTACTAACTGAAATAGAGTTATATTACAAGATAGCTTGTCGCAGCTCTAATAAATTGTTCTTCTAACATGATCGTGGCGACAAGGAAAAAGATAAAACGGGCGACCTAATCTACGCGGTCGCCATCGACTCTCTTGATCCCGCTCACCCTGTCCACAATGGGTGCGACAAGGGCCTTGAGCGCTTCAACGTCAGCAGTCGGCGGCAAGGACTTGAGGACGTTGGCGAAGCTAACGCCTGGATTGCGAAGGCCACCTTCATCAGCACCTTCTGAAGAGCCCCTGCACAGATTTGGCGCGACTCGTCGGCCAGCTGCTTTGGGATCTCTTCCCGGAGCCGTTGGAGAGCCGTCACCACACCTTTGAAGAACATCTTGAGCTTGGCGCTGGGTTGGAGATGTTAGCTTGAGGAGGTACCGAGATCCACCATCCCGGCTCCATCAGCTCCTTGTCGATGGCGGCGCAGTATTTACAAGACCCTCGGTCCGGTGCATCACGTTCTCTCTGAAGGTGTTACAGGCGGTTGTGGCACTCGTCGCCAGCTCCTCGTCGGTCTTGATCTTCTCCAACAAGGCCACCTCCGCTCCTTGGCGCCGTCCGGCGTCACGCATCAAGGTGGTCAACTTGAGCTCAAGATCCGCCTTGGAGTCCTTGGCGGCGTCGAGCTCCTTGCTCCTCTCGGCGAGACGGCCCTGCAACTCGCCAAAAGTGTAGGCGTCCTTCTCGCGCTCGTGCTTAAGCGCAGCAAGCTCCTCGCCGCTCTTCTGGAGGTTGGCCTCCAGCTGCGTCACCTTCGTCTCCAACTCTTTCTTGGTGGCCTCGGCAGCTACGGCAGCATCCTTTGCTTCCTTGAGAGCTCCACCAATTGATTGCTCGCGCGCGGCAAGCTCTTCCTCATAGCTGTCAAGATTGATCTTCCGCTGCGCCAACTCGCCTTCTTGCGCAGACAGCTTCTGGGCAGCAAGCCGCTGCTGCTCCTCGACCTCAGCCTTCTCAAGAATGAAGGCTGTGCGCTCTTCAGCGAGTCGCTCCCGCTCTTCTGCTACGTTCCGGAGAGCTTCTTGGTTGGCGCCCCGAAGCTCTTCTGCGCGCTTCTCCATGTCTGCTCCCGCCCTCGCGACAAGTGCTTCCCGTGATTCCAGCTTGGCTTGTCGGGCGCGGTAGAGCGACAGCAGCTTCCGCAACAACTGCTCCTCCTCAGACTCGCCGCTGCTGCTGCTTGGCACGTCGACCAACGACAACCCAGCAGAGGCAAGCAGCTCTTCGTTGAAGGTCTCTCCCTCGACCGGCGCCCTGGAGCTTGACGCCCAGGGGAGCTTGATGAAGACGCCATCGCCAGCCTTCAAGTAGGCGCCGGGCTGGGGCTCCTTGAGTCTGGCGCTGCGGCATGGCGGAGGGATCGGCGGTCGGTGTAGCGCCCGGCGCTCCTGCGGCCTCGGGGCGTCGATGCGATCACCGGACCCTCGCCAGCTTCGGCGGCAGCAGCCTGGCGGCCTCTTGACGGCGGGCTCGTCGCGCGGTTTCCTCCTCGGCGACGGCGGCATCGTCGGTGTTGCAGCGCCGTCCTCCTGTTGGCGACCTCGGTCTCCATCGGCTCTGCGGCGGATGGATCGGCGACAAGAAAAGAAAGAAAAGTCAAGCAAAATATCCAAAAAGAAGAATTGGAAGAAGAAGAACACAAGGGCAGCTTACGGGCAAGAGGCTTACTGCGATGGGATCTGCGGCTGCAGTCTCACCACCGGAGGGTCGATGGTGCCATCTCTTGCGGAGAGCCGTCCCTTGCGGAGAAGCCTCCCTTGTCGGAGGGCACTCCCTTGCCGGGGATCTTCCCTTGGGGCGTGGTTGAAGCAGATGGCATGTCGAGGGCGGCCTCGGGACACTCTGGCGGGGCTGCTCTGCTCCTACACAAATCAACAGTCAGATATCAGCAAATAAAGAGCACCCATGCGCGCCTAACCGCAGAAAGTGAACCATATACTTACGCTGGGGGCTGCTTTGTGGAAGGGTCGCCGGGTCCGGCAAGGAGGGCTCGGACGCGCCTCCCGCTGCTGCAGTAGGTTCGTCCTTGATGACGATCACCGGGGTCTTGGCTCTTTTCGAAGCCCTCTGGGCCGGCGTCCTGAAAAGGAAAGAGTTCAGAATGAAGCAAGTCAGACACAAGTGAAAGCAACAAATTGAAGAATTACAAGTACAGCGACAAGATCTTACTCTTCTTCTTCCTCGGAGCTGAGCGCAGAGAGGTCGAATTCCGGTTCACCTCCGGTGCGACGAGCTGGAAGAGTAGGCTCCCTCGGACGCTTGGCGGGTGCAGGAGCTGTGGCCCCAGAAGGCCCCGCTCCAGTTGATGCGGCGGTGTGAGGTGCTCCAGCAGCAGCAGCTTGCCCTGCATGAGCGCGTCAGTCCTGTGCGACCGCTGTTGGCCCGTCTGCCGCCCCGCCACTTCCCCGACCTTACAGAGACGCCTTCTTGGTGGAGCTGTGGGCTCCGCTCGCGGCAAGCTACTCGAAGGTGTGGAGGAGGCGCCCTCGGCAGGCTCGCTCGGCTCAACTTCGGGTTCGGCCTGCTCCTCCTCGCCGGCAAGCTCCTCTCGATCGACAAGGCTTGCCGCCTCTGCTGCCTCTGCCTCCTCCACAGTAAATCCAAATTCGCCCGCAGCAGCAGCTGCTGCCGCCTCCTCCAACCTCGTGGCAATGCGTTGCATCTCGTCGTCAGTAGTGTCACGGGTGAGGCCCTTCTGCTCGTCGGGGCGAATTGGCACTTCTTCCAAGCTATCGAAGAACTGCAGCCGAGCGTCATCAGAGCTCTTGCCAAGTTGGAGCGATTCCATGCGAGTCGCACAATGGCATCATCGCACGGATGCGGTCGGCGAGGAGTTGTTGCATAAAGGAACGACTCCCTTGGCAACCTGAACCATTCGGGTGATCGGGTCATGCTTGAACAGCTCCAAGAGCATCGCGTCAAGCTCCAAGACAGTGAATTTGAAGTTGAGGCCCGGGCGCAGCCTCATGTTGTCTGCCGTTCAAAACTCCCAAGCAGGTCTCCTCCTCTCCGCAAGAAGCGTCTGGCGGGGAAGGAAATCTGCGCCAATACGCCCTCTGATGAGTCCGGCAAGCCTGAGGCGCAGGATCCGAATACGGCGATCTTCAATCTAGCATCCTCCGCGCCAAGTTGCTCCAATCGTTGCAGCGTACTATTGGGGTTTGGCGCGCAAAGCGAGAGCTGCGGGTTCTCCTCAACGATCCAACACCAACCGGCCCTCCACTCCTCCCACTTGCCGCGGAGCTCTCCTTCCAGATAGGCTTCTTTCTTGCCGATCCTTGAGATCCAAGCAATCCCTCCGGCAAGTGGCTCTCTTCTCTCGACTCGGGGCATGAAGAAGTGGCGGAAGAGGGCTATGTTTGGGTGGATTCCGACAAAGTTTTTGCAAAGATGTGCGAAAACTGCCATGGTCAGGACGGCATTGGGGGTGAAGTCAAGGAGGCGAAGCCCGTAGGTGTTCATGATATCGCAGAAAAATTCAGAGAAGGGCGGGCAGAGCCCGCAATAGAAGAACAGCACGAAGAAGGGGTACCCAGTTGGGGCTAGTTCAGAAGCAGCGGCTGAGAGTACCTTCGTGCGCGGATGCGCCCGCGTCTCCGTCGGCGAGAACAGGTAGTAGTTCTCCTCAGCTCCCTTGCGGTGGCGAAGCGGCCCGCTCCTTCGCAGCGCCATGAGCAGCTGCGCCTCTGCCGACTTCCGCCCTTCCCTTATCGGCTTCGAGCCATGGCGGAGTCTTTGGAGGACACCGACGGCGTTGACGGCGCTGGTGGCGATGGGGAAGCGGGCGCTGCTCTCTTGACCGGAGAAGAAGGGGAGGCGGTGGTTTTCGAGATTAGGCGGCAAATGGCAAGGTGGGCGACCTGCCCCGCTTCCCCTGTTTATAAGGAGGAGAGGGGCTGACGTTCCGCTTTTCCAAATAAAGAACCCCCCCCCCCCACGATCTCTCCCACGACGCCACGTTCGGCGCGTGCCGTTCGTGGGGGCGTGGTGGTCGAGCAAGTTACGACGTGATCTAGGCCGCGCGTGCCCGTGCAGACTGTTTTGGGCTGGCCCAACAGCGCTTCGGCACCGTGTGTGGCCCAGCCCGGGGCTCTGCCGGTGTACTAGGTAGGGTACCCTAGTATCCCGAACTTCGTGCCGGGCGATTCTGGCACCAGCGGCAAGGCTTGCTGGTGACCGCCAAGGTCCTCCGTGGTTCCTTTGGAGCCATTCAAGAACAAAGTATTTAAGCCAAGGAGACAAGGCCCGGCAAGAGGATCTTGCCGGAAAGCCACAACGCACTCGAAGACAAGACCCGGCAAGGCGAGCTTGCCGGGAAGGCTCGATGGCGGCAAGCTTCGGACGCGACAAAGATTCAGCAGCGGCAAAGGCGCTTGCCGCGCAGAGCAACCACTCTTCATCTCCGCTCCAGCTCATCCACCAGCGTGTCGCCATGGGACCATTCGGTAGCGCGTGTCAAGAGGCTGTCTTGACCAGCGGAGAGCGATGGTAAGCGGCGCTGACAAGATTGCCATCTTGGCAAGCGGAGGCGCCCCTGACGGTCCCTGTTGCACTGTTTAGGGACATAGACGGGCATTTAATGCTTTTGTCCCTTGCCGTCAGAGTTAGGTAGAATACACTGTACAAGTAGCTGTACCAACCGCAACTCTTTTCCCCCTTTTTGCCCTTGTCTACGTTGCCACCTATTGGTGACCCCTTGAGAATATAAAAGGAGGCCCATGCGCAACGTAGAGGGGGTTTAGCTCATTCGAAACCAGAGACACTCATGCTAGGTCTTGTAGCTCCCATGGCTCTCTAGCAAGAACACAATACAATCAGACAAGCAGCAGTAGGAGTATTATCTCTCCGGAGAGCTCGAAGCTGGGTAAACTGCTTTCGTGTTAGCCGCCTCGATCTGCTCTTCGTGCGACCTCCGCCCCCCACCGAACCGAAAGGGGATCGGTCCGCCGGTCCCATAGGTGTTCGTGGGTCCGATCAGCTTCCCCGACATCTATGGATTAGTAACACGTGATCCTGATAGAAAGAAGAGAAGCCTAGTTCTTAATCCCCGTAGAAAAGAAGAGGCTGAGTCAGATCAGAAGGGCATAAGGTATAAGGAGTAAAAATAGCCTTACGTTCCCTTCCACAATCAATTCCCTATCATAACTAAAGCATTTCTAGACACGACTTCGACCAGTTTGGCTTGGTAATCCTACAGGCAGTCAGGCTCTGATACCAATGCTTTCAGGACCCGAATCCTAAGTCACACCGATCTAGCATGTAACACATCATATCACTTTGTGGCCTCATGCACGGTATTCCCACGAGTGCCACCTTACGTGGCCCGGGACCGTTTGCGCCTTTTGGCTCACGTATATGATAGTGTTGCTAGCATCCATATGACAGAGAACCCGGGCCGACATGACTAGTCGTAAACCCAAAGTGGCACTAAATTACATGGACAGGCATACATGACCCAACAACGAACATGTCGGTCATCAGCGAGTGAATCCGGGCTGTAGAAGTGTCAGGACCCCGATCCTAAGTCACACCGATCTAGCATGTAACACATCATATCACATTGCGGCCTCACGCATGATATTCCCACGGGTGCCACCTTACCTGGCCCGGGACTGTTTATGCCTTTTGGCTCACGTATATGATAGTGTCGCTAGCATCCATATGATAGAGAACCCGGGCCGACATGACTACTCGTAAACCCAAAGTGGCATTAACTTACAGGGACATGCATACATGACCCAGCAACGAACGTGTCGGTCATCAGCGAGTGAATTCGGGCTGTAGCAACTGGGCTAGCAGGACTCCGGAATCCGGGCTGTAGGAGGCTAACAGGACTCTGAAAGACACCGCGTGATATTTCCCTGAAGGGACAGACACAGGATCGAAGAAGGACACATGCCGGCCGGTCTAAGTGTTCCGGGCGGTAGCAAGCCAGGCTAACAGGACTCCGGTGAACCGGGCTGTAGCAGACTACCATGGCACAGTGGAAGCACCAGACTACATTTCCCCATAAGAGAGGCTACCAAGGATAGACAACTAGGTTGTCGGGTCCCACACATACCAAGCATTTCAATCATACACACAATATGCCCGATATGTGTAAATACAACATGGCATCACAACATGACTCTACGACTCAAAGTATTATTCAATAGGCTCCGAGGAGCGAGATATTACAAACATGGGTCTCATGACCCAACATTCAGAGCATACAAGTCAAAGCACACACGGAAGCTTAACATGTCTGACTACAGACATCTACAAATGAAAAAGGCTGAGAAGCCTGACTATCTACCAGATCCTGCCGAGGGCACAAGATCGTAGCTGAGGTATCAAGCTAAACGTCGAAGTCCATGCAAAACTAATAGTGAGACTGAAGCCTCTCTGCAAAAACATAAATTAAGAAAACGTGAGTACAAATGTACCCAGCAAGACTTACATCAGAACTAGCTACATATGCATTAGTATCAACAAAGGGGGTGGTGGAGTTTAACTGCAGCAAGCCCGCTTTGACTCGGTGGCTATCCTGAACTACGACTGCAAGTAAATCTTTTGGGGTGGCGCACGTGGGTCCACATATTCACCAATCAATACACCACTATGGATTCACACCCGTCTTCCTACGAGAATGCCATCCATAGAACTCACGCTTATCTTGCGCATTTTAGAGTATCCACTTTCACTTGTCTATGAACTGTACAGGCAACCCAGAAGTCCTTTACCGAGGACACGGCTATTCGAATAGATCATTATAGCCCTGCAGTGGTGTACTTCTTCATACACGCTCTCGCCACTTACCACCATGTACACGTCGTGTATCTCGGCAACCTTCAAGCCGAAGCCTGGCAAGGGAGTCGGCCATGACCTGACTAACCACACAAGTCTCTAGTCCAGGTTTATCGCCTATTCGGGTTCCATCCGCGAGGAGATCCGACCGGGGTTTCGCTCACAGCCCCAAACGATGTGTGCAGGGTTCCTGAGACACCAAACGGGCGACTCGGTACACCGGGCCACGGTTTATGTACCGCATAATAGCCCACCCCTAGGGTCAGCGCTACGCATGGCCTCCAACTCATATCCTACAAACACCAGAAACTGGTTGCAACTCCTGGATAGAGATCAAGGCGATTAATAAGTCGAGAGAGTCAATTAAGGATCCCAATGTGTGGTAGTAGCTGTTCATGGATCACAAACACAGAACTCAGATCCTGAGGACGGTTTCAATGAGACAACCCATCATGTACTCCTACATGGCCTCTCACCGCTGCCTTTACCAAATCGTGTTCACACACTTAGCTCTCAACAGTAGGACATGTTCACCACATTCCAATTCATCCCCGATGAGTCGGACCTGACTCAACTCTAAGAAGTAGCAGGCATGACAAACAAGCATGAATGAGTAGGCACATCAGGGCTCAAACAACTCCTACTCATGCTAGTGGGTTTCATCTATTTACTGTGGCAATGACAGGTCATGCAGAGGAAAGGGGTTCAACTACCGCATCATGTAACAGTTGGAATCATTGTTGTCCTAATGCAGTAAAGAGAGCAGAAGCGAGAGAGTGTAATTGTATCGGAATGAACAAAGGGGTTTTGCTAGCCTGGCACTTCTGAAGATAGTATAGCTCTTCATCGGTGTCACCGAACTCATCGTCGGAACCACATCTACTGAGAGGGGACAAATACCGGCAAACAAGAAAGAACACAATCAATGCAATGCAACAATATGATGCATGAATATGACACGGCAATATGCTATTGATTGAGCTAATGCAACTAGCAACCATATTAAATGAAGTTGGTATGAACCCTAGGTTCAAATTCAAACTCCATATGTTAATATTCAAATGCCATTCACTTAGTTTCTCCTAAACAGTGATGTTAACTTGCTCAAACATGCATGAATATGGCATAAACAGATTCTCCATATTTTTCTGATCATTTTTCATATATAATTTATTTCATTCTGAGCTACGGTTGAATTTCTGTGATTTTTTGAAGTTTTGAACATTTTCTGAAATAAATAAACCATTTCTGATTTTTACATTCCCAGAAAAGCTTTGCTGCGTCAGCATTGCATCACCGTGACGTCAGTGGTCAACAGAGGTGGTCCTGGTCAAACCTGACCAGTGGGGCCCACTGGTCAGTGACTCAGGCCTGGTTAGTGTCACAAACAGGTGGGCCCAGTCAGTGCTGACTTGGTCAAAGTCAAAGGCAGCAGTGGGGCCACATGGTTATCACTAATCTAAACAGAAAATTAGTCTAACCTAAACAGGCGTATGGGCCCACGTGGCAGTGGCTCAAGTGGGTGATTAACAGGGGGTTTAGGCCCTAATGGCCGGATTAGGTCGGCGGTTAGTCGCCGGCGTAAGCAGAGGCGACGACGTTCGCCGTTCCAGTCATTTCCGACGATGGTAGGTCGCGTGGATGGGTGCGCTGGAGAGCGTGAGCTCTCGCACCTCGAATGGTGGCCGCGGGGCTGCGGGAGGTAATCGCTAGCTACGGCGACGACGAGCTCTAGCGGCGGCGGCGCTCGGGAGCAGTCGGGTTCGGTGCTAGAGAGCACAGGAGGGAGAGGTGCTGGTGGCTACGGGTTGGCGGAGACGTTTTGAGCATGTTGGTGTGCTCGGACACGGGCTGCAGTGACCGTGGCCACAGCTGCATCATCGCTGACGGCGAGGTGGTCACGGCTCCGGTGGAACTACGGCCTTGGCGGGGCAAACGGGCGCAGGAGTAAGGGGGAACGGCGTAGTAGCTCACATCGGACTCGCAGAGACGCTCAGAGTGCTCGGGGACGACCTCCAGTGCACAAATCGGCGGCGACCTCCGGCGGCCAGATGCGGCAGTGACGAGCTCGAGGGCGACGCTGTGCTGCTCCGGGCCTTGTTCTTGTCGGTGAGGAGACGCGTCGGAGAACGACGGAGATTCTGGACAGCTCGGTGAGGCGAGGGGATGGCAATGGGCGCACGGGTGCTCGTCGGTGCTCTCGGGCGCTCGGGGTCGGTCATGGGAGAGAGAGAGAGAGAGAGAGCGGAGGAGGGAGAGGGGCGCGAGGGAGAGGCCGAGGGGATCCAGGGGGTGCATGGCACGCGTGTAGGCGTCTAGGCCGACGAGGGGGCAGCCAAGCAGGGAGGAGGTGGCCGGCGCGTGGGCGCGCGCGGAGACCACTCGCTCGTCCTCCTGGGAGGGGAAGAAGACGACAGAGGAGGAGGCGGTGGTGGGCTGGGCCTGTTGGGCCGCACAGGAGCTGGGCCAAAGGTGCCAGGTAAGTTTTCTCTACTTTGTTTTATTTCTGTTCTGTTTTCCTTTTATTAATTCATTTTGCCACTGTTTTAAACTCCAAACAAATTGAAAACAGTGACAACATTCTTCTGAATATTTTTATATTGCACAATGGGAAAATCCAAATGCACATAAAATGTTTCAGATTATTTGGACATATAAACTTTACATATTATGAGTATATCTCCAAATTCAAATATAATATTGATTTAAAATCAGAGCCCAAATAATTTCTTAGAAATGTTCCAAAATTTTGGTTTGATTTATAACTCTTGCCAAAATTGCCAGAAATATTTCTAGGGCATATTGATTCACTGATTGCAATTTTTGGGTTCTTGCCCTTTTATTGAAATTTAGAGGCTTCAAATTTCCTCATTTCCATTTTCACTAAGATTAAATATGATGACATGATGCTCACCAATGCAAATAATTACAAGCATCAATCTAGGGCTGTGACAAGCAGCTGGGCTAACAGGACTCCGGAGAATCCGGCTGTAACAGGCTAACAGGACTCCGGTAGACATCGCGTGAAATTTCCCCGAAGGGACAGACACAGGAACGAAGAAGGACACATGCCGGCCAGCCTAAGTGTCCCAGAGCAGTAGCAAGCTATCATGGCTCAGTGGAAGCACTAGGAGACATTTCCCGGTAAGAGAAGGTACCAAGGATAAACAACTAGGTTGTTGGATCCCACACATACCAAGCATTTCAAAACCATACACACAATATGCTCGATATGTGCAAACACAACATGGCATCACAACATAACTCTATGACTCGAAGTATTTATTCATTAGGCTCCGAAGAGCCAGATATTACAAACACGGGTCTGATGACCCAGCATTCAAGTCATACAAGCAACAAGCACATGCGGAAGCTTAACTTGTGTGAGTACAGACAACTACAAATGAAAAAGGCTGAGAAGCTTGACTATCTACAAGACCCTCCAAAGGGTACAAGATCATAGCTGAGGTAACAAGCTAAACGTCGAAGTCCATGCGGAACTACTAGCGAGACTGAACTCTCTCTGCAAAAACATAAATTAAGCAAACGTGAGTACAAATGTACCAAACAAGACTTACATCAGAACTAACTACATATGCATCAGTATCAACAAAGGGGTGGTGGGGTTTAACTGCAGCAAGCCAGCTTTGACTCAGTGGCTATCCTGTAATATGACTGCAAGTAAATCTTTTGAGGTGGCGCACACGAGTCCACATATTCACCATATCAGTACACCACTATGGATCCGCTCCCGTCCCCTACGAGAAGGCCATCCATAGCACTCACGCTTATCATGCGAATTTTAGAGTATCCACTTTCACTTGTCTATGAACTGTACAGGCAACCCAGAAGTCCTTTACCGTGGACACGGCTATTCGAATAGATGATGTTAACCCTGCAGGGGTGTACTTCTTCACACACGCTCTCGCCACTTACCGCCATGTACACATCATGTATCTCGGCAACCTTCAAGCGGAAGCCTGGCGAGGGTGTCGGCCATGACCTGACTAACCACGCAAGTCTCTAGTCCAGGTTTATCGCCTATTCGGGTTCCATCCGCAAGGAGATCCGGCTGGGGTGTCGCTCACGGCCCCAAATGATGTGAGCAGGGTTCGCAAGCCCACCAAACGGGCGACGCTTGGTACACCGTGCCACTGCACCTAGTCCGTCCTAAGCCCACCAGTACCGGGTGCCACTTGGTAGACTACTAGCACTACGTACAAACACCAGAAACTAGTTGCAACTCCTGGACAGAGATCAGGTTGATTAATAAGACGAGAGGGGCCGAGTTACTGGAACCCGATGTGTGGTAGCTGCTGTTCATGGATCACAAACACAGAACTCAGTTCCCGAGGACAGTTTCAATGAGACAACCCACCATGTACTCCTACATGGCCTCTCACCGCTACCTTTACCAAATCGTGTTCACACACTTAGGTCTCAACAGTAGGACATGTTCACAACTTTCCAATTCATCCCTGATGAAAGACCTGACTCAACTCTAAGCAGTTGCAGGCATGACAACAAGCATGAATGATTTGGCACATATGGGCTCAAACAACTCCTACTCATGCTAGTGGGTTTCATCTATTTACTGTGGCAATGACAGGTCATGCAGAGGAAAGGGGTTCAACTACCGCAGCATGTAACAGTTGAATCGCCGTTGTCCTAATGTAGTAAAAGAGAGCAGAAGCGAGAGAGTGGGATTGCATCAGAATGAACAAGGGGGTTTTGCTTTCCTGGCACTTCTGAAGATAGTATAGTTCTTGATCGGTGTCATCGATCTCATCGCCGGAACCGCGTCTACTGAGAGGGGACAAATACCGGCAAATAAAGAAGAACACAAACAATGCAATGCAACAATTATGATGCATGATTATGACATGGCAATATGATGTGATTTGGCCTAATGCAACTAGCAACACAATTAAGTGTAGTTGGTTTGAACCCAAGGTTCAAATTCAAACTCCACATATGGTTATTTAAATGCCATACATTGATTTGTCCTAAACAGTAGCCAACATTTGTTCTAACATGCATGAAAATGATACACATGGATAGATTGGATTTTTCTGATCATTTTTCATATATAATTTATTTCATTCTGAATTTTAGATTATTTTCTATAATTTTTAGAAGTTTTAACTATTTTCTGAAATTCATAAATCATTTCTGATTTATTAAATATCCATAAAACATTTATGACGCCAGCACTGCATCAGCACGACGTCAGCAAGTGGACAGAGGTCAGCCGTGTCAAACCTGACCAATGGGACCCACTGGTCAGTGTCACGTTGCTGACTTGGGTCACTGACGGGTGGGGTCGGTCAAGGGCCACATCAGCAAGGTCAACGCTGACGCATGGGGCCACAGTGGTTAACTATAACTAAAAAGGAATTAAACTGCGGTTAATTAAAGGTGT
The DNA here is from genome assembly GCA_021605205.1 of Aegilops longissima. Lineage (NCBI taxonomy): Eukaryota > Viridiplantae > Streptophyta > Magnoliopsida > Poales > Poaceae > Aegilops > Aegilops longissima. Next base: position 298,321,424 of record CM038678.1, read on the forward strand.
GGGGCCCATGTGTAAGTGGGTTAAGGGTAATTAAGCTGGGTAATTAGTCCTAAAGACGGTGCTACATGAGATGCGCCGCCGAATAGACGACGACGACGAACCAGAGCGGCGGTGGCTCGCTGGAGTGGCGCTAGGGGTAGCGGCTGGGTGCGCTGAGGGCACCAGGAGGGAGCTCGTGCTCCCGCGCATCCAGAGGACCAAGTGGGAGGTCGTGGGGTCACCGGAGCTCATGCCGGCGACGAGCTTTGGCGGCGGTGGTGCTCGGTGGTACACGGGCGCGTCGCTACGGTGCATCAGTGAGCAACTGGAGAGGCTGGGCAGCACGTGCTAGACACGGGGATCACCACGAGCAACACAGTGAGGCCAGGGGAGCACGGAGGCTATGCGTGCAGCAGCAATGGAGGACAACGGCTTCGGTGCTCGTGGGGAACGGCGCTACGGCATGGGGGCGAGCATGCTGAGTTAGGGGAGAAGGTCAGTGGCTCACGGTGAGTCGGCCGATGCAAACGGCGGGGCCGGGGAGGCTCTGGACGCGACAAATCAAGGGGCGGGGATTGCCGACACCGAGGTTGAAGAAGACGTCAGGGACGGCGATGCGGTGCTTCCTAGCTCACGTGGCTTGGTGGAGTTGACGGGGACGGTGTGGCGGAGCTCTCGAGCACGTTGGTTGGGCGAGGGAGGGCCGGTGGCCGTGGCAACAGTGAGCGGCGGCGACGGGGCCGCTCGGGTGCGTGCGAGTAAGTGAGTAGAGGAGGGGAGGAGCATGAGGGTGAGGTTGAGGGGGTTCCAGGGGTTGCGTGGCGTCATCCAGAGAGGGCCAGGGTGAAGCGGCAAGCAGGAGGTGGCCGGGGGCGTGCTGGCGTGCCGCGGGCACACACTCTCGTCCTTCTGGCGCAAGGAGGAGGACGACTGGCATGGCCAGATGGGCCGGCTGGGCTGCACAGTAACCAACCGAGGTAAGTGCCATGTAGGTTTCTATTTCCCTTATTCTTTTCTTTTTCTATTTATTTTTCTCTGTTTTGATTTATTAATAATACTAAACCATTTCATAAAATCCTGGAAATAATTATGGGTGTTTTCTGAATTATTCTAGTAACCCTTAACAATTTCCAACATTTTTGGAGCATCTAAAATATATATAGAATTCAAGTAGCTCCAATTCAAATATGATTGAATTAATTCAAAGTCTAAATATGTCCTGCAAAATGTGAACCACTTTTGGTAGATGCTTCCACCTTGATCCAGAAATGATGGACATTCTTAAAGGGTATTTTGAAAACATTGAAAAAGATTTTAGTTGAACCTATTTGGATTCATTTGGTGCTAGGGTTTGAACATCCCCAATTCAAATTCTATTGAATTTAAACATGATGCATGGATGCTCACAGATGCAACTAAGTACAAGCAATCTAGGGCTATGACACCCTGTGGCTCCTCTAGCACTAATTTTTCTTCTATAAATACTCAAATATTCCAGGTAGACCAGAGGGCACACCAAAAATACTTTTCCACTGCCGCAAGTTCCAGAACCACGAGATCCCATCTGGAGGCCTTTTTCGGTACTTTGCCGGAGGGGGATTCGACCACGGAGGGCTTCTACATCAACCTTGCTTCCCTTCCGATGATGTGTGAGTAGTTTACCACATACCTACGGGTCCATAGCTAGTAGCTAGATGCTTCTTCTCTCTCTTTGATCTTCAATACAATGTTCTCCTTGATGTTCTTGGAGATCTATTCGATGTAATCTTCTTTTGCGGTGCTTTTGTTGAGATCCAATGAATTGTGGGTTTATGATCAGATTATCTGTGAATATTTTTTGAGTCTTCTATGAACTCTTTTATGCATGATTAAGATAGCTTTGTATTTCTCTCTTATCTATTGATTTGGTTTGGCCAACTAGATTGATTTTTCTTGCCATGGTAGAGGTGCTTTGTATTGGGTTCAATCTTGCGGTGCTCAATCCCAGTGATAGAAAGGGACATGACACGTATTTGTATTGTTTCCATGAAGGATAAAAAGATGGGGCTTGTTCGTATTGTTTGGATCTATCCCTCTACATCATGTCATCTTGCTTAAGGCGTTACTCCGTTCTTGTTAACTTAATACACTAGATGCATGCTGGATGGCGGTTGATTTGTGGTGTAATAGTAGTAGATGCAGGCAGGAGTTGGTATAGTTGTTACGGACGTGATGCCTATATTCATGATCATTGCCTTAGATATCGTGGTAACTATGTACTTTTCTATCAATTGCTCATCAGTAATTTGGTTACCCACCGTATGCTTTCTTTCAAGAGAGAAGGCTCTAGTGAAAACTATGCCCCCGGGTCTATTTTTGTCATAATATTTCCAGATCTATTAAATTTAAAACACAAAAATACCTTGCTGCAATTTATTTACTTTTATCTTATTTTGGACTTTTACTTATGTTTTATATCTATCACTATCAGATCTCATCCATGCAAGTAACCGATAAGTGATTTACAACCCCTTTATCGCGTTGTGCACAAGTGTTTGTTTATTTGTGTAGGTGCAATCATTGGTGACTTGTGTGTTCCTCCTACTCGATTGATACCTTGGTTCTCAACTAAGGGAAATACTTATCCCTACTTTGCTGCATCACCCTTTCCTCTTTAAGGGAAAAGCCAACACAAGCTCAAGAAGTAGCACCGTCGTGACACGTTCTACCCAAATCACTGCCCCATCCTCCAAATAAGGGTCGCTCATAGCCATGGTGCATGCATTATAGCCAGCAGCTCAAGGAGCATCTTGCAGCGGAGAAGTAAATCATGGCTGCATACATGGATGAGATCGCGATGGCTACCACGCGAGCTGAGCGCCTGATCTTGGAGAAGCACCTCGCTGTTGAGGCCACTTTCAATGCCTCGCGCGCGGACGCCGCTTTGCAGTTGGCTGCTTTAAACGACAGTTTCGTGGTTTTTTCTCGAGGCCTCCTCCGGTGCCTTCTAGTGAATTGTCCTTTGTAATGTTAATATGCAAACTGATCTTCTGAAAGGTGATGTTTAGTTGACAGTTTGGTTCATTTGTTGTGATGTTCAATTAACTGTTTGGTTCAATTCTAAAATGTAATGTTCAATTTTGTGGGTACAAATTTGTATTGTTATGCGTGTGAGAAATAAAATCGAATTTGTATGTACTCTAAACATGAGAAACATATACTATTGCTATATTTCCTAGTAGTTCTTGAGCATGCTTGGCTTGGTTAACTATCTGATCTTCTAGTATATGTTCTATTCTGCAATGTGGTACTCAGTTAACTGCTTGGTTCATTTGTTGTGGTGTCCAGTTAACTGTTTGGTTCAATTCTGCATGTGATGTTCATTTGTTAATCTGATGGATATGCATTTTGTTTATTTTTAATTAACATATTCTACTGATAGTATGCCAACTCTCACTTAACCTGATCAATATCTGCCTCATCCGTGTTGCGGGGAAACACTGGGAGGCATTGAGGTTTACCATTGAGGTTTGTACATGCATCGTCCTTTGGCTAATAGCACATTATTGTGCAATTGCAGGAATCATTATAATATTTAGGTTTTTAACAATTTGGTCTTGCACATGTAGGTCCTGCTGTCAAAGGTTTAGACACACTGTTCGACCCATTTTTCATATGGGGAAATGAGATGTCCATGAATACCAGTCAAGTCAAGAAACTCATAAAGATTATAAGGATAAAGAAACTAGCGATGAATAACAACAAGATCTTTGTCTGCACAATGAAGACATAATTCAACAATAGGATGATACTAACTCTTTTACCATGTTTTTTCCTCTGTGCCATTTCAAAATTTAGGACAAATATTTATGTATATCTTTGTTTTCGGTCCTTTCCAAAGCAGTTCACCGATGATTGCCTCTCAAACCGCCTGCATGGTCAACAGGCAAAGAAGGTATTCATTCGACACCCACGGTACAATATTGAAGTCATCCTCATGAGGACTAAGGTTGGGCGGACAATTATCCATAGCCACTGGCCTAAAGTTGCAAGGACATTCAACATCACTGAAGGCTCAATATTCTCCTTCCGCTTTAGTAGTTTTCTGGATGAGATTCATCCGTCTATTTACCGTGTATGATGCTACTTTCCAAAGGCTTTAGTTGTTGCATGTGAAACTTCATGCTATTGTGGAATGGTGTAGCTAGCTATATGCCTATATGGTGTAATTGAGTGCTGAAGCTATCTGATGTTGTACTTTGATGTAATTCAATTGTGAAATACTGGTTGCGGTAATACGGGTATGAAATATATGGTGTCTTTGATATGAAATGTCAATTTGATTACTAAACAGATTATTAATAATAGGCCAATTAGCCTGCTTATTGGGTTTCCTATTGCAGACGGTTTCTCAGACAACACCATGGGCGATGAACTCAAACAACCCACATGGTTTATAGAAAGTAGGCATGTTGGATCAATGAACAATCACACATGACTTCTTCCCAAGAAATGTTTGTGTTAGACCACTATGCACACACGGTCCGACATAAAAAATTGTGTGTGATATACATATGAAAGGAAACATTTTTCTGGGATTCACTGTGTGCGATGTACATACGAACAAAAATGATTGGGCCTATATAATTGTCTCTGATGGATCACCCGATAGCACACGAGCTCTTTTTGCCCCGCGGGTGTAACCGGAAGACCTATCACCGACGGTTTCTGGGTCGTGTGGGAAGGACCCCCCCACACATAGGCAAGGTGACGGTTTAAAACTCTATCGTGGAAAGGGGGTAAAAACCGTTTGTATAGCACGTGTCTGCACTAGTGTTATGTGTGATAGAGCGTATCATACCACGGGGTTTGGATGCACCAGCGAAGTTTGCACCAACTCTTGAGGTGAGAAAGGCAATGCACGGTACCGAAGTCTTGCCTCTAGGACTAGCTCAAGTGTTTTTGGTGATCATGTTTTCTGGATCTTAGGATATCGTTAAGTGTAACGATAGTCCTAAAACAACATTGAGATTATGATGTTGGAAGAATGATCATATTGAACCGACCCAAACTTGTTTGTTGTGAATTGGATTAATATCATCTGTATTCAATTGTAATAACACGGAGTGTTAGTGTGTGATATTGCTCCTTAGATCATGAGAGTACCATGGTCACTTCTTACTGTACAGTGGGCTTTGGGGTTGCTCAAACGACACCTATAACACGATGATCATAACAATAACTTACAGGTTCATCGGAAAGTTTGACAAGTGGTCGAATAGATCAAGAGTGGGATTTTCTCCTCCGATGATGGAGACATATTCTGAGGGACCCCTCGGTGTGATGACATCGATTATCGTCTGGCTAGACACAAGTGACTTCATCACGGGAATGTCGGAACACAATAACAAGAAAGAAGAACAAAACTGGTAACGAGGATTTTGGTATAGTGAGCATGGTGATGACTCAGGAGGATACCGATGCATCCCAGGTTTTTTAAATTTTCGTGAAGCAAAGGGAACATCACATGATAACAAAATCTTTACTCTAATATCATTTGTGTGCTCATAGGGACCAATATGGACGTCCACGGTCCCGCTGTCGGTCATCGAATGAATGGTGAGCATGGTGATGACTCAGGAAGATACCGATGCATCCCAGGTTTTTGTAAAGTATTGTGAAGCAAAGGGAACATCACATGATAACAAAACTTCTACTTGAATATCATTCATGTGCTCATAGGGACCAATATGTACGTCCATGGTCCCGCTGTCGGTCATTGAACGAATGGTTTCGTCCATGTCTGTGAGTTACCAAACCTACGGGGTCACAAGCTTAAGGCAATCACAATATGTTCAGTGTTAGTAGGATGGGATTCATGAGAATATATTTGTGGAATTATTTCATGAATATCCGTAATAGTTCCGAGAGGATCCGAAAGCATTTCGGGGTCACTTGAAGGGTTTTAGTGAGTACCGGGTAATACCTAGTATTACCGATAAATTATATCTAGGTGGAAAAAGTTTCTGAAGATGTTAAAAAATATATATAATGGTCTATAAGTATTTACAACATTTTATATTTAATATAAATATCAACGGGCCTAAAAAGGCCAAGAGGTGGAAGGCAACTTGGGCCAAAAAGGCCCAAGTGGGAAAGTGCCTCCTTCCCTAAGGAAGGAGGCCGAATTGGAGAAAAGGAGGAGTCAGACTCCTCCTACCCTAGGCCAGTGCACCAAGGGGGATTCCTTCCCCCTTGGTGGTATCCCTCCCTCTCCCCTCAACCTATATATACACGAGGATTTTGCCCTTTTGGATATACAAGTTTCGGAGCCTCCTCTAGTTCTTCTAGTTTTAGTTCTAGTTAGTCCTAGTTGACTAATTAGAGCGAGGCTAATCCTCTTGCCCTCATAATTAGAAGCCCTATGTGGTTCTAATCTCCTCCCTCTAATTCTCCCGTGACGATTAGCTCTGGACAATGGAGCACTACCAGATCGTGAAGGCCACACGTTTGCAACAAAGTAGAGAAGGTCATGCTCTAGGTGTTCGGTTTGAGGGACTGTTCGTGGGTTGTATGAGGGATTGTTCATCGATGGTTCGAGGGACTCCAAGTACGATCTACACTAGCACGTTCTTCTTCCGCTGCAACTCGATGACGGTAACGATCGTGATCCCAACCCGTTATGCATCTTCATATTGATGTTGGGTGATCATAGGTGCGAATTTGTTTGTTTTCTACTATGTTTGCCAACAACGTCTACAGTTGTAGAGATATGTTTCACCTGACTCGTTTGCTATTTATAAATTTTGTAAAAAAGCGAGAAAGGGTCAGAACACAAACACACCTCCATGTGTACCAAATATATGTATGAAAAGGGTGGTTTGATGTCCAAATACCCAATGCAAAACTTTGATATGGCACTTGTCTCAGAAAGCACACAATATTATTGCTCGTTTGCCCCTCACTTCGTGTTGGTGGGAGCGGAATCCTAAGCTATGAACGCATGCCCCCAAATAGCTAGGTCTGGCATCTCACCCTACCGTAACACAAAACCTATAGGAATCCATCATGGTCAAACCCTCTCTCGCTTCTGGTCAAAGGTGGACCGTTCGGGCCCACAAATGTTCTCGTGGCACGAGATGGGTGAGACCACACGAACCACCTGTGGGTGGCCCAACTATATACGTATGAAAAGGGTAGTGTGATATTTAAATACCCAATTCACAACTTTTATGTGGCACATGCGCCTCACAAACCGGACTTCCCCGACCCCACAGAGGTTCATGACGTATGAAGTAGTGCCCCCACACAATTCGAGTAGGTGGGAGGGCATCTCACCAAGAACTTCTTTAACATGTACCAATAATAATCCACCTTGGTAACCTCTCTCGTTGTCGGTCGAACTAATGGACGTCCATGCGGCCCCGCAGATGATGGGCTTGCCGCTGATAACCATGCGAGTAAATGCATGAAGACAACCACCGCCTGCATGCTGCATGTGGCTCAAGCATATGTATGGAAGTGCTGTGTGGTATTTGAATACCCAATGCACAAATTTGATGTGGCACCGTGCTTTGGAACCGAAAAGTCCCCACACGGAGCGAGGGTTCACGACGCGTAGTATGTCGGTCCCCCACTTCGAGCTGGTGAGAGGGATTCATGCGTACACGTGCGCTCAAACTTTGGTCTAGAACATCACCATGACCTACCGTAACACAAACCAAGAAGAATCCACATTGGTAACCTCTCTTGTTGTCGATCGAAGTGTTGGACGTCCATGTAGGCCCACGAATGGGCATGCCACCGATAACCATGCGAGGGAGTGTCCGAAGACAAACCATATCACAACCCTAGATTGTTGCTTGTAACTAATTGCATTAGTGAGCATCATCATGCATCATTTTAAATTCAAAGGAAATTGAATTGAGGGAATTTCCAAAGCATCAGAAATTCAAACCAATATTTTTGGAGGCTTTAAAATATTTGTTTTGGGCCTTTGAATTAATCCACTAGCTATTTGAGTTGGACTTATATTTACTATAAATAAATATAATTCCAATAACTCTGAAATTTGGTACATGGGTTTGGACAAGTTCACTTGGTCCACATGTTTAATTTCAAGAGTTTTGAAATTTGGGTTTTAAACTAAATCAAAATGGAATAGCAAAAATAGAAAAAACACGGAAAAATAATAAAGGGAAGCAACTTACCTGCAACCCAAGTCGCGGCCTAGCCCACCAATGCGGCCACTGTCTTTAACCTCGTGCTAGTGGGCATGAGGGTGTGTGTCTCGCGCTCGCCGGCACAAGTGCATGCCACCTCCTGCTTGCCTGTGTGCACCCCCAACGCCCTGGATGTCTCTGGCATCGCCACACACCCCTTGGATCCCCTCGTCCTCTCCCTCATTGTAGGGGATATAACCCCACGGTATGACCCACCCATTCAGGGCTGGATAATCCAGAGGCGACTCATGGATGGCGTCAGTCAAGCAGGCCATGATGACCCAAAGTTTGGAGGCCCAGAGAACAAGTCGCCCAGCGGGCTGGCTCATGGCCCAGAACCTGAGACACTGGCTTGCTACAAGGGAAGGAAGATTCCCTTACTTAGGAAGTAAGATAAGAAGGAAATTGATTAGGGCACGGGTCATATTACGACTTGGACTCTGTTGGAAGCCCAGGGTCTCGACCTGTATATAAAGGGGAGCCCCTAAGGTAGGAAGGGAGAAGTTACGAGCTCTCGAGTACTAGGATAGCCAAGTCGCACCCTTGTAATCGAGATCATCATCATCAATATCAATCAAGTAGGAAGTAGGGTATTACCTCCTTCGAGAGGGGCTGAACCTGGGTAAACCCTTGTCTCTCGATTCAGATCAACCCAGTTCAAGCTACTACCTCGTGGCGATGGCCTCATGACTAAGTCCTTTCACGAGGACATCTGCCGTGACTAAACCACGAAAGTTGGTGCCCACCGTGGGGCAATCGCTCGGTGGTCTTGAGTTCTTGGAGGGAGATCTCCTAGGGATTCAGGGATATGCGATCGGTCGTTTGACCAAGAGTCGCTGTGGCAAGATCTACATCGACGACTCAGGCTGGGGCTATGAGGCCGACTCAATTGAGTACGGGTACCGGGTCCCCTTCGGCAAGATCCACGTCTTCAATGGCAATATCGGCGCATCAGAACCCGAGCCGGACATCTGCACCAGCATCGTAGAGCCAGCTCGGTGCACGCAACCCGCCCAGGATCAAGCCGGTTGGAACCTGATACGACTCCAACATATCTGTAATTTTTGCTTATTCCATGCTGTTATCTTTCTTGGATGTTTTACAATTATTTTATAGCAACTTTATATCATTGTTTTGGGACTAACCTATTGACATAGTGCCCAGTGCCCGTTGCTATTTTTTGCTTGTTTTTTACTTCGAAGAAAATCAATACCAAACATAGTCCAAATGCAGAGAAAAGTTTTGGAGATTTTTTCTGGACCAGAAGACACCGGTTGGGCCAAATAAATACCATAGGGGGGCTCCGAGGGGAGCATAACCCACTAGGGCGCGCTTGGGGGCCCAGGTGCACCCAGGTGGGTTGTGCCCACCTTGGTGGCCTCCCACACCGCCTCTTCGCCCTATAAATCCCCAAATATTCCAGAAACACTAGGGGAGTCGACAAAACACAATTCCAGCTGCCGCAAGTTCCAAAACCACGAGATCCAATCTAAACACCATCACAGAGGGGTTCATCATCCTTATTGGTGCTTCTCCGATGATGCGTGTGTAGTTCATCATAGACCTACGGGTCCATAGGCAGTAGCTAGATGGCTTCCTCTCTCTCTTTTGAGTCTCAATACAATGGTCTCTTGGAGATCTATTTGATGTAACTCTTTTTTGCGGTGTGTTTGTTGGGATCCGGTGAACTTTGAGTTTATGATCAGATCTATATCCATTAATATTATTTGAGTCTTCTTTTGATCTCTTATATGCATGATTATTTATAGCCTCGTATTTCTTCTTTGAATCTTTAGTTTACTTAGGCCAACTAGGTCGATTTTTCTTGCCATGGGAAGAGGTGCTTTGTGATGGGTTCGATCGTGCGGTGTTCTTTCCCAATGACAGAAGGGGCAACAAGACACGCATGTATCATTGCTATTAAGGATAACAAGATGGGGGCTATTCCTATATGAATAGATCTCGTCTACATCATGTCATTGTTCTTACTGCATTACTCCGTTTCTCCATGAACTTAATACATTAGATGCATGTTGGACACCGGTCGATGTGTGGAATAATAGTAGTAGGTTGATACGTCCATTTTGCATCATGTTTTCTTACTGTTATTTATAATGTTTTTATCCATAATAATGTTTTTTTGGAGTAATTCTAATGCCTTTTATCTCATAATTTGCAAGGTACACACCAAGAGGGAGAATTTCGGCAGCTGGAAATCTGGACCTGAAAAAGCTACGTCAGGCCACCTATTCTGCACAACTCCAAATGAGCTGAAACTTCACGGAGATTTTTTTATAGATTATTTAAGAAATATTGGAGCCAATAACTACCTGAGGGGGGCCACCAGGTGGGCACAACCCACCTGGGCGCGCCAGGCCCCCCAGGCGCGCCCTGGTGGGTTGTGGCCTCCTCGACCCACCTCAGGTGCCCATCTTCTGGTATATAAGTCATTTTTACCTAGAAAAAATAAGGAGAAGACTTTCGGGGCGGTGTGTCGCCGTCTCGAGGCGGAACTTGGGCAGGAGAACTTTTGCCCTCCGACAGAGCGACTCTGCCAGGGGAACTTGCCTCCCGGAGGGGGAAATCATCGTCATCATCATCACCAACAACTCTCCCATCTTGGGGAGGGCAATCTCCATCAGCATCTTCACCAGCACCATCTCATCTGAAACCCTAGTTCATCTCTTGTATTCAATCTTGTTACCGGAACTATAGATTGGTGCTAGGGGGTGACTGAGGGAGTCCTGGATTAGGGGGTCCACGGACAGCCGGACTATATCCTTTGGCCGGACTGTTGGACTATGAAGATACAAGATTGAAGACTTCATCCCGTGTCCGGATGGGACTCTCCCTGGCGTGGAAGGCAAGCTTGGCAATAAGGATATGTAGATCTCCTCCCTTGTAGCCGACTCTGTGTAACCCTAGCCCCCTCCGGTGTCTATATAAACCGGAGGGTTTAGTCCGTAGGACAAGAACAACAATCATACCATAGGCTAAATTCTAGGGTTTAGCCTCTACGATCTCGTGGTAGATCAACTCTTGTAATACTCATATCATTAAGATCAATCAAGCAGGAAGTAGGGTATTACCTCCATCGAGATGGCCCGAACCTGGGTAAACATCGTGTCCGCCGCCTCCTGTTACCATCCGCCTTAGACGCACAGTTCGGGACCCCCTACCCAAGATCCGCCGGTTCTGACACCGACATTGGTGCTTTCATTGAGAGTTCCACTGTGCCGTCACCGTAAGGCTTGATGGCTCCTTCGATCATCGGCAATGATCCGATCCGGGGCGAGGTTTTCCTCCCTGAACAGATCTTCGCATTCGGCGGTTTCGCACTGCGGGCCAACTCGCTTGGCCATCTGGAGCAGATCGAGAGCTATGCCCCTGGCCATCAGGTCAGGTTTGGAAATTAGAACTATACTGCCGACATCCGTGGAGACTTGATCTTCGACGGATTTGAGCCCATGTCAGGCGCGCCGCACAATCACGACGAGCATGACTTAACTCTGCCATCGGACAGTGTTCGGGAGATCAGACCTGCAACTACTCCGTCCCTCAATCCGGAACAAATTGCGCCATCTGAGGACGGGTGGATAGACCCCGCCACGGAGGCCGCACTCTCAATGGCGATAGAGCCGAATACTGACTTCACCTCCTACGAGAGCCGTGTTGCCGAACCGTTGGATTCGTCCCCGGCCACGGGCTCCGAGCCGCTTGCGTCCGTGCCTATCGAATCCGATTGGGCACCGATCATGGAGTTTACCTCCGCGAATATCTTTCAGCACTCGCTTTTGGGCGATGTGCTAAATTCATTAAGGTCTCTCTCCTTGTCAGGAGACTCTTGGCCGAACTATGTCCGGCTAGAATGGGATGCGAACGTCGAAGAAATTCGCTCCCCACCCACCACCCACTTAGTAGCCACTGTCGATGATTTAACCGACATGCTCGATTTCGACTCCGAAGACATCGACGGTATGGACGACGATGCATGAGACAAACAAGAACCCCGCCATGTGTATACTGGACAACCACTTCATCACACGATATATATATATATATATATATATATATATATATATATATATATATATATATATATATATATATATATATATATGGTGGATACACCCAAAGAAAACAATGACGAGGAACGGAAGGATGCAGCGAAGGATAGCTCCCTCGAGAAGCAACCAAGGTGACGGCATAGGTGCCGCTCCAAATCCCGCCTCGGCAAGAATAGCAATACAACGCAAGAAAAAGTAACACCCCGGTCGACTCCAAAGGAAACGACGACCACATTGACCCAGTGATAGAGCAGGATGAACCAGCAATCGAGGAACATAGTACGGAGCCGCTGTCCGATCACGTTGACGCCGAGGATAAAGCTCATCAACCTCTCTCCGAAGAGGAAAACAGTCCGGACGATGATGCACACATCATCCCGGAAAGGCACTTGGAACAAGAGAACCATAGAAGGCTTATTGCCACCACGAGGAGTCTGAAAAAGCAGAAGCAAAGGCTTAAGGCCGCGCAGAATATGCTCAACAGTAGATGGAACAAAGTGCTCGACAATGAAGAAAAGTATGGTGGCAGTCGCCACACAAAGAGCTATCCAAAGCGCAAGCTGTTGCCTAAGTTCGATGATGAGGCCGTAGAGCCTACACAGTCGAAGAATAAAACGGCTGATCAGCTGGATTGACCACCTCGTGGCCGCCATAGGGCGGCTAACGATGCCGCACATAAGCCAATACACGATTTACGTGAGGACTTGCGCCAAAAATCCGATATGACTAGGTCCATCTATGTATCTAGGAAGAGTGCTCCGGCACAAAATCAAAACCGAATACTACAACCGTCCGAACGCCATGATACATCCAAATACAGGGGTGCCGCACACCCCCTATGTTTCACCGATGAGGTGCTGGATCACGAATTTCCAGAGGGATTCAAACCCGTGAACATAGAGGCATACGACGGAATGACGGTCCCTGGGGTCTGGATTGAGGACTTCATCCTCCACATCCATATGGCTCGCGGAGACGATCTCCACGCCATCAAATACTTGTCCCTCAAGCTTAAAGGACCAGCTCGGCACTGGCTGAAGAGCCTCCCTGAAATTTCAATTGGAAGTTGGGAGGAGCTTGAGGATGCTTTTAAGGCCAACTTTTCATGGGACCTATGTCCGACCTCCGGATGCAGACAATTTAAGTCATATAATTCAACAGCCCGGAGAGTCAGCCCTAAAGCTTTGGAACAAATTTCTCACTAAGAAGAACCAAATCGTCGACTGCCCAGACGCTGAAGCCTAGCAACTTTCAAACACAGCGTCCGAGACGAATGGCTCGCCAGACACCTCGGCCAAGAAAAGCTGAGGACAATGGCAGCCCTAACAAGTCTTATGACCCGCTTTTGCACGGGCGAAGATAGCTGGCTGGCCCGTAGTGGCACCAGCGACCCAGGCACATCCGAAGTCAGGGATGGCAATGGAAAACCACGGCGCAGTAAAAGCAAGTGTCGAAATAACGAAGACAGTCCAGACAACACGGCGGTAAACGCCGGATTCAGGGGCTGTCGACCCGGTCAACGGAAAAAGCCTTTCAAAGGCAACAGAGATGGACCGTCCAGCCTAAACAAGATTCTAGACAAATTATGTCAGATTCATGGCACCTTCGATAAACCTGCAAATCATACCCACAGAGAATGCTGGGTCTTCAAGCAGGCCGGTAAGCTAAACACCGAACACAAGGGGAGGGAGACACCAAGTGAAGACGATGATGAGCCTCGACAGCAAAACACTGGGGGACAGAAAAAATTCCCACCAGAGGTCAAAACAGTGAACATGATTCACGTAACAAAGAGAAGGAGCAGACATGCACTCCGAGACATATGCGCCTTAGAGCCCGTCACCCCTGAGTTCAACCCTTGGTCGGCCTACCCGATTACCTTCGATCGCAGGGATCACCTGACAAGTATCCGGCACAGAGGATTGGCTGCCTTGGTGCTAGACCCAATTATCGACGGATACCATCTCACCCAAGTCCTCATGGACGGCGGCAGTGGTCTTAATCTGATATATCAGGACACAGTCCGCAAAATGGGGATAGACCCGACAAGAATCAGCCAAAGTAATACTACCTTTAAAGGGGTAATACCAGGCCTAGAGGCCCGCTGTATGGGCTCTCTAGTACTAGAGGTTGTATTCGGTTCTCCCGACAACTTTCGAAGTGAAAAGTTAACCTTCGACATCGCTCCATTCCGAAGCGGCTATCAAGCACTACTCGAAAGAACAGCGTTTGCTCGTTTTAACGAATTACCGCATTACGCTTCTCTTAAGCTTAAGATGCCTGGTCCACGTGGCATCATCACAGTTAGCGGAAATGTTGAGCGTTCCTTACGCGTGGAAGAACGTGTGGCGGCTTTAGCAGCTGAACACTAAACGACCTCTCCAAACAGACTAAATGATCGGTCGTCAAGACCGCGGGCATGGCTAGACGAGTCCAGCGCATCATTAGCTGTAACAGCTTAGGTAAACCTGAGATTGGTTCGATGGATATACCCCCATAGGCGGTACCAGGGGCTTCCCGCAAGTAAAAAGGACTAGTTTGGCTCGACCTTACTTATCTTGAATTTTAATGGTTTATTGAGAATAACCAATTTTTCGCACGACAACTTTCACCTAAGTTCTTCTGTTTTATAGATGATAATCATGCTACACCCTTCCAGGATACGGCACAACGGAGACACAGGCGCAGACGTGTAGCAAGGACCCTCTCAAAGGTTTCTTTTTAGATTAAGACCTTGTGTAAACCTTTCTTACTGTCTTTTCTTGCCTCACATCCTCCGGATACTCAGTATAGCCGAGAAGGATGCAGACGTTATTGGCATTTTGCCACGTCAGAATAATGCACGTACCTGGACACTCGGGGTTCATTATCAAAGGCGTTATTCAGCCCGGTATATGTTATAAAGACTGAATACCTTAGGGAGTGTTCGGCGTCGCGAGTTTGGCCTTATATGCATTAGCTCCGAATCATGTCTTTGGTCAAATGTTGGGTTTGCCCGACTCCCGTGTTTTGCTACCTTTCGTTCCGCTCTATCGGCTAAGGTGGCACCGGGAGAATTACTGTGATTGTGCCCTGGTTCATCAGGACGAGCACCTCAGTAGAGAAAGCCGAAAACTGGCTGTCATGATAAAGCGTGAGACTGGTCAACCACTCGATGACTCATCAGAATCTTTGGGATTCCTCCGCATTAACGAAGGACCGGTTTCCCCGGTCATGTACGTACGCGCACCGTATTCGAATGGCCGCGGAAATACCAGGGGCTATATAGTAGCCCCACTGTCAAACTCCTATGGTTAAGTGAAAGTGTTAAAGCAATATAGTTCGATTGCCTTGTTCGCCGCGCTACCACCTCCTTAATGGACCAAGACTTGGATCAAGTGTGATGACGCGCTTTTGCAAACACCCCCGCATTATAGGCGTGGGGGCTGAAGCCGACGACTGCAAACTTTTAGGTTATATATATACATATACATAAATGACCGCACAGGAGGCATAATAATACTTTCAGGCAAAAGTATAAACACAACCTTCATAATTCAAATAGCATTGTTATTACAACCGAGATACATGTCACTCGAACATGACACTCTTCGAGCACTGAGCCTCTATTAAACGAGCACCTTCTAGGACTTCTTCAAAATAGTGCTCGGCAGAAACCTGGCCTATGACCAGATTCTGGGTTGCAATCGTGGTGGCCTCCATCTCCGCCCAGTATGTCTTGACACGGGCAAGAGCCATCCGCGCACCCTCTATGCACGCGGACTTCTTCACCGCGTCAATATGCGGCACAACACCAAGGAATTGTTGCACAAGACCAAAATAACTATTCGGCCTTGGTCCTTCTGGCCAGAGATGATCCACGACAGACCTCATGGCAAGCCCGGACAACCTATGGAGCTCGGCCCACTCAGCCATTTCCTCATTTAACAGCAGCGAACACGTTGGAGCATGAAACTGCAACCATAACAACTTTTCCACTTCGTGATCTTTTTGATCTCCGAAAAACTTGGTCGCATCAGCATCACTCGCTGCCAAATCCAGGTACGCGTCCACAGAACTCCATAATTGATCCAGACGGGCATACTTAGGATCTCCGAACTTCGTCCGCAACAAAAAGGGCATCCCAGCCATGATATTTACGGCTTTACGTAGCTCGTCCTTCGCCGCCCTGATTTTAGAGCGGGCTTCCTTGGCTGCTACCATGGCTTTCTCTAGGTCCGTCGTCTTTGTTTGGCTTTCTTTTTCAAGAAGCTCATAACGGTCGGCGACGTCTTTTAGCTCAACAGCCATCTTGTCTATTTTCTCTTTGCTCTCGCTATGCGCAGCCTGTTCGGCTTTTAACTCTTCGACCGCCTTTAGGGCGGCTGCATCACTCCCCCTGGCTTGTTCCTTGGTCGGGCCAGTTCCGCCCGAAGGGTCTCCATGGCGGTAGCTCCATCTGCATTCACAACATATTATAGATACTAGCATTATGCTCCTCTTAATATATGTTGACCATTGGAGAATACATACCCTGTGCCTCGTCAAGCCGCTTGTTTACAAGCACGATGTCGGCATCTGCCGCATCAAGTTGCCGCTTCAGTTCAACAAACTCACCAATCTGCTAGCCACCGGACCCGCAGCCGCCTGCACATGAAAGCAGCACGGTTATTACCTGGGACTATGATCCTCTATTTGTCGTCTTTTTCGATAGCAACCAGTGTCTCAGGGGCTACTATCTACATAGGGCATACCTAGCGTGTGCGGTACCGTCAAAAAATATATTACTTTGCGTACCTCAAAGCCTCTTAGCAGGCTCATAAAAGCTTCATGCAACCCGCTTTCGGTGGATGAAATCCTCTCAACCATCGTACCCATTAGCGTATGATGTGTTTATGAGATAGTCGCTTGCTCCAGAAGATTCATCAGTGCGTCTGGTCGCGCACCAGACAGTCTCAGACTCTTTCTGTGGCTCTCCTTAGGAGCCGAGTACTCCGGACTTTGGGTGGCCGTAGGGTTGCCCTCTGGCCTAGGTGGATCAAGAGAAATCCCCCGTGACGACACCGTAGGGTTGCCCGCCTCATGAGGCGGGGAGGCATGGGGAGGCGTTTCGCTCTCCATCATCTCCGGAAGAAGATCCCCCGAAGACGAACTATGTCGAGAAGGGCTATGATCCGAACTACAAGACATACGTCTCAGTCATTGATCTCAGAAGTGAGGCAGGTTATATTTACTATAAAGTACTTTTGTTTACTTACAGCTCGGTGGAGGGCTGGTCCCCTTGCGGGTACTGTGCGGTAAGGATACCCTCTGGGGTAGGGCCCCCTGACAAAGGTTTCTTCACTCGTTTGGAAACCATTGTTTCCATGTCTTCAGAGGCGGCCCTCTTCCTTCCTTGGGGAGAAGGAATTTTAGGTTCTTCTCCCCGGTTATCCTCCTTCGCGGAGGCACTAAATCCCCCGGTTTGGATGAACAATGAGTGAGGCCCACTTGCGGCTTCTTTATTTCCCCCTTTATCTTCCCCTGATGGCGCTTGATAAGGCATGAGCTCAAGCACTCTGGCCAGTACTGGATCTGTTGAGCCTTCGGGAAGGGGGGCCGAACACCTGATCATCTTCGCCTTTTTTATCCAGTCCTGGTCAAAGAGCGGCTTTTCAGAATGATGTTGTGATAAATAAAGAGACATCATGTTTGGCCGAGGGACTACTCACTTGGGTATCTGGACGATTGCAGCTCAGACCCGCATCCTCGGTCGTGTCCGGACACTTTATTTGTGATCCGAAGAACAATCTGTACATCTCTTCGTGCGTCATGCCGAAGAAGTGCTAAATAGCTCACGGTCCTTCCGGGTTGAACTCCCACATACGGAGAGGTCGATGTTTGTAGGGCAGGACTCGACGAACTAGCATGACTTGCATTACCTTGACAAGGCTGACATCTCCCTCGAGGAGATCTCGGATACGACTCTGCAATGTCGGGACATCATTTGCTGGCCCCCAGTCTAGCCCCTTGGTTATCCATGACGCCAATTGTGGCGGGGGGGCCGAGCGGAAGGTAGGGGCGGCTACCCACTTAGTACCGCGGGGAGCTGTGATGTAAAACCACTCCCGTTGCCATAAGCTGGACACCTCCGGGAAGGAACCCTTTGGCCATGGAACATCGGTGCCTTTTCTTATTACGGCACCTCCGCATTCTGCGTGTCGCCCATTAATCATCTTCGGCTCCACATTAAAGGTCTTGAGCCATAAGCTGATGTGTGGGGTGACGTGGAGGAAGGCCTCGCACACGACGATAAACGACGAGATGTGAAGGATGGAATCCGGGGCCAGGTCATGGAAATCTAGCCCGTAATAAAACATGAGGCCCCTAACAAAGGGATCTAGACTAAGGCCTAGCCCTCGGAGGAAGTGGGAGACGAATATGACACTCTCGCCGGGCTCGGGAGTGGGAATGACCTGCCCTCGAGCAGGTAGCCTGTGAGAGATTTCGGCGGTCAGATACCTGGCTTCTCTTAGCTTCTTGATGTCCTCCTCTGTGACAGAGGAGGGCATCCACCGACCGTTAAGGTTGGATCCGGACATGATTGGAGGTCCGAAGCGCCTAGCCTGAGCTTTGGGTGTTGGAACTCAAGGTGGGGGAAGGGTTCGATTGAGTGCGAGAAGAAAAGGACAGGCCTTGGCCTCTTTATGAAGAGGGTGAATATCAAGCATCCTCCGCGTGGCCGTTTGGAACTTGCCTAAAATCGAGGAGTCATACCAATGGGCATGATTGGGTTACCCACACCCGTATTGATGAGAATCCCGTGATAAGAGAGACACGATCTCTGCTTCGACAAGACGTGCCAATAAAACCGCCTCGCGAAACGTGCAGTGGCAGGCTAGGGGAAACGATTCGAATAAAGGCCGGGCCGTGGTGTGATGCCACGTTATGAAAAGTTGTCAGCAGATTAGATTTGTGGAAATATTATTTTCTCTACAGTGCTTTGTGGAATTTGTTTTGCAGAGCCGGACACTATCCTTGTGTTCAAAATCTTCTATGGAATATGCGGAGGAGGAACCTGCCTTGTAATGCCGAAGACAATCTGCGCGCCGGACTCATCGTCATTGAAGCCTGGTTCAGGGGCTACTGAGGGAGTTCTGGATTAGGGGGTCCTCGGACAGCTGGACTATATCCTTTGCCGGACTGTTGGACTATGAAGATACAAGATTGAAGACTTCGTCCCGTGTCCGGATGGGACTCTCCCTAGCGTGGAAGGCAAGCTTGGCAATACGGATATGTAGATCTCCTCCCTTGTAACCGACTTTGTGTAACCCTAGCCCCCTCCAGTGTCTATATAAACCGGAGGGTTTAGTCCGTAGGACAAGAACAACAATCATACCATAGGCTAGCTTCTAGGGTTTAGCCTCTACGATCTCGTGGTAGATCAACTCTTGTAATACTCATATCATCAAGATCAATCAAGCAGGAAGTAGGGTATTACCTCCATCGAGAGGGCCCGAACCTGGGTAAACATCGTGTCCCCCGCCTCCTGTTACCATCCGCCTTAGATGCACAGTTCGGGACCCCCTACCCGAGATCCACCGGTTTTGACACCGACAGTGACTAGTTGTTGATTACATCTTGTAGTTGATTACTATATGGTTTATTTGGTGGAAGATTATATGTTCAGATCCATGATGCTATTTAATACTCCTTTGATCATGAGCATGTTTATTATTTGTGAGTAGTTACCTTTGTTCTTGAGGTCACGGGAGAAATCATGTTGCAAGTAATCATGTGAACTTGTTATGTGTTCGATATTTTGATAGTATGTATGTTGTGATTCCCGTAGTGGTGTCATGTGAACGTCGACTACATGACACTTCACCATATTTGGGCCTAAGGGAATGCATTTTGGACTAGTAAATATATCGTGGGTTGCGAGAGTGATAGAAGCTTAAACCCCAGTTTATGCACTATTTCGTAAGGGACCAATTGGACCCAAAAGTTTAATGCTATGGTTAGAATTTATTCTTAATATTTTTCTCATAGTTGCGGATGCTTGCGGGAGGGTTAATCATAAGTAGGAGGTTTGTTCAAGTAAGAACAACACCTAAGCGCCGGTCCACCCACATATCAAGTTATCAAAGTGGCGAACACAAATCAAACCAACATGATGAAAGTGACTAGATGAAATCCCCTTGTACCCTCAAGAAGGCTTTGCTTATAATAAGAGACCATTTTGGCCTGTCCTTTGCCTCAAAAGGATTCGGCTACCTTGCTGCATACTTGTTACTATTATCATTACTTCCTCGTTACAAATTATGTTGCTATCAAACTACTCGCTACTTATAGTTTCAACACTTGCAGTCATTACCTTACTGAAAACTGCTTGTCATTTCCTTCTGCTCCTCGTTGGGTTTGACACTCTTACTTATCAAAAAGAGCTACAGTTGATCCCCTATACTTGTGGGTCATCAAGGCTATTTTTTGGCGCCGTTGCCGGGGAGTGAAGCGCCTTTGATAAGTGGAATTTGGTAAGGAAACATTTATATAGTGTGCTGAAATTTATTTTCGCTTGCTACTATGGAAAACAATCCTTTGAGGGGTTTGTTCGGGGTATCTTCACCTCGTACGGAACCACAATTAATTGCCCCTCAACCTACTGCACCTAGTGAAAATATTGAATATGAAATTCCTTAGAGTATGATAGAACAACTGCTAGCTAATCCTTATGCAGGAGATGGAACGGAACATCCTGATATGCACTTGATATATGTAGAACAAATTTGTGGATTGTTCAAGCTTGCAGTTTTACCCAGAGATGAGGTGATGAAAAAGGTTTTCCCTTTATCTTTTAAGGGAAAAGCATTGGAATGGTATAGGCTATGCGATGATATTGGATCATGGAATTGGAATCGTTTAAAATTGGAGTTCCACCAAAATTTTTATCCTATGCATCTAGTTCATCGTGATCGGAATTATATATATAATTTTTGGCCTCGTGAAGGAGAAAGTATCGCTCTAGCTTTGGGGAGGCTTAAATCAATGTTATATTCATGCCCCAGTCATGAGCTCTCAAGAGAAATTATTATTCAGAATTTTTATGCTTGGCTTTCTCGTAATGATCAAACCATGATGGATACTTCTTGTGCTGGTTCTTTTATGAAGAAAACTATTGAATTCCGGTGGGATCTTTTGGAAAGAATTAAACGCAACTCTGAAGATTGGGAATTCGACAAAGGTAAAGAGTCAGTTATAAAGCTTAAGTATGATTGTGTTAAATCTTTTATGGATACCGATGCTTTTCAAAAGTTTAGCACTAAATATGGACTTGACTCTGAGATAGTAGCCTCCTTTTGTGAATCATTTGCTACTCATGTTGAACTCCCTAAAGAGAAGTTGTTTAAATATCACCCACCTATTAAAGATGAAACTAAAGAACCGATACCGGTTAAAGA
The DNA here is from genome assembly GCA_021605205.1 of Aegilops longissima. Classification (NCBI taxonomy): domain Eukaryota; kingdom Viridiplantae; phylum Streptophyta; class Magnoliopsida; order Poales; family Poaceae; genus Aegilops; species Aegilops longissima. The sequence continues at coordinate 298,343,090 of CM038678.1, forward strand.
AGAAACTATATTCTATAATGTTGATCCAGTTGTTCCTACTGCTTATATTGAGAAACCCCCTTTTCCTGTTAGGATAAAAGAACATGCTAAAGTTTCAACTGTGGTTAACAAAAGCTATGTTAGAACACCTAAACCAGATGAGAAAATTAGTGTAGAACCTAATGTTTCTATGGTTAAAGATCTCTTAGAAGAAGATATAGATGGGCATGTTATTTACTTCTGTGCAGAAGCTGCTAGAATTGCTAAACCCGATAAAAGGGATAAACATAGACCAGTTGTTGGCATGCCTGTCATTTCAGTTAAAATAGGAGATCATTGTTATCATAGTTTGTGTGACATGGGTGCAAGTGTGAGTGCTATTCCTTACACTTTATATCAAGAAATTAAGAAAGACATAGCACCTGTAGAGATAGAAGACATATATGTTACTATTAAACTTGCTAATAGAGACACCATATCACCTTGTGGGATTATTAGAGATGTTGAAGTCTTGTGTGGGAAAATAAAATACCCTATTGATTTTCTTGTTCTTGGTTCCCCACAAGATGACTTCTGTCCCCTTATCTTTGATAGACCTTTCTTGAACACAGTTAATGCTAAGATAGATTGTAAGAAACAAACTGTTGGTGTTAGTTTTGGTGACGAGTCTCATGAGTTCAATTTTTCCAAGTTTAGTAGAAATCATCATGAAAAATAATTTCCTAGTAAGGATGATTTAATTGGTCTTGCTTCTATTGTTGTGACACCTACTGATCCTTTAGAGCAATACTTGCTGGACCATGAAAATGATTTACATATGCATGAAATAAATGAGATAGATAAGATTTTCTTTGAAAAACGTCCTCTACTTAAACACAATTTGCCTATTGAAACTCAAGGAGGTCCTCCTCCACCTAAAGGTGAACCTGTGTTTGAATTAAAACAATTGCCAGACACTTTGCTAACCTTTCAGAACATGAAGAAGAAAGATTATTGAAAGTTCTAAGGAAGCACCGAGCTGCTATTGGATATACTCTTGATGATTTAAAGGGCATTAGTCCCACTCTATGTCAACACAAAATTAATGTTGAACCTGATGCTAAACCAGTTGTTGATCAGCAACGTCAGTTAAATCCGAAGATGAAAGAGGTGGTAAGAATGGAAATATTAAAACTTCTGGAAGCAGGTATAATCTATCCTATAGCTGATAGTAGATGGGTAAGTCCTGTTCATTGTGTCCCTAAGAAAGTAGGAATAACTGTTGTTTCTAATGATAAGAATGACTTATTCCACAAAGAATTGTTACAGGCTATAAAATGGTAATTGATTTCAGAAAATTAAACAAAGCTACTAGAAAAGATCATTACCCTTTGCCTTTTATTGATCAAATGCTTGAAAGATTATCTAAGCACACACACTTTTGCTTCCTTGATGGATATTCTGGCTTTTCACAAATACCTGTTTCTCAACCTGATCAAGAAAAGACCTCTTTTACTTGTCCTTTTGGAACATATGCTTATAGACGTATGCCTTTTGGTTTATGTAATGCACCTGCTACCTTTCAAAGATGCATGATGGCTATATTCTCTGACTTTCGTGAAAAGATTGTTGAGGTTTTCATGGATGAGTTCTCTGTTTATGAGAAGTCTTTTGATGATTGCTTAAGCAGTTTTGATCGAGTTTTGCAGAGATGTGAACAAACAAATCTTGTCTTGAATTGGGAGAAGTGCCACTTTATGGTTAATGAAGGCATTGTCTTGGGTCATAAAATTTCTGAAAGAGGTATTGGAGTGGACCAAGCTAAGGTTGATGCAATTGAGAAAATGCCATGTCCTAAGGACATAAAAGGTATTCATAGTTTCCTAGGTCATGCTAGTTTCTATAGGAGGTTTTTTAAAGACTTCTCTAAAATTTCTAGGCCTCTTACTAATCTTTTGCAAAAGGATATTCCTTTTGTTTTTTATGATGATTGTCTTGAAGCCTTTTAAACACTCAAGAAAGCCTTAATTTCTGCACCTATTGTTCAACCACCTGATTGAAACTTGCCTTTTGAAATTATGTGTGATGCTAGTGATTATGCTGTTGTTGTTGTTGTACTAGGACAAAGAGTTGATAAGAAACTAAATGTTATTCATTATGCAAGTAAAACTCTAGACAGTGCTCAATGAAATTATGCAACTACTGAAAAAGTATTCTTAGCAGTGGTGTTTGCTTGTGATAAATTTAGATCTTACATTGTTGATTAAAAATTAATTGTTCACACCGACCATGCCGCTATAAAATATCGTATGGAAAAGAAAGATGCTAAACCTAGACTTATTCGATGGGTTCTCTTGTTACAGGAATTTGATTTACATATCACTGATAGAAAAGGAGCTGAGAACCCCGTAGCTGATAACTTGTCTAGGCTTCAAAATGTTATTGATGACCCACTTCCTATTGATGATAGTTTTCCTGATGAGCAGTTAGCTGCAATAAATGTTGCTAATAGTACTCCTTGGTATGCTGACTATGCTAATTACATTGTTGCTAAATATTTGCCACCTAGCTTTACTTACCAATGAAAGAAAAAAAATTCTTCTATGATTTAAGACATTACTTTTGGGATGACCCACATCTTTATAAAGAAGGAGTAGATAGTATTATTAGACGTTGTGTACCTGAGCATGAACAGGGACAAATCTTACGGAAATGTCACTCCGAAATGTATGGAGGGCATCATGCTGGAGATAGAACTGCTCATAAGGTATTGCAATCTGGATTTTATTGGCATACTCTTTTCAAGGATGCTCGTAAGTATGTATGATCTTGTGATGAATGCCAAAGAATAGGTAATATCGGTAAGCGTCAAGAAATGCCTATGAATTATTCACTTGTTGTTGAACCATTTGATGTTTGGGGATTTGATTACATGGGACCTTTTCCTTCCTCTAATGGGTGTACACATATTTTGGTTGCTGTTGATTATGTTACTAAATGGGTAGAAGCTATTCCAACCAGTAGTGCTGATCACAACACCTCTATTAAAAATGCTTAAGGAAGTTATTTTCCCAAGGTTTGGAGTCCCCAGATATTTAATGACTGATGGTGGTTCACACTTTATCCATGGTGCTTTTTGTAAAATGCTTGCTAAGTATGATGTTAACCATAGAATTGCATCACCTTATCATCCTCAGTCTAGTGGTCAAGTTGAACTTAGCAATAGAGAAATAAAATTAATTTTGCAAAAGACTGTTAATAGGTCCAGGAAGAATTGGTCTAATAAATTAGATGATGCAGTTTCGGCTTATACAACATCATATAAAAATCCTATGGGTATGTCTCCTTATAAAATGGTTTATGGAAAAGCTTGTCATTTGCCTCTTGAGTTAGAACATAAAGCATACTGGGCAGTTAAAGAACTCAACTATGATTTCAAACTTGCTGGTGAAAAGAGGTTATTTGATATAAGCTCATTAGATGACTGGAGAACCCAAGCATATGGAAATGCAAAATTATTCAAAGAAAAAGTTAAAATATGGCATGACAAAAGAATCCAAAAGAGTGAGTTTAAAGTGGGAGAATATATTCTTTTGTACCACTCTCGTTTTAGATTCTTTGCAGGAAAGCTCCTCTCGAAATGGGAAGGCCCAAATGACATCGAGGAGGTTTACCGGTCTGGAGCCATCAAAATAAATAACTCTGAAGGTACTAACCCGAAGGTTGTCAATGGGCAACGAATAAAGCATTATATCTCAGGTACGCCTATTAATGTTGAAAGCAATATTATCCAAACTTTGACACCGGAAGAACACATAAAAGAGTCCTTCCGGAACACTCCAGAATCATCAAAATAAGGAGGTACATGATACGGTAAGTAAACAGACTCCGAAAAATCCGCAAAAATATTTTTTGTCAGTTTTGGAATATTTTAGAATTTGGAAATAATGAAACTTCCAGGAAGCGTCCCCTGGTGGGCACAAGACACCAGGGCGCGCCAGACATGTCTGGCGAGCCCAGGTGGGTTGTACCCACCTGGGACACCTCCCGTACTCCGTTTTTCTTCCATGTACTTGTCCTCCAAGATAAAAAAATCTATATATACTTCCCGAACCTGTTAATTATCGTATCATGAAGAAATCCTCTGTTCTCTTTTCCCCTTGCTGCTTTCTGTCAGATCCCATCTACCATGGCTGCTTCAAGCTCTTCCAAGGACAAGTTCTTCAAGAACGTCATCAACCCATATCTGCGGGAGGTGGTGCAGCACCCTCAGGTCATTGAGATGCATGAGGGGCTGCTTCACCTTCGCGATGTGCCCTGTCCCAAGGGGACGGGAACCATGGAGGCTAGGCTTGAAGCTGTGAAGCAAGATGTCTTCTGGTGCAAGGGTATGGTGGAGCGTGGACTCCATGCCAATTACCTAATGATCATAGACCTCTCCTGTGATCTCAAGGTGGATGCCCATGAAGGGCATCGTCTTCACCTTCAACGAGAAAATGAACTTCCTCAAAAGCCAGATCTATGACCTCCAGAACCAAGTCTTTGAATATGAGGTGAGGTTTAAAGGTATGGGTTTGGCTGCTAGTTGCAGGACCCGTGAGACTCACTCTTCCTCTTATGATGGTGGACCACTGCCATGGAAATCCGAGGACAAGACCTCTTCTTCATCACCACCACCATCTTCTTCACCACCAAAGGAGAACTGAGTATCGTGTATGGGCACTCCCCTTGGCTTCCGCCAAGCTTGGGGGAGGTGTCCCGGTATCGTATGATCCCACTATCCTTTTGCTTTTACTTCTCTTAGTTTGATCTTTTTTTCTTTAGATGAAATAAAGTTTAGTTCGATCCTTTATTCTTTGAGAGTTTCCTTAGTGATCTATCATTGTAATCGTGTGGATGTTATATAATGAAGTTAGTTTGTGTTTTTACTTTCTTTACTTTCATGTTGCAAATAAAGGAAAGAAATAAGAAAGAAAGAAAAGAGAAAGAAAACAAATAAAACAAAGTAAATAAATCAATAAGATCATATACTAATCCTATCGTAGGTGATAGCACCACATAAGGAAAAGTATAAGTAGGAAATTTTATTAGAGATTGACAAACATAGCATTAGTCAATGATGCAACTCATGAAAGAATTAATAAGGTAAGGGAAGATTCACATATAAATATACTATCCTAGAAATCTTTTGTGATTGTGAGCCCTCATCAAAATATTATATGCCAAAATTGTTGACGTTGGACAAGGAAGACAACGTAATGGTTTATGTATGTTTATATTCACATAGAAGTCATATTGTCATAGATCCTTCAACATGTGGTGCTTGCCCCCTATCTTTGCTAGCCAAAAATTCCGCACTAAGTAGAGATACTACTTGTGCATCCAAAAACCCTTAAGCCCAAATCTTTTTCAAGTGTCCGCCATACCTACCTAGGGATTGAGCAAGATCCCTCAAGTAAGTTCTCATCGGTGCAAAAAGGTAATAAAAATTGCTTCTAAAAGTGTGAGATTTTTTAGTGTAAGAGAAAATTAAGCGTTGCATGAACTTGGATGACAAAGAACAAAAGCGGCAAACTGCATAATAATGGTTGTCATATTAAGGGGCAATGTAACGTGACATTATTTTGCACTAAGGGATTGAGCATACAAACAAATAAGCGCATGCCAACCTCTGCTTCCCTCTGCGAAGGGCCTATCTTTTACTTTTATGTTTTACTTTTGTGCAAAGAGTCAAAGTTTTCCTTCTATTCCTTTTTATTTTTCTTCTTTGGCAAGCATCATGTGGCGAGGAAAGATCTAGGAACATATGTCTAGTTGAATATAGATAGCATGAGTCATTATAGTTGGCATCACCCCTGAGGTGAGTATGTTGGGAGGCGAAGCTATAAGCCCCTATCTTTCTATGTGTCCGGTTGAAGCGTTTTTCTCATGTGTACACGGTGAGTGTTAGCAACCATAGAAGACTATATGATGGTTGAGTATGTGGACTTGCCTAAAGGATCCGACATGTTACCCTTCCTAAAAAGATGATGAATTGTAGTTGCAAAGTTGACTGAGAATATAGTTTGTTGGTTTCTAATAGAGTTTTTTCTTTATACTTCGATTGTGTGATGAACTATTACTTATTCATGGGAAGTGTACGATAGAAGTTCTATGATAAATGTATTATGTTTAAATTTATTGCTGTTATAATAATCAACATGATGCTTCTATGTCCGTATTTTGTTTTTATCGACACCTCTCTCTCAAAGCATGTGGACATGTTTTTCGATTTCGGTTTTTGCTTCAGGAAAGCAAGGTCTAAGCTTGGGGGAGTTGATACGTCCATTTTGCATCATGTTTCTTACTATTATTTATTATGTTTTTATCCATAATAATGATTTTTGGAGTAATTCTAATGCCTTTTCTCTCATAATTTGCAAGGTACACACAAAGAGGGAGAATTCCGGCAGTTGGAAATCTGGACCTGAAAAAGCTACGTCAGGCCACCTATTCTGCACAACTCCAAATGAGTTGAAAGTTCACGGCGATTTTTCATGGATTATTTAAGAAATATTGGAGCCAATAACTACCTGAGGGGGGCCACCAGGTGGGCACAACCCACCTGGGCGCGCAAGGCCCCCCAGGCGCGCCCTGGTGGGTTGTGGCCTCCTCGACCCACCTCCGGTGCCCATCTTCTGGTATATAAGTCATTTTTACCTAGAAAAAAATAAGGAGAAGACTTTCAGGGCGGTGTGCCGCCGTCTTGAGGCGGAACTTGGGCAGGAGAACTTTTGCCCTCCGGCGGAGCGATTCTGCCGGGGGAACTTCCCTCCAGGAGGGGGAAATCATCGCCATCATCATCACCAACAACTCTCCCATCTTGGGGAGGGCAATCTCCATCAAAATCTTCACCAGCACCATCTCATCTGAAACCCTAGTTCATCTCTTGTATTCAATCTTGTTACCGGAACTATAGATTGGTGCTAGGGGGTGACTAGTAGTGTTGATTACATCTTGTAGTTGATTACTATATGGTTTATTTGGTGGAAGATTATATGTTCAGGTCCATGATGCTATTTAATACTCCTATGATCATGAGCATGTTTATTATTTGTGACTAGTTACCTTTCTTCTTGAGGTCATGGGAGAAATCATGTTGCAAGTAATCATGTGAAATTGTTATGTGTTCGATATTTTGATAGTATGTATGTTGTGATTCCCTTAGTGGTGTCATGTGAACGTCGACTACATGACACTTCACCATATTTGGGCCTAAGGGAATGCATTGTGGAGTAGTAAATAGATGGTGGGTTGCGAGAGTGACAGAAGCTTAAACCCCAGTTTATGCACTATTTCGTAAGGGACCAATTGGACCCAAAAGTTTAATGCTATGGATAGAATTTATTCTTAATACTTTTCTCGTAGTTGCGGATGCTTGTGGGAGGGTTAATCATAAGTAGGAGGTTTTTTCAAGTACAAACGGCACCTAAGCACTGGTCCACCCACATATCAAATTATCAAAGTAGCGAACACAAATCAAACCAACATGATGAAAGTGTCACGCCCAAGATGCGACCCTATCCTAAAGGAACTCAAAGGTCCCACCAAGGATAGAAGCGCATCTTGAAGACGCTTTTGCAAGGTGGATATCATTACATCAAGCCATTACATTATAGTTGGGGATACATACATAAGGCACAAACGCCCCAAATATACATCAACATCATACAAGAGATCAACATCCGACTACGGATGAAACATAAACATAAACTCAAGCAATATCCACCCTGCTATCCCATGCTGCTGACCAGGAACCTATCCCTCAATCGAAGAAGAAGCAGAAGAAGAACTCCAAAACAAGTAAACATCGCTCTCACATCATGATCATCATGTAACAAGTACGTGTAACTAGTGTTGTAGTAATCTGTGAGCCACGAGGACTCAGCAATCCCATTACCATGGGTATCAAGACTAGCAAATCTTAATGGGTAAGGAAGGGGTTAAGTGGTGAGGTTGCAGCAGCGACTAAGCATGTATGGTGGCTAACTTACAAAACAAGAGTGAGAAGAGGAGCTGAACGAGCGGTCTTCAACTAATAATGATCAAGAAGTGATCCTGAACTCCTACTTACGTCAAACACAACCCAAAAACCGTGGTCTCCTCTCGAATTACCCCAAAAAGAGATAATCATGGTTACGCACACGGTTGGTGTATTTTAGAAGAGTTTACTTCAAGTTTTCTACAACCGGATATTATCAAATTCCCTTCTGCCACATAACCGCGGGCATGGCTTTCGAAAGTTCAAACCCTGCAGGGGTGTCCCAACTTAGCCCATGATAAGCTCTCACGATCAACGAAGGATATTCCTTCTCCACGGAAGACCCGATCAGTCTCGGAATCCCGGTTACAAGACATTTCGACAATGGTAAAACAAGACAGGCAAGACCACCCGACTGTGTCGACAAATCCTAATAGGTGCAGCACATATCTCGTTCTCAGGGCACACCGGATGAGCGAAGCGTACATGTACCAACGTAACCCAAGTTGCCAATGGACGGTCCCGCACGGTGCTCTAGTTCGGACCAACACTTAGAGAAGCATTGGACTGGGGGGTTAAAATAAAGATGACCCTCGGGTTGGCTGACCCAAGGGAAGGGTAATAGGTTGTTAGGCAAATGTAAAACCAAGGTTGGGCCTTGCTGGAGGAGTTTTATTCAAAGCGAACTGTCAAGGGGTTCCCATAACACCCAACCATGTAAGGAAGGCAAAATCAAGGAACATAACACTGGTATGACGGAAACTAGGGCGACAAGAGTGGAACAAAACACCAGGCATAAGGCCGAGCCTTCCACCCTTTACCAAGTATATAGATGCATTAATTAAATAAGTGATATTGTGATATCCAAACATAAAACATAATCCAACATGGAGCAATCTTCATCTTCACCTGCAACTAGCAACGCTATAAGAGGGGCTGAGCAAAAGCGGTAAGATAGCCAAACAACGGTTTGCTAGGAAGGGTGACAAAGGTTAGGGGTTATCATGACAATTTGAGAGGCTTGATAAGCAAGTGGTAGGTAACGCGGCATAACGATAGCACGAGGCAACTAGCATAGCAATGATAGTAGTGAGATCCAAGGTGACGGTCATCTTGCCTGAAATCCCGCTAGGAAGAAGAACGAGTCCATGAAGAAGATGAAGCCACGAAGACGAACCAAGCGTAGTCGAATGAATCCTCACGATCGCAACGAAACGGGAACTATCGAGAAGAAGCACAACCGGAAAGAAGCAAACAACATGGTAAACACACAACACATAAGCAAGACATGATGCTCAACTAAGTATGATGCATGTGTCGGATTTCGGGTTCCGGCAGACCATTAAGGTTCGAACTCTGGGGTGCGCGTGGAGATCCAACCCTCCACCGTCTCGTACCTCGCCGAATCGCAGGGACCTAAACTACTAACAAGAACAGCACAAGAGACACAAGATTTATACTGGTTCGGGCCACCATCATGGTGTAATACCATACTCCAGTGTGTGGTGTGTGGATTGCCTCTTGGGCTGATGAGGAACAGTACAGGGAAGAACAGCATCGCGAGGGTCTTTTCTTGGTGGGAGCAATGAACTGCTGAGTGGTGTCCCATCGCTCTAGCTTGAGGATCGGGTCTCTATCTCTCTCTCTCTGGATTCCAAATGGTGGATCCTCCGTCCCACTCCTATGGTGGCTAGCTCTACTTATATAGACGAAGGCCCTGGGCCTCTTCCCAAATATTGAGCGGGAAGGGCGCCAACAATTGGCCATTTTGAAGGGGAACAACGGGTACACTTATCCTGACTAAAGTTGGTCCTCGCCTGCCAAAGGCTCCGGTGATGACGCCTGCTTGGGCTCCACTGTCACGCCCAAGATGCGACCCTATCCTAAAGGAACTCGAAGGTCCCACCAAGGATAGAAGCGCATCTTGAAGACGCTTTTGCAAGGTGGATATCATTACATCAACATTACATAATAGTGGGGATACATCCAATACATACAATGTCACATGAATACAACAATACAACATACATGAGAACAACATCCGACTAAGGATGAAACATAAACAAAACTCAAACGACATCCACCTCTGCTAGCCCAGGGCTGCCGACACGAACCTATCCCCGATCAAGAAGAAGCGAAAGAAGAACTCAAACAAGCAAACATCGCCTCTCGCCATGATCATCGCAAACCTGTACCTGCAATCGTTGTGTAGTAATCAGTGAGCCACGAGGACTCAAAGAATCCCATTACCATGGGTATCAAGACTAGCAAAGCTTAATGGGAAAGGAAGGGGTGAAGTGGTGAGGTTGCAGCAGCGGCTAAGCATATATGGTGGCTAACATACGCAAATGAGAGCGAGAAGAGAAACAAAGGAACGGTCATCAACTAGTAATGATCAAGAAGTCATCCTGAACTCCTACTTACGTCAAACATAACCCAGAAACCGTGTTCTCCTCTCGATCAACCCCGAAAAGAGACACTCACGGTTACGCACACGGTTGGTGTATTTTAGAAGGGTTTGCTTCAAGTTTACTACAACCAGATATTAACAAATTCCCATCTGCCACATAACCGCGGGCACGGCTCTCGAAAGTTTAAACCCTGCAGGGGTATCCCAACTTAGCCCATGATAAGCTCTCACGATCAACGAAGGATATTCCTTCTCCCCGGGAAGACCCGATCAGTCTCGGAATCCCGGCTACAAGACATTTGGACAGCAATAAAACAAGACCAGCAAAGCCGCCCGATGTGCCGACAAATCCCGAGAGGAGTCGCACGTACCTCGTTCTCAGGGCACACCGGATAGGTCAGCCTATGAGTAAAACCAGCCCTCGAGTTGCCCCATGGTGGCCCCGCAGTCTGCCCGTTTCGGACCAACACTCGAAGGAGCACTGGCCCGGGGGGGGGGGCTAAAATAAAGATGACCCTTGGGCTCCGGAAACCCAAGGGAAAAAGGGCATAGGTGGGGCAAATGGTAAAACCAATGTTGGGCCTTGCTGGAGGAGTCTTATTCAAAGCGAACTGTCAAGGGGTCCCATAAATCACCCGACCACGTTAGGGACGCAAAATGCGGAACATAATACCGATATGACGGAAACTAGGCGGCAAGAATGGAACAAAACACTGCATAAGGCCGAGCCTTCCACCCTTTACCAAGTATATAGATGCATTAATAATATAAGAGATATTGTGATATCCCAACCAAAATCCTGTCCACCATGGAGCAATCTTCATCTTCACCTGCAACTAGCAACACTATAAGAGGGGCTGAGCAAAGCGGTAACATAGACAAACAACGGTTTGCATAGGAAAGGTGTCAAAGGTTAGAGGCTGACATGGCAATTTGGGATGGCTTGATAAACAGGTAATAGGTAGCGCAGCATGGTGATAGAACAAAGCAACTAGCATAGCAATGATAGTAGTGAGATCCAGGGTAGCGGTCATCTTGCCTGAAATCCCGCTAGGAAGAAGAATGAGTCCATGAAGAAGACGAATGGATGAAGCCGAACCAAGCGTAGACGAACGAATCCTCACGATCGCAACGAAACATGAACTAACAAGAAGAAGCACACAACATAGTAAACACACCACACATAGACAAGACATGATGCATAACCAAGCATGATGCATGACAACGCTAGATGAGGCTACTCATGGCAAAAGATGATGCATACAAGACCAACACATCAAAGCAAGTTTAAATGAGGCCGGAAACAACATAGAACAACTCCGGTAAGTCCTCATATGCAAATTTCGAAATTGGTCCAGATCTGAATAACTTTATGTTCAAGTTGTTAAACAGCAAGTTAAGATGCACCACGATGATCTACACGAAATTCTAGTCAAGTTACATATAAAGTTCATTAGATTCGGAGCTACGGCCTAGAAGATATGAGCAAAACAAATTAAACATGGCATTAATGCAAAATGCATACAAACATCAAGCAAACACCTCAAAGCAGGGATGCAACATGATAATATGAAACTACATGCAAAACTAAGCAAGTTTCATATAGAGCACACTCAAAACGGAGCAACGGTTCAACACATACACATGGAACAAGTTTAAAGGACAAGCTGTCCAAAACAGCAACTAGGGATATGGCAAGCACCAAAACACTATGCTACAGCATCTCAACGTAATAACAAAAGGCATGGGCATGATGTACAGGTAAAGCATTACAAAACATGAACACTGAGCTATCTCCAGAAATCACTAGAACATGCTCAAACACACATGGCAAGATTGCAAATAATAACAGGTTTAGACTTAGCAGAATTCACAGGACATGGCAGAAATAACATCAGGTTAACATGTTTAGATCTATGAAACAACATGTTACAGGAACTTATCATGGCAAAAAAAAGGCATGGCATGAATCTACTAAATGCATAGAACAAAAGTCCTTTACTGACCATGAGCCAAAAGGGATCAGAAAATACAGTTGCAAGCATGTGAATATAGCAAAAACATAAAAAGATTCAGACTTGGTGCAAAACTGGAGCATGGCATAAACAGATAACAAGTAGGCATGTTTACGAGCTCGATGCACTCACTACGAGGCATTGCAGGACAAACTAAGAATACACCCAGAAACTAGACATGGCATAGAAGTTATACATGGCAAGAACAACATCATAGCATACACGGATCAACTACAACAACCTTGGCAAAATTGAATAACATGTAAACAACCTGCCAGGAAACATGTTATAGCAAAAGTAGAGCTCGATTGGCTTAAGCTATGGCACTCCATAATTGCACACAAGGGCATGGATGGATAGAGAATAACCATATGTTCAAAACATCCTTACTGAAGTATCTCAAAATAAGCATGGATCTCTCTGTAACATCAAGTTTACATGGCATAAAAATATCAGCAGAACAGGGGCTGAAATCAGCAACATCATGAAGCCTAGTTTGCATGCTTGTACTAGTCACCACAGAGATCACAAAAATACATGGCATACACCCCTGTAAAGATGGCATGGCATATTAGAAAACACATGTAGGACTCAAGTTCATAGGGTGCACACATCAATCATGGCAAAAATGACAAAAGTGCATGTTCTGATAAGAATCTGAAACTAACATCACATAGCCCTCTTGCAACAGCATTTCGGGCATCAGGATGAGCTCAAATGTAAATGATGCAATGGAATGAAATGATGTACTCGTTGAGACGAACAATTTGACATATTATACGCACAAAACGGAGCTACGGATGCAGAGATACAATGCTATGAACATGGCATGATTATGTGCAAATCTCGGGGACTTGGCAGAATTTTGGAGGGGGAAAGTCAACCTTCGGATCTCAGATCCAGATCGGCGCGGAACCCGAGGACGGCCGGAGACGGGGCGGCGGCTCGCGTGAGACGGCGCCGGAGAGGGCGAGGAGGGCGCGGCGCGGCGCGCCGCCGGAGGAGCTTCACCAAGGGTCGGAGGAGCCCGGTGGCGGGTTGGCGCCGAGCGCCGGAGGCGGCAGGCGGAGGCGCCGGGCGAAGCGCCGGAGCGCCGGCGGCGGCGGGATGCTCATGGCGCGCGCTGGCGCTGCTGGTGCGACGACTGGCGGGTCGCCATGGTGGCAAGGGCGGCTGAACGGGCCACGGGGCCCGCGGCGGGCCGAAAGCGGCCGGGCGCAGTAGGTGGAGGCGGCGGCGACACGTGGCAGGCTGCCATTGCCGCGGGGCGTCTGGCGGGCGCCGGACATGTCCGGAGGCGGCGAGGGAGATTTGCTAGGGTTAGGGGTGGAATGACCCGAAAATTTCGGGGAAGGTCTAGTTTTATAGGTAGAGGGAGCTAGTCGAGTCCAAATGAGGTGCGGTTTTCGGCCACGCGATCGTGATCGAACGACCGAGAGCATGGAGGGGAGTTTGCTGGGTTTTGGGCCACTTGGAAGGGGTGTTGGGCTGCAAAGAGAAGGAGGCTTTTATGGTTCCCCGGTTAACCGTTGGAGTACCAAACGACCTCCAAATGGCACGAAACTTGACAGGCGGTCTACCGGTGCTAACCAAGGCCGCTTGACAAACCTCGGTCCATTCCGAGACTGTTTAACACCCGCACATGAAAAGAGGTAAAAGGGAGCGTCGGAGGACATAGGAGTGTCGGATTGCAAAACGGACAACGGGGAAAATGCTTGGATGCATGAGACGAACACGTATGCAATGCAATGCACATGATGACATGGCAAAATGCAACACGCAAGCAAACGACATGGAAATGAAGGCGAATAACTGGCAGACACCTGGCGCATCGAACTCAGGGCGTTACAACTCTCCTCCACTAACAAGAGATCTCGTCTCGAGATCTTAGGAACGAGATGGAAGAAAAGAGGAAGAGGTGAAACAAGAGCTGAAGAGGGAAAGGGAAGAAAGTCGAGAATACTCGAGTCGGAAAGAGGAACGACGAATATGATAAGAATCAAAAGGTGAATGAATAAGATAGACTCTAAAACCACTCCGGTTAGAAAAGGAAAAGAACGAAAGAATTAGGAAGCACTCTGGCTAAACATGGAAAGAATATAACATGAACTTGAGATGATGGAACAATAGTTGATGAGAGGAACAATACAATGCCTCCAGAAGAATTGGAAGAGTTGAATGAAAAGGAACAGAGAAGAAGATGTCAACTTCTACCACGAATGAATTTGAAAGCATCCTTGAAAGGAAGGATTGAATGGAGTTGTTGGAAATTCAAAAACAAAAGAATTGCTTGTTGTGGACTTACAGATAACATCTTAAAATTATGAGGTGATCACCGGCCACAAATGGAAATGGTTGAAAAGCTGAGAAGATCGAAGAAATGCAAAACTCCACTTCAAACGAATATGGAGAATTAATTGCACTTCGAGACGTAAGAGGAAAAGATACTTGAGCTCCTTCAACAGGAACCTTGATGAACTCTTGAAGAATGAATTAAATCGACGAACCACCGTGAAGAACTCCGGTAACAAAAGGATGATGAGATAGAATTGAGGGATGGAAAGAATAAGATAAAAGTTTTATGATGATTTAGATGGAGCTTGATGAGACAAGCGAGAAGCTTGGAACTCCGAAGGAAAAGATGAACAACTTAGAACCGAGAGATTATTCATCATGAACAATCTCCGAAGGAAGAAATTAATCAACTTGATGAAAGAAGAATAAGACTTATGTTATGCGTATCCTTCACCAATTTAAATTGATGACAAGCAATGGATTTGCATACCACTTATTCGCTTTGAAAAAAAAATATTGAGGAGAGATATAGTGCAAAACTTGAGAAAGGTCTTCATGAACCACCAGTAGGATTTGGAAAGAACGAATTAATTGATATGCCGACAAGGAATAGGAATGTTGAACGAACCACCGTTAGAAATGAAAATGAACGAAGAAAAGATAAAGAATTGCCGGGAAGAATTAGAGCAAGCACGAAGATACTTGAGGGAATTTAGAGACAAGAGAACGAAGAGATCGCAAACTGATTAAAGAGCAAAGCACCGAAAGAGTATGGAGACGAACGAAAAGGCATGAATATAGAATAATCGAAGAACAGATTAGAAAAACTTAGAACAAAAAGATATTTCGAAAAGATGGCTTCCGAATGGTCGAGAGAGAAAGCAACTCCTGAAATACTCTGGATGGATGAAAAGAATTGCACGACTGGAAACAATTTGATAGGATAACATCGAGCTAGCACCGCGAATCTCCGGGAGAACGAACAAGATTTAAGAGAAATTCTTCTTCGGTCTTCAAATGTTGAGAATGACGACGAGAAACACCATCAAAATTGTTGAGATACTCCGGGAGAATGAAAAGAGAAAAGATTGAACCAAACATAAGGGAATTTGAAAGCGATCTTGGAGAAGGCATCTGATTGATGAAATTCATACTTACGTCAAACTTCAAAAGAACTTGAGAATAACTCCGGGAAAAAACAGAAGAGTCAGGTAAGATCCTGGGAAAGACCTGTGGGTTAGGGCCCACTAAAAATAAACACCGTTGAGAGGGATTGTCGAATGAGAAATGATGCACCGGAACGATTGAAAGATTTGAATGAGGTGACAACCTCGAAATAATTGAATGCAAGCACGAATCTTCTGAGATGTCTGCAACACTCCGGAACGATTAAATGACAAGAGGTGAACGAGCAAAGGGAAAAATTTGAGCAGAGGGAAAGAATATGATCAACAACGAAAAGCTTGAATTGGATTCACCGGAAAGAAAACAAGACAAACATTGTGTGACGCCCCCGATTTAATCGTACACTAATCATGCACGCAAACGCATATGATCAAGATCGAGGACTCACGGAAGATATCACAACACAACTCTACAAATAAAATAAGTCATACAAGCATCATAATACAAGCCAGGGGCCTCGAGGGCTCGAATACAAGTGCTCGATCATAGACGAGTCAGCGGAAGCAACAATATCTGAGTACAGACATAAGTTAAACAAGTTGCCATAAGATGGCTAGCACAAACTAGGATACAGATCGAAAGAGGAGCAGGCCTCCTGCCTGGGATCCTCCTAGCTTTCGAAAGTTCAAACCCTGCAGGGGTGTCCCAACTTAGCCCATGATAAGCTCTCACGATCAACGAAGGATATTCCTTCTCCCGGGAAAACCCGATCAGTCTAGGAATCCCGGTTACAAGACATTTCGACAATGGTAAAACAAGACCAGCAAGACCACCCGACTGTGCCGACAAATCCCGATAGGGGCTGCACATATCTCGTTCTCGGGGCACACCGAATGAGCGAAGCGTACAGGTACCAACGTAACCCAAGTTGCCAAGGGACGGTCCCGCATAGTGCTCTAGTTCGGACCAACACTTAGAGAAGCATTTGCCCGAGGGGTTAAAATAAAGATGACCCTCGGGTTGGCTGACCCAAGGGAAGGGTAATAGGTTGTTAGGCAAATGTAAAACCAAGGTTGGGCCTTGCTGGAGGAGTTTTAATCAAAGCGAACTGTCAAGGGGTTCGCATAACACCCAACCGTGTAAGGAACGCGAAATCAAGGAACATAACACCGGTATGGCAGAAACTAGGGCGGCAAGAGTGGAACAAAACACCAGGCATAAGGCCGAGCCTTCCACCCTTTACCAAGTACATAGATGCATTAATTAAATAAGAGATATTGTGATATCCCAACATAAAACATAATCCAACATGGAGCAATCTTCATCTTCACCTGCAACTAGCAACGCTATAAGAGGGGCTGAGCAAAAGCGGTAACATAGCCAAACAACGGTTTGCTAGGAAGGGTGACAAAGGTTAGGGGCTATCATGGCAATTTGGGAGGCTTGATAAGCAAGTGGTAGGTAACGCGGCATAGCGATAGCACGAGGCAACTAGCATAGCAATGATAGTAGTGAGATCCAAGATGACGGTCATCTTGCCTGAAATCCCGCTAGGAAGAAGAATGAGTCCATGAAGAAGATGAAGCCACGAAGACGAACCAAGCGTAGTCGAACAAATCCTCATGATCGCAGCGAAACAGGAACTATCGAGAATAAGCACAACCGGAAAGAAGCAAACAACATGGTAAACACACAACACATAAGCAAGACATGATGTTCAACCAAGTATGATGCATGACAAGACTACATGAAGCTACTCATGGCAAGAGATGATGCATATAAGAACAACATATCAAAGCAAGTTTAAATGAGGCCAGAAACAACATAGAACCATTCCAGTAAGTCCCCATATGCAAATTTCGAAATTGGTCCAGAACTGAATAAACCTTATGTTCAAGTTATTAAACAACAATTTAGGATGCACCAAGATGATCTACACGAAATTCTAGTCAAGTTACATATAAAGTTCATTAAATTCGGAGCTACGGCCTAGAAGATATGAGCAAAACAAGTTAAACATGACATAGATGCAAAATGCATTCAAGCTTCAAGCAAACACATTCAAAACATGGATCCAACAAGGTAATATGAAACTAAATGCAAAACTAAGCAAGTTTCATATAGAGCACACTCAAAACGTAGCAACGGTTCAACACATATACATGAACAAGTTTAAAGGACAAGCTGTCCAAAACATCAACTAGGCATATTGCAAGCATCAAAACAACGTGCTACAGCACCACAACATGAAAAAAAGGCATGGACATGATGTACAGGTAAAGCACGACAAAACATGAACACTGAGATATCCCCAGAATCACAAGAACATGCTCAAAAGGACATGACAAGATTGCAAATAATAACAGTTTCACAGACTTCGCAGGATTCGCTGTGCATTGCAGAAATAACATCAGGTTGCAATGTTTAGAGCTATCAAATAAAATGCTACAGGAACTAATCATGGCAACCAAAGGCACGTAATGAATCTACTAATTGCATAGAACAAAAGTCCCTTACTGACCATGAGCCAAAAAGGATCAGAAGATATGATGGAACCCATATAAACATAGCAAGTTTTATTACTAGGTTCAGACTTAGCAGAAAACTGAGCATGGCATAAACAGAATTATGAAGGCATCTATGTGAGCTCGAATCACTCATCACAAAGCATTGCATGTCAAGACAAGCTTACCTACAGTAAGATGATATGTTCATGAAGCTAACCATGGATCACTAACAACAACCATGGCAAAATTGATTAACATGTAAACAATCTGCCAGGAACATTTTATAGCAAAAGTAGAGCAAGATTAAGACATGATAGAGCTCTCCATAAATGCAAACAGGGGCACGGATGAATAGAGCATAACATGTATAAATAAACATCCTTAGTGAACATCTCCAGATTATGCATGGAACTCATGGTCGCAGCAAGCAAAGATAGCAACATGATATAACCGTTTCAGCATTGACAGAACATTAACAGCAAGTAGCCCACTTCACAAGCTTGATGCACTCACCACAAGGCACACAAAAATACATGGGTTGCACCCCTGTGAAGATGGCATGGATATGCTTCTAAAACATGTAGATATCATGCTCATAGGATGCACACAGTAAATGAAACAAAAAAGACAAATCATCAAGTTATAACAGTCTCAGCAGGTTAACATCACATAGCACTCTTGCAACGATGATAAGGCACCAAGATGAACTCAAACAAGCATGCCACAATGGAATGAAATGAAGATAATCTCACAGTGAACATTTCATATATTACGCATGCAAAACGGAGCTACGGATGATGAGTTATGGCATGTTGAATAGAGGACCAGAATGCAAAATTTCCAGGACTTGGGAGAATTTTACCCTCGCGAAACGGGACGAGGTCGAACCGGGACGGAGGGATCCGAGGGGGACGTGCGCGTTTGGTTCGAAGGATGGGTGGATCTGGTCCAACCCGGGCGGGTCTTGCCGGAGACGAGGGTGGCGAGGCCGCGGGAGCGCCGACGAGGGGCTCCGACGACGGGGGCGACGGGATCCGGCGAAACAGAGCGGCAGAGGTCCGGATCCGCCGGAGTCGAGGCAGGCCGCCGGCACTAGAACTCCGCGACCAGCGGGCGGCGGCGCGCTGCCGCGGAGGGCAGCACATGATGGCGGCAGAGGACGGCGGAGGAGCGGCGGTGGCGCGCGGGCGAGGCGGGTCGCGGGCGGCGCTGCAGCGGCGGCGGTGCTCGGGCGGCGTGGCGCAGCGGGAGGCGCTGGCGGCGGGCGGAGCGGGCGGGTGGCGGCGAGATCCGGGCCCGTGCGGGCCCGCGATGGGCTCCGCGGGCCGGCGGCACGGAGGAGAGAGAGGGCTGGCGGCGGATGACATGGCAACACGTGATTGGCTCGGGCACGGCGGGCGGACATGTCCGTCGGTGGAGAAGAAGAGTCCGGCGGCGGAGAGGGAAGATTGCTAGGGTTTCATCTGCATGAATTTCGAGGGGGGGGGACATATTTATAGCTAGAGGGAGCTAGGAGAGTCCAAATGGAGTGCGGTTCTCGGCCACGCGATCATGATCTGACGATGGAGGACATGGAAGTGGTTTAGATGGGTTATTGGGCTGTTTTGGAGGGGTGTTAGGCTGCAACACAAAGAGGGCTTTTACGGTTTCCCGTTTAACCATTGGAGTATCAAAAAGACTCCAAATGGCACGAAACTTGACAGGTGGTCTACCGGTGGTGTACGAAGGCCGCTTGGCAAATTTCGGTCCATTCCGAGAATGTTTAACACCCGCTCACAACAAGAGACAAAAGGGGGACGCTGGAGAACATAGGAGTGTCGGATTGCAAAACGGACAACGGGGAAAATGCTCGGATGCATGAGACGAACACGTATGCAATGCAATGCAATGCACATGATGACATGGCAAAATGCAACACGCAAGAAAACAACATGGCAATGAAGGCGAATAACTGGCAGACACCTGGCGCATCGAACTCGGGGCGTTACAGAAAGTGACTAGATGAAATTCCCGTGTACCCTCAAGAACGCTTTGCTTATCATAAGAGACCGTTTTGGACTATCCTTTGCCTCAAAAGGATTGAGCTACCTTGCTGCATACTTGTTACTATTATTGTTACTTGCTTGTTACAAATTATCTTGCTATCAAACTACTCGCTACTTACAGTTTCAGCACTTGCAGACATTACCTTACTGGAAACTACTTGTCATTTCCTTCTGCTCCTTGTTGGGTTCGACACTCTTACTTATCGAAAAGAGCTACAACTGATCCCTTATACTTGTGGGTCATCATAGATGCATGCAGGAGTTGGTCTACTAATCTTGGACGTGATGCGTATATATTGATCATTGCCTTGGATATCGTCATAACTATTCGATTTTCTATCAATTGCCCAACAGTAATTTGTTTACCCACCGTGTGCTATTTCTTGAGAGAAGCCACTAGTGAATTCTAAGGCCCCGGGTCTATTCTTTATCATATTTGCTTTCCGATCTATTTATTGCCACTTTTATTTCCAGATCTATTATTGCAAAAATCCAAAAATACATTGCTGCACTTCTTATTTGCATCTTTTATTTCGCTTTTTATCGAGATCTATTTATCCAATCTATCACAATTTTATCCCGTGAACTTGACAATTTCTGGTGCCGTTACCCGAAGAAGGGATTGAGAACCCCTTATACGTGTCGGGTTGCAAGTATTTGTTCTTTGTGTACATGTACCGTTTACATAGTGTTGCTTGGTTCTCCTACTGGATTGATACCTTAGTTTCATAACTAAGGGAAATACCAACCGTAGTTGTGCTGCACCATCCCTTCCTCTTTGGGGAAATACCGACGTAGTTCAAGCGACATCAAAAGGAATTTCTGGCGGCGTTGCCGGGGAGACATCATCAATATCTATCAGGATCCTAATCACAAATCTCATCTCCTTGTAATTCATATTATTTTCCATTTGCCTCTCGTTTTCATCTCCCCCACTTCACAAAAATTTGCCTTTTTATTCGCCATCTTTTCTTTTGCTTTTTTCCTGCTTGATCTTTTGTTTGCTTGTGTTGCCATGTACCTTCTATATGCTTGCATCTTCACTTGCTAAAAATCTATTGATATGGATCCCCATCCACTTTCTAATCTTTTTAAAAGATCCAATCATGATGAACCAATTGTTAGTGAGTTGAGTGCACTAGATTATCTTTATGAAGTTTTTCTTGAGGTTCGTGAATCGGAAAATTGTGATGAAGAAATGTATGAAGTGATTCATGATAACTTCTTGAATGAAAAGCATGATTGCAATGATTTTACTATAAATTCTATTAATGTCAATTGTGCTAAAAATATGCAAAACCCCAAGCTTGGGAATGCTAATTTGCTATGTGCATTAGTTATTGCAATGATCAAGATTGGGGTGATTCTTCTTATGATCTTGAAAATTTATTTAAGCCTCATGATGAATATGATATTGATGATAATGTTTGCAATAATATTGAAAGTGGGTTTGGAAGAGCGTCAACTTTAGGTAAAAATAATCCCACATATTTGGAGAGTGTTCAATATTATGATTTTTTTATGAAAGTGGTTTCAGAGAGGTCATGACTTTTGTTGATGTTAATCCCACTATCTTGGAAGATTATAAGACTTTTATGCATGTGGATCATGAAAATAAAATTTTATATGATTGCTATATTGTTGAATTTGAGTATGATCCTACATGTAATTATTATGAGAGAGGACAATATGGTTGTAGAAATTTTCATGTTACTAAATTACCCCTCGTTATGTTGAGATTTTCAATGTTTTATTCCCCTCCTTTGCATATGCTAGATATTTCTTGTCTTGATAATTTGTTTACTTATAAAATTCATATGCATATGAAGTATGGTAGACTTAAATGTGTTTGGCACATGTTTCAAGATGCTATCTCTTTGTGTTTTAATTATTATCTTTTGTATGAACATCGTTGAAATTTTATGCCTAGATAGGGGCATAAGACGATAGTGCTTGTTGGGAGGCAACCCAATGAATAACATTTATTTTTGCATTTTTCTTTCTGCTTTCGAGTGTTTGCACAATTACGCCACTATTATGATTGTGTTTTTATTTTTATTTAGTTTTTATGCCAAGTAAAGCCTTTGGGATTATGTTTGGTGATAGTTGATTAGATCTTGTTGGAAAACAGAAACTCTTGCGTCCAGTAAGATAATTTTCATAAATCACATAAGTGACAAAAATTATGAATTTTCTACAAAAGATTAATATACAAATTGCCTACATCATCCTAAATTTTCAGAATTTTTGGAGTTACATAAGTATACAAAGTTTTCAGATTGCTACAGACTGTTATGTTTATGACAGATTCTGTTTTCGTCGCATTGTGTGCTTATTTTGATGAATCTATGGATTGTATCGGGGGGTATATGCCATGGTAAAGTTTGAATACAGTAGATATAATGCAATAATAAAATATGAATGGGTTCGCTACAGTACTTAGAGTGGTGATTTGCTTTCTTATACTAACGGATCACACAAAGGTTTTTGTTGAGTTTTGTGTGATTGAAGTTTTCAAGTTTTGGGTGAGATCACAATGGATGAAGGAATTAAGTAGTAAGAAGATCCTAAGCTTGGGAATTCCCCCATGGCACCCCAAGTTATTATCCAAAGAGAAACAAGCAACTAATCTTGGGGATGCCCTGGAAGGCATCCCCTCTTTCTTCTAACGACCATCGATATTTTACTTGGAGGTATATTTTTATTCATCACATATCATGAGTTTTGCTTGGAACGTCTTTTATTATATGAATCTTTGCTTGTTTTGCCTTTTAGTTTGTGTGTCGGTGCAATAAGCCCTGGGTCTGTTTCCCAGACTGTGCACATGCACGAGAACAAGATTACAGCACCATGGTCAGATTGAAGCTCAAGGGATCAGTTCTTCAAGGGACCGGCGTGCAGCACAAGAAGATCAAGAAGAGCCAGAAGAGCGAGACAATGCTAAGGGAGAAACCTCCCTTGACAGGAAGGAGGGCCTGGCAAGGATGGGGTTACCCCCAGAAGCAAGCCTTCGGGTCCTCCCGGCAGGCATGCCGGGGCTTGCGGAGGCAGAACCACCTCACCGCACCACCTCATCACGACACACGTCATTGATCGATGTGGTGTTAGGCTCCAAAGTGACAAAGTGGCTGCTATTTTCCACATGGCAGCCACTTCCTACAAAAAATACCTCCAAGTGACACCCGTCCTGCGACATGTCGAGCAGGCGCGAAGCTGGCAAAATAGCCCGGCAGGGCCTGCCGGGCGAGCTGTGATGTGAAGTTGAGTGGCGCAGTTAAGGCGCTCTGTCAGCCTGCAGAGTTAGGTATGATAGCACTGTTTGCTATCTAATCAGTGCATAATGACTGACTTTCCACTATGGTGAACCCTTTATCTATAAAAGGAGGCCCAAGGCAACCGTAGAAAGGGTTGGTGAATCCATCCCCTCACTCACTCATACACACGTAGCCATTTTCGCCCTGAGGCAACCCTGTCGGGCAAGCGTGTTGCGCTCACCACCATTTTTCCACCATCAATCCACCAAAGCAGGAGTAGGGTTTTACGCCTCACGGCGGCCCAAACATGGGTAAAAACTGCCTGTGTGATCTCTGTCGTGCTGTTCCACGCTCCTCTGCTCTTTGCCATCCCCCTGCCGAACCAGCAAGGGATCCTTGGTCCCATAGGTGGCCGTGGTTTCCCGCGACATCTTTGGCGCGCCAGGTATGGGGGATCACTTGCGTGAAGCTGAAAGCGTGAGCAGCACATCATCTTCATCGCCATTTTCATCATCGACGCCTCCATCGACTATGGCGCCCAAGAAGAAACACGGTGATTCAGCTCACCCGTCCACCTCGAAGGCTCCGCCACCCACGGCCACCAATGCCGTAGGGGGTGCAGAGGCATGCAAGGATGTGTACACTGCGGGGAACGCGATCGACGCAGACGATGTTGTCACCACCTCCCCCGCGGCCGAAGCTAGAGCGGGAGGCACCGGAGGAGAGCAACATCAGCAACACCACAGTGGTCATGCTCCACGAGGTGCGAACAAAGGGATTATACCGTCTATACCTCTTCCCCTCGCCGAAGGGCACAACCACAGTGGTGGCGCCCGGTCTGCGGCGAATCGCCGCCCTCCAGCCACCCCCGCCACGGGCACGGCCCCAGCGTGTGCGCCTCTCCCGGAGCGGGTTGACCCAGCCACTGTGCCCAATGGGACCACAAGCCCTCAAGCGCCTTAACCGCACCACCATGCCATCCAAATGGCTGGCTCGCAATAGCGAGGGCATGACGCAGTCGCCACCGACACAGTTAGGAGTTGGGCGACGGTACGATCTACATCATCATCGCCAATGCCAAGCACTGCTACGGAGGCCATGGCGTGGGCCTGGCTGCTGTTGAGGTTCCCACCGGTGGCCGATCAGATGGATGAATGGAGAGCCACCATTCAGAGTCTGATTGGCTTCGGCGAGGCTGGTGGCTCACCGCAAGCTGGC
The DNA here is from genome assembly GCA_021605205.1 of Aegilops longissima. Taxonomy (NCBI): domain Eukaryota; kingdom Viridiplantae; phylum Streptophyta; class Magnoliopsida; order Poales; family Poaceae; genus Aegilops; species Aegilops longissima. Next base: position 298,367,937 of record CM038678.1, read on the forward strand.
CCGCCGTGGTCTCCCAAAGCAACGACAACGGCTCGCGCTGCTGGCCGTATGGAATGGGCCACCCCCACTGTGCAGTCCCCACCACGGAAACTAGCATGCGCGGTGCAGAATGAAGGACCCGACAACGTCTCGATGGCCTGTTTTGACCCTCAAGCACGTCCAGGCCAATAGCAAGCCCCAGAGGACAGGTGGAGGGGAGGCGCACACGTCATCATCGAGCGACGCCGCAACGACCATCGTATGACCAATGGGTGCGATGGTCCCAGCGTCGACGAGCCTGCGTTCGAGGACAGTGTCGGATCACGGGTTCCGGCAAAACCCTTAAGCTTCGAACTCTGGGGTGCACGCGAAGTTCTCCCCCTACCAATCCACGTCCTAGCTTGCTAAGATCTCAAGGGAGAACTCAACAAACTCACAACACGAGGGACGCAAGATTTATACTGGTTCGGGCCACCGTTGTGGTGTAATACCCTACTCCAGTGTGGTGGCGGTGGATTGCCTCTTGGGCTATGGTTGAACGGTTACAAGGGGAAGAACAGCCTCCTAAGGTTGAGATGTTCTTGCGCTCTGTGTGTGGGTGAGGATTGGCTTCTGATCTGGTTCCGTCCTCCCCTATCGTGGTGGCTGGTCCTATTTATAGAGGCCCTGGTCCTCTCCCCAAATATTGAGCGGGAAGGGAGCCAACAACGGCCAATTTGAAAGGGGACAACTAGTATAGCTTATCCTGACAAAAGCGGTCTTTGCTTGCCAAAGGCTCTGGTGGTGACGCCGCCTTGGGCTCCATGACGACCTCCGTCTTGCCGTCTTGCTGGTCTTGGTCTCGTTGCACCAATAGGGAAACCTTTGCTTGACACCTTGGTACTCCTCACCTGCACTTGCTTACTTAGCACCAAAGGGGAAACAAGGACACTCGCGGCTACCGGCGCCTCGCCGATCTTGATCGTCATGGCTCACGTCACGAGAACCTCGCGAGGTTTGCCTTGCCTTGAACTCTCCGCCCCTCGCGAGCCAACCTGGTGAGGCCGCTCCTGAGGAGGTCTTGTGTCGTCTGCCTCACGAGGCTTGGCCCCTCGTGAGTGTCTTGAACGCATTGTTGATGAAGATGCGCCGTACAGGCCCACGTGCAGAGCCACACCGTGGGCCGCAGGCAGGCAAGTCTAGGGACCCCATTCCCAGAACGCCGACAGTAGCTCCTGGGCCCAAGGCGCGCTCGGGCTTGGCTTCTAGGAGAAGCCAAAGGTCCAGTGCGGAGCGCCGCGGGCCCCAAAAGCCTGCGGCCTTGGTCGACGCGTGGAGGTTGACGTGACGTGGGCATCTCCGCTTCCCCATGCTGCCTTGGAATCTGCCTGGCTATGCGGCCCCCGCTACCTACATAGTTATTCTTCCATTGCCCGAGCCATACTTCCCCAATTCCTCTGTTTCCCCGAGACTCTGCTGCTCCTCTCTAATCTGACCTGAGCTCTGCCCGCTTCATCACCATGGCGCCAAAACAAGCGGATAAGGGGAAGAAATCTCTGTCTTCTGCCAGTGCGCCTCCCGCCATAGAGCCCGCGGTCGGCCGATCGCTAGTGCTCAACGATGAGACCATGGGCAAGGTGCGCCTCATGCTTGCCTCCAGTTTCAACGAGTGGGGAAAGACGGTGGCCTGGCCTCCGTCTCGTGCTCGTATTGACCGGGCAACCACCGAGGCCCCAATCTTCATCGATGCCCTTTGGGCCGGCCTGATTCCCCCTTTCTCCGCCTTCTTCAACGCGGTGCTTGAACATTACCAGATCCACAAGATGCATCTCGGACCCCAATCCGTGACTCTCCTCGCCGTCTTCGCCTTTGTTTGTGAGGCCATGGTGGGCATTACCCCTTCAGTGGACCTTCTCCGCTATTTCTTCTCATTACATCGATGGATCCTCGCAAAGCTCGGGTGCGTGAGCTTCAGGCTGTGGCTGCGACGGCAGCGCGAGGATCGACTTCGAGCTTCCTCCATCCACGAGCGAAGCTCGACACGGTCGGTATTTGTCGATGCCGGATGCTCAGCCCTCTGCTCCATTCTTTGTCAAGCACTGCTGCTCCTAACTCCGGTTGGGGCCACGAGAGGCTCGCGAGCCTGTCTTGACCCCACCTGCTCAAGGCTAAGGAGGTTGAAGGACCGTGGCGGATCGCGCCTATGGTGGTGAAGGAGTTCGTCAGGCGCCAAGTCGCTCCGCTTCAGCGCCATTCTCGCCCGATGTGGGCTTTGCTCAGCAGTCAGGACCATATGATGCTTCAGGAGTCCGGGCTCCCTCTTGAGACGCGGCAAACAGTGCTCGAGGTCCTGACGGGTGTCCCTTCGTCGGACGACATTCCTGGGAAGAGCTATCTGCTGTACCGCTGCATGAACAAGGTAGAATTTGTAGAGCACATGCCTTCCTTTGATGAGTGGGGGCTGCGCCCGGACGGCCCGGTGGGGCCCCGCGAGAACCCTGTCGACGTGGTTCCCTTCTTCGCTGCTGGCGCCAAGCTCGTCACGAGTGTGGATGCAGGGGGGCGAGCTCCGTTGGAGGCTGGTGGCCTGAGTGCTGAGGTGCATATGCCACCTGGGGATCTTGGGGCATCGTCCTCGGGAGCTCATGATTCCTCCCCTGGGGCGTCGGTTGCGGAGGCGATGCAGCACGCGGCTCCCGAGGCCAAAGCTCCGGAGGCCTCGGGGGGTTGCGGCCAGACGGCGCTCGACTGCTCTCCTCAGCTCGGTGCCCCTGAAGCTATCCCTCCGAGCGCTTCCCCGGCTGCGCCCCGTGCCTGCTGCCATGTCCAACGATTCGGTCGGCTTTGCGTGGATTTCGAGGAGCTCCGAAAGAGGAAAGGATCCCCGAGCAGCAGCGGTATCTTCGGGCCGTTGAAGCGGAGGAGGTACATCACCGTTGATGAGTAAGTACTATATCTTTGTGATTTCTTTAGTGCTGCTTCCCTTCCTGACGTTAGCTCTTCAGGGCCCCTTCCATCAAGGCAGCTGTGTCCCCTGAGAAGCAACCTCCTCTTTCCTCGACTCCCCCGCTGGCCTTGAGCGCCCCGGGCCTGCATGACGTCCCTGGAGAAGGGTCGGTTGGAGAGGCGCGCTCGCCTCCACGACGCTTTGAATCTACGGCCTCGTCGTCCTTTCTCCACGGCCTGGCTTGGAGCTTGGCGGGCGTGCCCAGTGCCCCTCCTCTAGTCATGGACAGTAGCTGGTTGGCTTCGGTCTTTGGCTCCTCTTCAAGCAGCGGGCCCCGACTGGCTAGGGCCCCTCGCGAGGCCTGGCTGGCGCCTGGGGCAGCACCAGCCCCTAGCCCCCTACCGAGAGGGGGTGCGCCGCTTCACGCCCCGCCTGCAGCCCCCGTGGTGGAGGACGAGGTGGGCCGTGGGCTTGAGTTTGAGCACGAACAAAGCGTCATTCGCCACGAGCTCTTCCAGGAGGCGATGTGCGCGATGAACCGACTTGGTGGTGAACTCGCGGACATCGACGTGCGCCTCAAGGCTGAGGGTCTTCGGCTGGTGGAGGAACTGTCGGCGTTCTGGGAACGGGGGTCCCCAGACTTGCCTACCTGCGGCCTGCGGCGTGGCTCAAAGGGGGGCCCATCATGGTCCATCTTCATCAACACGAGCTCAAGACCCTCGCGAGGGGCCAAGCCTCACGGGGCGGACGACAGGAGCTTCCTCAGCGCGCCTCTCATCAGCTGGCTCGCGAGGTGGCGGAGAGATCAAGGCGGGTGCCTCACGAGGTGCCGATGACGCAAGCCATGACGACTAAGAGCGCCCAGCGGGCGCCAGCCAGCAAGGTCCTCGCTTCCTCTTTGGTGCAAAGGAGCAAGCACAAAGTAGGGCATCAAGCAAAGGCGCCCATTTCGTGCAACAAGACCAAGACCAGTCCAACGGCAGGAAGGAAGTCATTGTGGAGCCCAAGCCAAGGCCACCACCGTGAGCCTTTGACAAAGCGAGGACCAACTTTAGTCGATAAGTGTACCATATGTTCCCTTCAAAATGGCTAATTGTTGGTGCCCTTCCCGCTCAATATTTGGGAAGAGGCCCAGGCCTTTGCCCATAATAGGGCTAGCCACCCACAGGGTAGCGGGGTTGAATCTAGAGATCTGAATAGGCAGAGAGATAGAGAGAAGCCACCGAACTCCCCTAGCAGTTCGTCAGATCAGCCAAGAATGACCTTCAGAGGCTGTTCTTCCTTGTATTGCTCATCACCATCAGCCCAAGAGGCAATCCACCACACCACAAACTAGAGTAGGGTATTACACCACAATGGTGGCCCGAACTAGTATAAACCCTGTGTCTCTTGTGCTGTTCCTTTCGTAGTTTAGATCCTAGCGAGGCGGCGGGGTGCAGGTAGGTAGAGGGCGAGATTCCGCGCGCACCCCAGTGTTCGAACCTCAAGGGTCTGCCGGAACCCGAAATCCGACATTTGGCGCGCCAGGTAGGGGTGCACCGGGATCCACCTCCTGCCACTTCGTGTCCCGTCGCATCGTCCTCATCATGACCGGCGACCAGGCGGGCAACCCCGGTCCCTGGGCGGCTTGGCCCGCCCACGCAGAGCCGCTCGCCTCGGGCGACCCCATGCCCCAGGCAGCTCGCGGTCCGCAGGGCACTGCGGGCCGCGGGCGACGCGGACAGGCTTCGACAACTCTCACGCTGCGGCAGGCGCGGTCGGCAGCGAGGGCCTCCAACCACGCCGCGGCCACGACACCATACACCCGCCGGGAGAAGGCGAACTCGAGGGCCGCGCTCACGGTGGCCCGGGAGCTACTGCAGTGCAGGCTACTAGAAGGCGGCCGCGATGTACTGCTAGAGCGGGTGGCAGAGCTCCTGGGCTTTGCCACCTCGTGAGCTCATCCCTTCTGCACCCAACTCCCACCTCAGGTCCAGGGCGGCCCGCGCGGAGGCTCCACACGCGGCCCAGGCCCCAAGGCTACTCCAACGCCAGGAAGCTACCAGCACCGGGCCAGCGGCAGCGCTGCCTCCTCTCCCGGCCAGCGAAGAAGGACTCGTCGCGACCCACGGCCCCGGTGGGCCGCCGCGCTACCACCCCCAGGTGGGCGCTCCAAGCAGAGCCGCATGGCACATGGAGCACTATGGCGCGACCTTTGGGATGACGGCCCCAGAAGAATACGTGCCCCACATGATGGACCAAGGGCACCAGCACGAAGGAGAACAAGGCTCGCTCCTCAGCCCAGGCTGGGGGGACAAGGCGACAGAAGCTGAGCTCTTCCAAGAGCCCCGTGAAGGCCCCACCGACCACGCTGGAACCAACGATTATCGGGTACCACTAATTCCTCAGGAGCAGGCATACGTTAATCATGAATCAAAGGAGGTGCAGGTCACCACAGCAAGCGGCTGCCCCGCTCCCGCAGTCTCCTACCCCTCGGGAGGAGGGCGCCGGGGGCTGCAGGAGAGGGGCCGAGATCCGGCATCACCACCGCGGCGTTCGGAGCAAGGCGTTCTCAGGAGGTAGGCCCTCCGCTGGGGAGGTGCCCAGGGCATGCCCCTGGCGGAGGACCCGTGGTCGCTGGGAAACTCACTGCCACCGCCTACCCCATCGGCGGAGTCCTGGTTTCCGGTCGTCATTGATGGCACTAGAGTGCGGCGCAAGGCGGGGCCCTAGTCTGGCAATATGAAGCAAGGCCGGTACCTATGAAGAAGGCCCAGTGCATGTGAAGCTCGCCGCCCCGTGACACTCTCACGTAATAATGAGTGGGGCTGTACACGCCCCAGAGTCTCAGGGGTGCCGGCCTCAGGCCCTGGGGCTCCCTCCCACGCCCAGTGGCAGCACTTAGCTCCGCGCTGGTGAGAAGACGTCCAAGACTAGACTAGGTGCCGGACGCGGCCTTTTTTGGTTGGCTTTCATTGCTTTTCCCTTTGGTTGTCACTTTCCCCCGCTGGATTTAAGTTGGATTCGAATTCAAGATTTGCGTGTGTTTGGGGAAGGGGGTGTTTAGTCTCGTTCGAGCAATCTCTAGTGTTCCAGTTGCCGCTTTGCCTCAGCTGCCTCCCCTCATGAGCCCCTCGCGAGCCGGGTTGTGTCTAGCTTGCGTGCAGCCCAGGCTGCCGCCGCCGCGTCCTCTCAGGAGGCATTTGCTGCAGATCCTATGGGTTCGATCGGGAGACGCTGGGAACGCCACAACCCTGCGCTGGCTACCTCGGGGCCCCCGCGGGACAAAGGTAAACTAGCCAGCCACTAGGCATAGGCGTACGGCTGGTATAGCATCTACTAATACGCAGAACACAAGTTTTACATGAGGGGCTCCCCCTCCCAAAATGCTCTCACGACCGTCAGGGCAAAACCTGAGGTCTATTCATGCAGGAAACATGAACGGTGAGCAGTCAGTCGGATAAATCCCCAATGCATCCTCAGGAGCACCTCCTGAATTGTCGCTGGCGTCGCTGGCCTCGCCGTCGCTCCCTGCGCTGTCGTCGCTAGCGGCGCCAGGTCGCCCACCACGCCGCCTTCATCAGCAGCCACGATCACACCATCGTTATGCAAGCAAAGGCCCCGACAAGGGCGCCCACGTTGTCCTCCACCCGATGCGCCAGTCGCCCCGACGGCTGGGGTACCGGGGCGATGGCTGCGTCGAAGTCAAAGTGAGGGTCCATATTCCGGAGATGGCTGAAGACGCGAGAAAAGGCGCGCCCGAGCAGGGCCCGGCTTCTCTCCTCCACCAACCTGTCGGCTCTGACCGACCGCTCCTCCAGGCAAGTCACCACATCGGTGAAGAACTGAAGGTTGCCGGCGTAGTTAATTGCGTGCGGCTCGCCAACAGCCGCCTCGCAGATGTTACCCAAGGCTGTGTTGGCTCTCTCTCGGAGCGTCGTGAGCATGGGGCCGTGCTCATGCTCCAGGACCCGCCGCTGGCGCATCTCGTTCGCATTCTGTCGCGCAACGGCCTCAGCCTCGTCCACGCGTTGGCGAAGAAGAAGCACCTCGGCACGGGAGGTAGTTAACTCCTCCTGCGCCACCTCAAGGGCGGCCCGAAAAGCATCGGCCCGCCTCGTCGCTTCCTCCTGCTTGGTCCTCAAGGCAGCGGTCCTACCTTCAGCCTCAGCCCGGATCAACCCCAGCCTTTCCTCGAACTCGCGCTCGAGGTTCAAGCGCGCCGTCGCCACCCGACGCCCGACCTCCTCCAGGACGCGGGCCTCCCGTGCAGCGACATCATCCTCCGCCCTCGTCACCAAGCGCTCCCTTGTCTCCAGGCGTTACAGATTGCTGCAGCAGCGCTTAAGCGGCTTCAGCGTCGCGCCTCCTCCCGCTCGAGCTCTGCTGGTCGCTGATGCCACCCTCATCGACGCAAGGGCCGCCTCGCACAGCTCCACCTGCTCCTCCAGTGAGCGGCAACAGGCCAGGAGTTCCCGTGCCCGCTCCTCCGCCGCCTCTCGCCGCCGGTCAGCTTCCCGAGCCTCTTCAACGGCCCAAGAATGGACCTCCCGAGAGGCCACCAGCGACGCCTTGGCCTCCTCATCGTCAAGATCACGCTGGTGCCGCGCTTGGGCAACAGACGCCTTCAGCTCGTGCCTCCCCGCAGCCAGGCGCAGGCCTTCGGCCTCGAGGCGCGCGTCTTCATCTGCGAGCTCTTCACCGAGCAGGCTCACCGCATCAGCCGCCCTCCGAAGAAACCCTTGGCGAAGAGCGCGACGCTCCCGGGCGCGCTCAAGTACGTCTTCCACACCATCATCCGCCCCGAGCGAGCGCCGAGGGCCACAAATCAGCACTCCCCCTCCGGGCAGGGGGCTGGGGGCTGGCGCCCTCGCCACGGCCGGGCACGCCTCGCTAGGAGTCCGGCCAGGAGCCAGCCCATCCCCCAAAGAAGAGCGCAGGGAATGCCTCAGGCAATCACGGTCGACGACCAGACAAGAAGCCCACGGCAGGCCAACTATGTCTCGAGAGGGCTCGTGAAGGAAGGTCGCGAGGCGTGCAGGGACGCGATGCGCCTCAAGATGGCTCGTCTCTCCGGCCGACCTCACCACCAGGGCCCTGCAGCTCAGAGCGCTCGAAGACGGTGGAGAGGGCGGAGCCAAGGGGGATGGCTCCTCAGACATCTCCGTGAGCTCGGCAGGAAGGGCCCTGCGGAGCGAGGATCAATAAAAACAATAGAAGAATCAGGAGCCAGAAAAGGGGAAAGCTTACTCATCGGTGGCGGCATTTCCTGCGCTTCAACAGCGCATAAGGGTAATCGCCGCCAGGGCTTCCTTCTCTTCGAAGAGCCTCAAAATCCACGCGAACCGACCCAAGAGTTGAGCGCAGCGCCAACCTCTGACGAGGAAGGAGCGCCGAGACGACCGCGTCGGGGGGCATCGTCTTGGAGCTCGCCGCCGCCGCCTCACCAAGGAGGGTAGCTGGGGCCCCATGGGCCTCAGCCAGAGCACCACGGGCAGCTGCTCGCCTCCCCAACCGCAACAGCCTGGCCTCAGGAGCTGCTCCCTCAAGAGCGCCGCCTGGGACCGTCGCCCCTGCGGAGGCCCCCTCGGCCTCCAGCGGCTCGTGCCTCCCTGCACCGCCACTCAAGGAAGAGCCGCCACGGCCGATTGGAAGGGAAGTCACCACCACCGGGTTCTCGCGAGACCCCATGAGGCCTGGGGCGCAGCCCCCACTCGTCAAGCTGGGCATCCGCTTCACAAAGTCACCCCGCTGAGCAAAAGTACAGCAAAGCCCCCCCTTGCGGACGCTGCCAGATTGGGATCCCAGTCAAGACCAAGAGCACCTTCCTCGGCGCTTGAGCGCCAAGTCCTCCTCCTGAGCCTCATGTGGTCTTCGCCCACTGAAGGCCCACATCCGCCGGGAATGGTGCTGGAGAGGGGCAATGCGGCACAACAGGAACTCCTTCACCACCTTGGGCACCGTCACCTCGAGCGCCCTCAAGAACGCGAAGCGATGCCAGACGAAGGCGAGCCGGGGGCTCGTGAGTGTCTCCTGGCCCCAGCCTGAATTGGGGACAGCTGGTGATGTTGGCTCCAACAGCAGGGGGCTGGGCACCCCAACGTCCACGTACAGCCACCGCTCGCGGAACCCAGGCACGGGGAGGAATGGTGAAGTCAATCCCTGAAGCCGCTGTTTCAGATGCAGCAATGAAGCTCACGCACCCCGAACATTGCGTGGGGTCAACAAGGCGCGGAGAGAAGAAGTGGCGCAGCAAGGCAACCGAGGGAAGGATGCCCATCATCGCCTCGCAGACAAAGGCAAAGACCGCAAGGAGAGTGATGGATTCCGGACCCAAGTGCATCATATGGATCTGATAGTGGGAGAGTACAACATTGAAGAAATCGGAGAAGGGGGGAACCAGCCCCGCCCACAGGGCGTCGGCAAAATACTGGACCTCGGTGATTATCCTGTCAATGGCGAAGTGGGACGCGGGCCAGGCCGTCGTCCGCCCGCATTCGTTGAAGATAGTGGCCAAGGCCGAGCTGACCTTGCCCAGGCCCTCTCGATTGAGTATAATTAACCGATCGACGGCAGGGGCCGCCGACGACGGCAAGCGAGGCGGAGGCATGGGTTTCTTCCCTCTTCCTTTCTTCGTCGGAGCCATGGCAACGGAAAGGGGGGAGGAAGGTTCGAGATTGGATTGGGAGCAGAAGCTGGAGTTCGAGAGGAGGAAGAGTGGGGGACGGTCGAGCAGCGAAACGGGGAGCGGTCATCTTGCCTGAAATCCCGCTAGGAAGAAGAATGAGTCCATGAAGAAGACGAATGGATGAAGCCGAACCAAGCGTAGACGAACGAATCCTCACGATCGCAACGAAACAGGAACTAACAAGAAGAAGCACACAACATAGTAAACACACCACACATAGACAAGACATGATGCATAACCAAGCATGATGCATGACAACGCTAGATGAGGCTACTCATGGCAAAAGATGATGCATACAAGACCAACACATCAAAGCAAGTTTAAATGAGGCCGGAAACAACATAGAACAACTCCGGTAAGTCCTCATATGCAAATTTCGAAATTGGTCCAGATCTGAATAACTTTATGTTCAAGTTGTTAAACAGCAAGTTAAGATGCACCACGATGATCTACACGAAATTCTAGTCAAGTTACATATAAAGTTCATTAGATTCGGAGCTACGGCCTAGAAGATATGAGCAAAACAAGTTAAACATGGCATTGATGCAAAATGCATACAAACATCAAGCAAACACATCAAAGCAGGGATGCAACATGATAATATGAAACTACATGCAAAACTAAGCAAGTTTCATATAGAGCACACTCAAAACGGAGCAACGGTTCAACACATACACATGGAACAAGTTTAAAGGACAAGCTGTCCAAAACAGCAAGTAGGCATATGGGAAGCACCAAAACACTATGCTACAGCATCTCAACGTAATAACAAAAGGCATGGGCATGATTTACAGGTAAAGCATTACAAAACATGAACACTGAGCTATCTCCAGAAATCACTAGAACATGCTCAAACACACATGGCAAGATTGCAAATAACAACAGGTTCAGACTTAGCAGAATTCACAGGACATGGCAGAAATAACATCAGGTTAACATGTTTAGATCTATGAAACAACATGTTACAGGAACTTATCATGGCAAAAAATGGCATGGCATGAATCTACTAAATGCATAGAACAAAAGTCCTTTACTGACCATGAGCCAAAAGGGATCATAAAATACAGTTGCAAGCATGTGAATATAGCAAAAACATAAACAGATTCAGACTTGGTGCAAAACTGGAGCATGGCATAAACAGATAACAAGTAGGCATGTTTACGAGCTCGATGCACTCACTACGAGGCATTGCATGACAAACAAAGAATACACCCAGAAACTAGACATGGCATAGAAGTTATACATGGCAAGAACAACATCATAGCATACACGGATCAACTACAACAACCTTGGCAAAATTGAATAACATGACAACCTGCCAGGAAACATTTTATAGCAAAAGTAGAGCTCTATTGGCTCAAGCTATGGCACTCCATAATTGCACACAAGGGCATGGATGGATAGAGAATAACCATATGTTCAAAACATCCTTACTGAAGTATCTCAAAATAAGCATGGATCTCTCTGTAACATCAAGTTTACATGGCATAAAAATATCAGCAGAACAGGGGCTGAAATCAGCAACATCATGAAGCCTAATTTGCATGCTTGTGCTAGTCACCACAGAGATCACAAAAATACATGGCATACACCCCCGTAAAGATGGCATGGCATATTAGAAAACACATGTAGGACTCAAGTTCATAGGGTGCACACATCAATCATGGCAAAAATGACAAAAGGTCTAGTTTCAGGCGGCGGCGACACGTGGCAGGCTGCCATTGGCGCGGGGCGGCGGCGCGGGACGTCCGGCGGGCGCCGGACATGTCCGGAGGCGGCGAGGGATATTTTCTAGGGTTAGGGGTGGAATGACCCGAAAATTTCGGGGAAGGTCTAGTTTTATAGGTAGAGGGAGCTAGGAGAGTCCAAATGAGGTGCGGTTTTCGGCCACGCGATCGTGATCGAACGACCTAGAGCATGGAGGGGAGTTTGCTGGGTTTTGGGCCACTTGGAAGGGGTGTTGGGCTGCAAAGAAAAGGAGGCTTTTACGGTTCCCCGGTTAACCGTTGGAGTACCAAACGACCTCCAAATGGCACGAAACTTGACAGGCGGTCTACCGGTGCTAACCAAGGCCGCTTGACAAACCTCGGTCCATTCCGAGACTGTTTAACACCCGCACATAAAAAGAGGTAAAAGGGAGCGCCGGAGGACATAGGAGTGTCGGATTGCAAAACGGACAACGGGAAAATGCTTGGATGCATGAGACGAACACGTATGCAATGCAATGCACATGATGACATGGCAAAATGCAACACGCAAGCAAATGACATGGCAATGAAGGAGAATAACTGGCAGACACCTGGCGCATCGAACTCAGGGCGTTACAACTCTCCTCCACTAACAAGAGATCTCGTCTCGAGATCTTAGGAACGAGATGGAAGAAAAGAGGAAGAGGTGAAACAAGAGCTGAAGAGGGAAAGGGAAGAAAGTCGAGAATACTCGAGTCGGAAAGAGGAACGACGAATATGATAAGAATCAAAAGGTGAATGAATAAGATAGACTCTAAAACCACTCCGGTTAGAAAAGGAAAAGAACGAAAGAATTAGGAAGCACTCTGGCTAAACATGGAAAGAATATAACATGAACTTGAGATGATGGAACGATAGTTGATGAGAGGAACAATACAATGCCTCCAGAAGAATTGAAAGACTTGAATGAAAAGGAACGGAGAAGAAGATGTCAACTTCTACCACGAATGAATTTGAAAGCATCCTTGAAAGGAAGGATTGAATGGAGTTGTTGGAAATTCAACAACAAAAGAATTGCTTGTTGTGGACTTACAGATAACATCTTAAAATTATGAGGTGATCACCGGCCACAAATGGAAATGGTTGAAAAGCTGAGAAGATCGAAGAAATGCAAAACTCCACTTCAAACGAATATGGAGAATTAATTGCACTTCGAGACGTAAGAGGAAAAGATACTTGAGCTCCTTCAACAGGAACCTTGATGAACTCTTGAAGAATGAATTAAATACTGACGAACCACCGTGAAGAACTCCGGTAACAAAAGGATGATGAGATAGAATTGAGGGATGGAAAGAATAAGATAAAAGTTTTGCGATGATTTAGATGGAGCTTCGCGACGAGACAAGCGAGAAGCTTGGAACTCCGGAAGGGAAAAGATGAACAACTTAGAACCGAGAGATTATTCATCATGAACAATCTCCGAAGGAAGAAATTAATCAACTTGATGAAAGAAGAATAAGACTTATGTTATGCGTATCCTTCACCAATTTAAATTGATGACAAGCAATGGATTTGCATACCACTTATTCGCTTTGAAAAAAAATATATTAAGGAGAGATATAGTGCAAAACTTGAGAAAGGTCTTCATGAACCACCAGTAGGATTTGGAAAGAACGAATTAATTGATATGCCGACAAGGAATAGGAATGTTGAACGAACCACCGTTAGAAATGAAAATGAACGAAGAAAAGAGAAAGAATTGCTGGGAAGAATTAGAGCAAGCACGAAGATACTTGAGGGAATTTAGAGACAAGAGAACGAAGAGATCGCAAACTGATTAAAGAGCAAAGCACCGAAAGAGTATAGAGACGAATGAAAAGTCATGAATATAGAATAATCGGAGAACGGATTAGAAAAACTTAGAACAAAAAGATATTTCGAAAAGATGGCTTCCGAATGGTCGAGAGAGAAAGCAACTCCTGAAATACTCTGGATGGATGAAAAGAATTGCACGACTGGAAACAATTTGATAGGATAACATCGAGCTAGCGCCGCGAATCTCCGGGAGAACGGACAAGATTTAAGAGAAATTCTTCTTCGGTCTTCAAATGTTGAGAATGACGACGAGAAACACCATCAAAATTGTTGAGATACTCCGGGAGAATGAAAAGAGAAAAGATTGAACCGAACATAAGGGAATTTGAAAGCGATCTTGGAGAAGGCATCTGATTGATGAAATTCATACTTACGTCAAACTTCAAAAGAACTTGAGAATAACTCCGGGAAAAAATATAAGAGTCAGGTAAGATCCTGGGAAAGACCTGTGGGTTAGGGCCCACTGAAAATAAACACCGTTGAGAGGGATTGTCGAATGAGAAATGATGCACCGGAACGATTGAAAGATTTGAATGAGGTGACAACCTCGAAATAATTGAACGCAAGCACGAATCTTCTGAGATGTCTGCAACACTCCGGAACGATTAAATGACAAGAGGTGAACGAGCAAAGGGAAAAATTTGAGCAGAGGGAAAGAATATGATCAACAACGAAAAGCTTGAATTGGATTCACCGGAAAGAAAACAAGACAAACATTGTGTGACGCCCCCGATTTAATCGTACACTAATCATGCACGCAAACGTGTACGATCAAGATCAGGGACTCACGGGAAGATATCACAACACAACTCTACAAATAAAATAAGTCATACAAGCATCATAATAAAAGCCAGGGGCCTCGAGGGCTCGAATACAAGTGCTCGATCATAGACGAGTCAGCGGAAGCAACAATATCGGAGTACAGACATAAGTTAAACAAGTTGCCATAAGATGGCTAGCACAAACTGGGATACAGATCGAAAGAGGAGCAGGCCTCCTGCCTGGGATCCTCCTAGCTACTCCTGGTCGTCGTCAGCGGGCTGCACGTAGTAGTAGGCACCTCCAGTGTAGTAGTCATCATCGACGGTGGCGTCTGGCTCCTGGGCTCCATCGTCTGGTTGCAGCAATCGAGTATAGATAGGGGAAAAAGGGGGAAACAATGCAACCGTGAGTACTCATCCAAAGTACTCGCAAGCAAGGAGCTACACTACATATGCATGGATATATGTGTAAAGGGCCATATCAGTGGACTGAACTGCAGAATGACAGAATAAGAGGGGGATAGCTAGTCTTATCGAAGACTACGCTTCTGGTCACCTGTCTTGCAACAGGTAGAAGAGGACGATCTGAAGCCCTCCAAGTAACATCACATAGCAATAATCCTACCCGGCGATCCCCTCCTCGTATCCCTGAGAGAGAGCGACCACCGGTTGTATCTGGCACTTGGAAGGGTGTGTTTTATCAAGTATCCGGTTCTAGTTGTCATAAGCTCAAGGTACAACTCCAAGTCGTCCTGTTATCAAGATCACGGCTATTCAATAGATTAACTTCCCTGCAGGGTGCACCATCTTACCAGACACTTGATCCCATTTGGCGGACACACTTTCTGGGTCATGCCCGCCACGGAAGATCAACACGTCGCAGCCCCACCTAGGCACAACACAGAGGCCAGCACGCCGGTCTAAACCTAAGCGCGCAGGGGTCTGGGCCCATCGCCCTGAGCACACCTGCACGTTGCGTGGGCGGCCGGAAGCGCACCCTAGCCTAGTGGCGTTCAGTCCAATCCGCGCAAGCGCCGCCGTCAGCCGAGGTCCGAAGTGCTTGGTGATACCACGACGCCGGATACCCATAACTACTCCCGCGTAGATGGTTAGTGCGTATAAGCTCGTAGCCAACTCAGATCAAATACCAAGATCTCGTTAAGCGTGTTAAGTATCCGCTAACGCCAACAGGCCAGGCCCACCTCTCTCCTAGGCGGTCTCAACCTGCCTGCCGCTCCGCCTCAAGATCCACTCGCGGGTGCTCCACCACCGACCGACTTTAGTCTCACATGTATCATGTATATAATATATAGTATATACCGTGATCACCTCCCGAGTGATCACGGCCCGATAGTATAGCACGCAGACGGACAAGAATGTAGGGCCACGGATGAAAGTACTAGCATCCTATACTAAGCATATAGGATTGCGGTAAAGGTAACAACATAGTAACAAGGACGGGCTATGCATCGGGATAGGTATAATCGAAAGCAAGAACATTCTACACTACTCTAATGCAAGCAGTATAGAGGAGAGTAGGCGATATCTGTGTTCAAGGGGGCTTGCCTGGTTGCTCGGTAAGAGAGAGGGGTCGTCAACTCCGTAGTCGAACTGGGCAGCAGCAGCGTGGGTCTCGTAGTCTACCAAGAGAAGAGGGAAGAAACAATGAATACCAAGTAAATGATGCATATCGATGCATGTCATGACAAATAACGATGCTAGGCGTGCCCTAACGTGGTAAGAGGTGGTACTTGGTTAAGAAACATCCGGAAAGTATTCCCGAGTTTCGTGTTTTCGCAGGAGCGGAGGGGAAAGTTGCGGGTTCGATAGGTTAGGGGTGTGGCGACGCGAGCGGACTGCGTATCCGGATTCGCCTCGTCGTTCGAGCAACTTTCATGTAAAAAGTATTTTCATCCGAGTTACGGATTAAAAGATATGATTTTCTAAAGATTTAAATCATTTTCTGATTTTAATTATATATTTAATTCCAACCTTATCCAAAACAGTGTGTGATGACGTAGGCATGACATCAGAGTGATGTCAGCAGGTCAACTGGTCGGTTGACCAGTCAAAACTGACATGGGGGACCCACCTGTCATAGACAGTGGGTTAAACAGAGTTTAAACTAATCTAAAATTAGTTAGGAAATCTACTAGGCCCACCTGTCAGTGTCTAATTAGGTTTGAGTTAATTAAATTAATTAATTAGCAGTTCATATATTTGTTTATTTGTTTTATGGCATGGGGCCCGCATGTCGATGGCGATGCTGCTGCCACGTCGGACGCTGATTGGTCAACCCAGTCAGCGGGGCCGTGGGGCTGGCTGGCGGCGACCACAGGGTGGCCCTGTGTCGGCCACGTCGGCGGTGGCTAGGCGGCTCGACGCCGCGACCCCAATATCGGCGGCGAGGGCCTCGGGCCTCGTCGAATTGCTCCGGCAGCCGTTTAGCGCCGGACCCAGCGTTCGAGAGCTCTGACGGTGGCGCATCCGGGCGGTAGTGGCGGCGAGGCTGGGTTGGCGGAGCGAGCGCGGCGGCAGCGTGGGCGGCGGTTGGCTTCGGGCATCATCGGGACGGGCTACTCTGGCGCCAAAAGCAGCGTGGGCAGCGCGTTCTAGCGGGGTCGGGCGCACCATTCGAGGTCTCAACCAGGCTGGGATGGACAGTGTCGACGGTGGCGTCGACCACCGGACGCCGAGCTCGAAGCGAGCTTCGAGCTAGGGAGGGCGAAGCGGTGCGAGGAGAATAAAGGAGGGAGGGGAAAGTATGTGGGGCTCACAGCGATGCTCACAGAAGACTCGGGGGAGGGGTGGGGTGGCCTGAGCGGTGGTGTCCGCCGCGGATCGACGGCGGCCGAGGTGGTGTGGAACAAGGCGATGGCGGTGCTGCGGGGCTCTCCGGCTTGGTCTCGAGGGCGCAGGCGACGAACTCATCCACGATGGACCTCCTGGACCCGTCGGTGTGGAGGACGATGGCCGGTGGCCGCGTGCATGTTGACGACGCGGCCATGGAGGCGCTCGGCGAGGTGAGCAGAGAGGAAACGACGTGTGTGGGGGGAACGGGAAGGCGGGCTAGGGTTTCAGGGTGCGGGGTGACGTTTTGTAGGTCGATGGGGGCGCGGCGGATGGCCGGCACGTGGCCATCGCGGCCACGGGCGACTGCCCGGCGTCCACCTCCCCTCTGTGAACAGAGGAGGAAGGAGAGGGGCAAGTTGGGCTGGGCCTCCCGTATAGATAGCAGGCCTAGTGCACAGTAGTAGGCTTAGTGCATAGTAGTGTAGTTGTTTCATTTTCCAATTCTGTTTTCATTTTCTTTTCTGTTTTGTTTTATTTTTATTTACAAAAGCAAATGACTTTTAGTTAAGTATGAGACTTGTCCTAAATTAGCATAGTCATTTTAGGCACTGCCACAAAAAGGTTTGATGAGCATTTGAATTGTGCATAAATGAAAATGGATTAATGAGGCTGTTTTGGTCATTGTTATAATTGTTTTAGGGAAATTAAAAATTCTATATAATGTTGGATGTTATTTGATAATTAGTTAGTGAATATTTATTACCATTTGGACATTTTTAATTCACCGTTTTATGAAACTATAATTTGACTTGTTATTTGAATTTGTATTTGAACTAAGTTTGATACACGTGAGGTTTAGCAAAATTTTAATCATGATGACCTGGCATCATTAGCGAAGGTTTACTGTAGCTTGATTATCCGGGCGTCACACATTGATGAACCAGACGAGAATTCACCAGCTGAAACAATTGAGGAAAGACTGAAGATACTCCGCACGAATGAAATTGATGCTCGAATAGAGGCTCAGACTCCGGGAATAAAAGGGGTGGGAGGGCGGGAAAAACAAAGGCAACTTGGAACGACAAATAATTGAATAGAAAAGCGCCGGTTGAAATGAGTGAGGAGAGAATGCAAAGGCTTTGCACGAGTAGGATGGATACTCGATTTCGGACTCCGGTTCCGAGAAGAAGAAGGGTGGGCGGGTGAAAAAAACATGGACAACTTCGGACAGGGAAACAACGTCGATTGAAAAGAACTAAGGATTGATCTTGCAAAAGATGGCGAGGATCGAAACTATTCGAGGAGAGGTGCGCCGGATTGAAAAGAGGATGGACAACGAACGAAAACTAACCTCGTGATCCTAAAGAAAAAATTTGAAGGGGAAGAGAAGTGAGTCGAAACACCTACATCAATATTTTTCACCAGAGCGACGAAGGGGCTGAGGAGTAAAAGAATTCCTACTCTCCGATATAACTAGACTCAGAAAAAAAATTTGTTCTAGAATCGACAACGGCCAAACTACACAATCAAACAAGGGGGCTCCTAGGGTCGGTCGAGGCTCTGATACCAACTTGTCACGCCCAAGAAGCGACCCTATCCTAAAGGAACTCGAAGGTCCCACCAAGGATAGAAGCGCATATTGAAGACGCTTTTGCAAGGTGGATATCATTACATCAAACCATTACATAATAGTTCGGGATACATACATAAGGCACAAACGCCCCAAGAATACATCAAATCATACAAGAGATCAAAATCCGACTACGGATGAAACATAAACAGAAACTCAAGAAATATCCACCCTGCTATCCCAGGCTGCCGACCAGGAACCTATCCCTCAATCGAAGAAGAAGCAAAAGAAGAACTCCAAAACAAGTAAACATCGCTCTCACCTCAGGATCATCGCGTAATAAGTACCTACAACTGGTGTTGTAGTAATCTGTGAGCCACGAGGACTCAGCAATCCCATTACCATGGGTATCAATACTAGCAAAGCTTAATGGGTAAGGAAGGGGTTAAGTGGCGAGGTTGCAACAGTGACTAAGCATGTATGGTGGCTAACTTACGAAACAAGAGCGAGAAGAGGAGCTGAACGAGCGGTCGTCAACTAATAATGATCAAGAAGTGATCCTGAACTCCTACTTACGTCAAACATAACCCAAAAACCGTATTCTCCTCTCGAACAACCCCGAAAAGAGACAATCACGGTTACGCACACGGTTGGTATATTTTAGAAGAGTTTCCTTCAAGTTTTCTACAACTGGATATTAACAAATTCCCTTCTGCCACATAACCGTGGGCACGGCTTTCGAAAGTTCAAACCCTGCAGGGGTGTCCCAACTTAGCCCATGATAAGCTCTCACGATCAACGAAGGATATTCCTTCTCCCGGGAAAACCCGATCAGTCTAGGAATCCCGGTTATAAGACATTTCGACAATGATAAAACAAGACCAGCAAGACCACCCGACTGTGCCGACAAATCCCGATAGGGGCTGCACATATCTCGTTCTCGGGGCACACCGAATGAGCGAAGCGTACAGGTACCAACGTAACCCAAGTTGCCAAGGGACGGTCCCAAGACAAGCTCTAGTTCGGACCAACACTTAGAGAAGCATTTTCGAGGGGTTAAAATAAAGATGACCCTCGGGTTGGTCGACCCAAGGGAAGGGTAATAGGTTGTTAGGCAAATGTAAAACCAAGGTTGGGCCTTGCTGGAGGAGTTTTATTCAAAGCGAACTGTCAAGGGGTTCGCATAACACCCAACCGTGTAAGGAACGCAAAATCAAGGAACATAACACCGGTATGGCAGAAACTAGGGCGGCAAGAGTGGAACAAAACACCAGGCATAAGGCCGAGCCTTCCACCCTTTACCAAGTACATAGATGCATTAATTAAATAAGAGATATTGTGATATCCCAACATAAAACATAATCCAACATGGAGCAATCTTCATCTTCACCTGCAACTAGCAACGCTATAAGAGGGGCTGAGCAAAAGCGGTAACATAGCCAAACAACGGTTTGCTAGGAAGGGTGACAAAGGTTAGGGGCTATCATGGCAATTTGGGAGGCTTCATAAGCAAGTGGTAGGTAACGCGGCATAGCGATAGCACGAGGCAACTAGCATAGCAATGATAGTAGTGAGATCCAAGGTGACGGTCATCTTGCCTGAAATCCCGCTAGGAAGAAGAACGAGTCCATGAAGAAGATGAAGCCACGAAGACGAACCAAGCGTAGTCGAACAAATCCTCATGATCGCAACGAAACAGGAACTATCGAGAATAAGCACAACCGGAAAGAAGCAAACAACATGATAAACACACAACACATAAGCAAGACATGATGCTCAACCAAGTATGATGCATGACAAGGCTACATGAAGCTACTCATGGCAAGAGATGATGCATATAAGAACAACATATCAAAGCAAGTTTAAATGAGGCCAGAAACAACATAGAACCATTCCAGTAAGTCCCCATATGCAAATTTCGAAATTGGTCCAGAACTGAATAAACCTTATGTTCAAGTTATTAAACAGCAATTTAAGATGCACCAAGATGATCTACACGAAATT
The DNA here is from genome assembly GCA_021605205.1 of Aegilops longissima. NCBI lineage: Eukaryota > Viridiplantae > Streptophyta > Magnoliopsida > Poales > Poaceae > Aegilops > Aegilops longissima. The sequence continues at coordinate 298,388,200 of CM038678.1, forward strand.
CTAGTCAAGTTACATATAAAGTTCATTAAATTCGGAGCTACGGCCTAGAAGATATGAGCAAAACAAGTTAAACATGACATAGATGCAAAATGCATTCAAGCTTCAAGCAAACACATTCAAAACATGGATCCAACAAGGTAATATGAAACTAAATGCAAAACTAAGCAAGTTTCATATAGAGCACACTCAAAACGTAGCAACGGTTCAACACATATACATGAACAAGTTTAAAGGACAAGCTGTCCAAAACATCAACTAGGCATATTGCAAGCATCAAAACAACGTGCTACAGCACCACAACATGAAAAAAAAAGGCATGGACATGATGTACAGGTAAAGCACGACAAAACATGAACACTGAGATATCCCCAGAATCACAAGAACATGCTCAAAAGGACATGACAAGATTGCAAATAATAACAGTTTCACAGACTTCGCAGAATTCGCTGTGCATTGCAGAAATAACATCAGATTGCAATGTTTAGAGCTATCAAATAAAATGCTACAGGAACTGATTGTGGCAACCAAAGGCACGTAATGAATCTACTAATTGTATAGAACAAAAGTCCCTTACTGACCATGAGCCAAAAAGGATCAGAAGATATGATGGAACCCATATAAACATACCAAGTTTTATTACTAGGTTCAGACTTAGCAGAAAACTGAGCATGGCATAAACAGAATTATGAAGGCATCTATGTGAGCTCGAATCACTCATCACAAAGCATTGCATGTCAAGACAAGCTTACCTACAGCAAGATGACATGTTCATGAAGCTAAGCATGGATCACTAACAACAACCATGGCAAAATTGATTAACATGTAAACAATCTGCCAGGAACATTTTATAGCAAAAGTAGAGCAAGATTAAGACATGATAGAGCTCTCCATAAATGCAAACAGGGGCACGGATGAATAGAGCATAACATGTATAAATAAACATCCTTAGTGAACATCTCCAGATTATGCATGGAACTCATGGTTGCAGCAAGCAAAGATAGCAACATGATATAACCGTTTCAGCATTGATGAACATTAACGACAAGTAGCCCACTTCACAAGCTTGATGCACTCACCACAAGGCACACAAAAATACATGGGTTGCACCCCTATGAAGATGGCATGGATATGCTTCTAAAACATGTAGATATCATGCTCATAGGATGCACACAGTAAATGAAACAAAAAAGACAAATCATCAAGTTATAACAGTCTCAGCAGGTTAACATCACATAGCACTCTTGCAACGATGATAAGGCACCAAGATGAACTCAAACAAGCATGCCACAATGGAATGAAATGAAGATAATCTCACAGTGAATATTTCATATATTACGCATGCAAAACGGAGCTACGGATGATGAGTTATGGCATGTTGAATAGAGGACCAGAATGCAAAATTTCCAGGACTTGGGAGAATTTTACCCTCGCGAAACGGGACGAGGTCGAACCGGGACGGAGGGATCCGAGCGGGACGTGCGTGTTTGGTTCGAAGGATGGGTGGATCTGGTCCAACCCGGGTGGGTCTCGCCGGAGACGAGGGTGGCGAGGCCGCGGGAGCGCCGACGAGGGGCTCAGACGACGGGGGCGACGGGATCCGGCGAAACAGAGCGGCGGAGGTACGGATCCGCCCGGAGTCGAGGCAGGGCCGGGCGGCACTAGAACTCCGGCGACCCGGCGGGCGGTGGCGCGTCAAGCCGCGGAGGGCAGCACACAGACGGCGGCAGAGGACGGCGGAGGAGCGGCGGGTGGCCTTGGGCGAGGCGGGTCAGCTGGTGGCGCTTCGGCGGCGGTGCTTTCGGCGGGCGCAGCGCGGAGGCGCCGGCGCGGCGGGCGGAGCGGGCAGGTGGCGGCGAGATCCGGCCCGTCTTGGGCCCGCGATGGGCTCCGCGGGCCGGCGGCACGGAGGAGAGAGAGGGCCGGCGGCGGATGACGTGGCAACACGTGATTGGCTCGGGAACGGCGGGCGGACATGTCCGTCGGTGGAGATGAAGAGTCCGGCGGCGGAGAGGGAAGATTGCTAGGGTTTCATCTGCATGAATTTCGAGGGGGGGCACATATTTATAGTTAGAGGGAGCTAGGAGAGTCCAAATGGAGTGTGGTTCTCGGCCACGCGCTCATGATCTGACGATGGAGGACATGGAAGTGGTTTAGATGGGTTATTGGGCTGTTTTGGAGGGGTGTTGGGCTGCAACACAAAGAGGGCTTTTACGGTTTCCCGGTTAACCATTGGAGTATCAAACAGACTCCAAATGGCACGAAACTTGACAGGTGGTCTACCGGTGGTGTACGAAGGCTGCTTGGCAAATTTCGGTCCATTCCGAGAATGTTTAACTCCCGCTCACAACAAGAGACAAAAGGGGGATGCTGGAGAACATAGGAGTGTCAGATTGCAAAACGGACAACGGGGAAAATGCTCGGATGCATGAGACGAACACGTATGCAATGCAATGCAATGCACATGATGACATGGCAAAATGCAACACGCAAGAAAACAACATGTCAATGAAGGCGAATAACTGGCAGACACCTGGCGCATCGAACTCGGGGCGTTACAGAAAGTGACTAGATGAAATTCCTGTGTACCCTCAAGAACGCTTTTCTTATCATAAGAGACCATTTTGGACTGTCCTTCGCCTCAAAAGGATTGAGCTACCTTGCTGCATACTTGTTACTATTATTGTTACTTGCTTGTTACAAATTATCTTGCTATCAAACTCCTCGCTACTTACAGTTTCAGCACTTGCAGACATTACCTTACTGAAAACTACTTGTCATTTCCTTCTGCTCCTTGTTGGGTTCGACACTCTTACTTATCGAAAAGAGCTACAATTGATCCCCTATACTTGTGGGTCATCATAGATGCAGACAGGAGTTGGTCTACTAATCTTGGACGTGATGCGTATATATTGATCATTGCCTTGGATATCGTCATAACTATTCGATTTTCTATCAATTGCCCAACAGTAATTTGTTTACCCACCGTGGGCTATTTCTTGAGAGAAGCCACTAGTGAAATCTAAGGCCCCGGGTCTATTCTTTATCATATTTGCTTTCCGATCTATTTATTGCCACTTTTATTTCCAGATCTATTATTGCAAAAATCCAAAAATACATTGCTGCACTTCTTATTTGCATCTTTTATTTCGCTTTTTATCGAGATCTATTTATCCAATCTATCACAATTTTATCCCGTGAACTTGACAATTTCTGGTGCCGTTACCCGAAGAAGGGATTGAGAACCCCTTATACGTGTCGGGTTGCAAGTATTTGTTCTTTGTGTGCATGTACCGTTTACATAGTGTTGCTTGGTTCTTGTCGGGGATATACCCCGCGGCGTAAACCGGCCGGAAGTATAACCCGGCCGGACTTGGCAATTTACCTGAAGAACCCGCTGACACTTGGCGGTTCACTGGCGACCCGGCGGTTTACGGTTCATTGGTAATCCGGCAGGCGGGTCAGAGGAGCGACAAGACTCGGTGGCCCGACTGGCGGTTCATGAAGGCCGGTTCAACTACGGTGGGCCGGTTTAAGAGGAAAAGGCAGGAGGAATATATCTTACAAGGAGCTAAGACCTGGACTTGTATCCGGTTTGTATTAGCGATAGACTAGTCCTAATCCTAATAGGACTCTACATGTAACCCGCCCCTCCAACATATATAAGGAGGGGCAGGGCTCCCCAAAAGGGGACAAGTTCGACAAGTTGGACAAGTTAGGTTTAGACAATAGCTCTCGAGTTAGAGCACTCTTGTAACCATGATCATCATCATCAATATCAATGAAGCGGGGCGTGGCTTTTACCTCCACCGTGAGGGGCCGAACCTGGGTAAAACCTCGCGTCTCTCGTCCGCTCAACCCCTCTCAAGCTACCACATAGATCGTTGGCCTCGCGACTAAGTCCTAACACTAAGGACATCGGCGTGTTAAATCCACGACAGTTGGCGCCCACCGTGGGGCCAGCGCGCGGTGGTGTTGAGTTCTTGAAGGATCTTCTTTTAGGGTTCGAGAAGTGTGCAATTTTTGGATGAAGAATCAATTTGAAGGATCTGCATCGTATCCATGACAAGCAGCCGAACGATATATCGAGATTTGATGAAAGAAAAATTGCGGTTGTGTGGTGCCGATCGCCACGATCGGAGATCCGGATCAATTTTAAAAGCATTGAGACCAACAGCGATGATTTTTGAGTCGCCGAGTCTGAAAGTAGAAATTTTTTATGATAAAAGGATCCACCTCGCAGAGTTGCTGCCGCCGCGTACGTAGATCACCTCAAGACGAAGTTGAGTTATTACAAAATCATCCGAAGCCAAATCAGTTCTCTTTGGTCAACTCTGATCGCTACAAGGAAAAGCTGCTTCATAGGATTAGCACGTGAGCGCCAAAGAAATCGGATCGAGGCAAACTATCAGCTTAAACACTACAAGTCTTGGTCGGTGCGAAGGATGACCGGAGAAGGATTCAGGTTGGCATTGAATCGCCTCCTCTGGTTTCCGCTCAACGGCCTACGTCTGCGGCCTCTCCGTGCTGCTCGGCCACGGCCTCCGACCTGCTTCAGTCGTCGGGGACAATGGCTGCTTCAATCTGAGTCATCACCGCATGCCTCTGATTCTGCACCGTCGCGTCCCTCGCTTCAGCTGCGGGTAGCCATCGCTATGAACCGCCACTTTCCTGTGTTGCCAGCGTGCTACAGGTGCAGTTTTTTGCCAGTTGCTCCGCCGATTCTGAGCCGCCATGGCCTACTTGCGCTCTCGCCTCGCTCCACCTCCGTTCAAGTACCGCCGCGCTGACCAGCTTTGGCCCGCCCGCCGTGCCGCTCTGTCAATCCGCCATGATTTTAACCCGCCGCCAAGAGCTGCCACCTGAACTACCGCAGCCTCGATCTACCTCAGACTGGGTCGCAGCTTCCTCCAAACTGCCTCAAACCGCCGCGGCCACCAGGGCCCTCTCCTCCAATACCACTTCACGCCGGCTCCACTCTCACCGACCAGCGCTGCTGCTGGCTCCGTAAGCCGCCTCCGCGCGATCCCGCGCCTGCGCCGTCCACGCGTTTCGTTCCAGCTTCGTCCGCAGCGTCCGAACCTCTCCTCCAATACCACTTCACGCCGGCTCCACTCCTCACCGACCCGACGCGGCTGCTGGCTCCGTAAGCCGCCTCCACGCGATCCTGCGCCTGCGCCGTCCACGCGTTTCGTTCCAGCTTCGTCCGCGGCGTCCGAACCTCTCCTCCTCGCGCCCCTCTGTGGCTGCGCCCGCCGGCTCGGTCTCGCCCTCCTCTGTACCCGCAGCGGGCCGTGCGCCTCTCCAGCTCCAGCGGCGCGTGCGTCTGGCTCCACCGTCGTCGACCGGCCGGACAAACCCTCTCCGTTCCAGCTCGCGCTGAACTGCCACGGCGCGACTCTCAACTTCGCCGCTGCCGCGGACGCATCTCGTCGACCCGCCGGATTGAACCGGCCCTGTCATCGCGAGCCGTCCCCGTCCTCGGGCTGACCCTCGTTCAGTTCTGTGCCCGAGCCGCCGGTTGCTGTCGCCGCGTCTGCAGGTAGCCGCTCCCGTCGCGAGCTCGCGCCGAGTTACCGCCTCCGTCTCTATAGCCCCGAGCTACTACCATCCCCGCGTGCCTTCACCGGTTTGAGAGTCACCAGCAGGCTGCCCCGGCCTCCAGTTGCCTCCGCTGTCGGGCTTCAGTGTATTTTCTTCAGGTTCAGCAACATCTGCATTTAACGGTGGCCAACTGCCTATGAAACCAAGGAATTACTTCATGTAATCGTTGATTCTATCAGCCGCGGCAGCCATCTTCGAAGTTAATATAGATTTAATGCCATGGCAATGTGCGATCTGCAATCTGACCATAAGATCCGTAGCTGCTGCTAGCGAGAGCAAGCATTGCGATTATGCAGCCGTGACGATGAAGAAACTGATTTTGAAGATATGATTCAGATAGGAAAGGATTGGATCAGCTGCTAACCGGGAACAGCGGTCTGAGTGGTGTTGTTGTTTTGCTGTCAAATTTGTGAGATCTGTGAGGATTTCACACGTGAGCCGACGGTCTTAAGGCTGAGTCGAGTCTTCCTAACAAGAAAATCCCAACCAATGCAAAGTACTAGCAAGGCTAATACCAATTGATGGCGGGGCATATATGCATGTAATATTGTGCGTCAAGACATTTGTGCGGGAGCAGAGATAAGAAAAAAGCTCTATGGACTTGCCAAACAAAACAATCAGGTCAATTGACTCATGGCCAAGGTATGATCCGGTCCTCGTATGCGTGTCGGAGGCGGCGTATACGTCAAGACCGCCCATGCCGGGTGTTTAAAGACCGAGAGTAACCGGAGGGTTTCTGCTCAACCGCGGGACCATATTGAGTCGCCGACCTGCTTAAACCGCCTCTATTGCGATGAGCGGATCATCCGTTGTCCCAACAAAAACATCGGTGATATCCGTCCGGTTTGTTTTCATAGCACATTAATTTTGTGTGAACAATTACTTTGGCATGTGATATTTTTTTTGGCGCAGGACAATTGTTCATTACAAATGAGGCGTTATATTACGGACGGAGGCATGCGCTAGCAACGTTCTGCACTGGTGTTTCGTCCGTGTCATACCACCGGTTAATGAACGTGCCCAAATCGCCGTCCACGTGGCCTGGTCTACATCAACATCTTTGGGCGCACCTATCGCATGAGCTATATATTGCGTATGGGCAAGTCACAGCTTGGGTAGCCCGGTTTTCTTTCAGCAAATTGGAGGCAAATTATCATCAAACCGCTGTTTGCACTGGATGGCTCAATGGGCAGGCGCACAAGTCGCCGCCACTACAGTTTGGTTAACTTCAAATCGCCAATTGGAAGGAACCATTGGCCGAGTTGCTGACACAGCTCATACGGGATCATTTATAACCCGCCACAGTCACCTCAACCTTCTGTGGATTCACATCATGCTATCAACATCAATGATATACAAGTTATGCCGGTTTATATCACGGTCAAACATGGAGAATCTCAAGCCAACTCCTCGAGTCACCTTTGAGACTCGGGGGCTACGATGACATAACTCAGCAAATCTTGCCAGTTTCAACAAAGTTAAAAACTTCAGGATGATGGAGGAAAGATAACCCGGTCCGGAGGTTCTCTGTTATATTGATGAAAATTTAAAGGCTGTCAGAAAATTTCCGGCTTAGAAAGTATATAACAATTACAAAATCCCGGCTCAATGAAGAAGGTCCGGGTCGTCAGAAAGGATTCCGGTTTACAATCCGGTTCAAGGGAAATCTGTTCTCTCTCAAAGCTCTGAAGCTCTCAAATCCGGTTTAAGAAATTTCCGGTTCAAAAAGGAATTAACTTCTCGCAAATTCGAGTTTAAAGGCCGTCAGGAAATTTCCGGATGAAAATGAAGATTCCGGTTTAAACATCCGGTTCAAGGGAAAGATGTCTCCCACAAAGCTTTGAAGCTCTCAATATCCGGTTCAAAATCCCGGTTCAATAAGGATTTATCTCTTGCAAAAAATTAAAGGGTGCCAAAGAGGACCTGCTGCCATGATGCGCGGTTCAAACATGGGTATCATGCCTTATTGGCTTATCATATTATTGATCACTTGGGGGCTTGGTCATGTCTGAACCATAGTCACACCTCTTGATCGGCGCAATGCCACAGTATCACTTGGGGGCCTTGGTCGTGTCCGAACCATAGCAACGCCATTTGGTAGGCGAAAAGCCACAAAGATCACTTGGGGACTTGTGGTCACGTCTGAACCATAGTCACGCCTCTTGATCGGCCTAGTGCCACAACATCACTTGGGGCTTTGGTGAACCCGAACCATCGCTACACCTCTTGATCGGCGTAATGCCAATGCATCATTTGGGGACTGGCTGACTCGAACCATAGCTACGCCTTTTGGGGGCTTGGTCGTGTCCGACCATGGTAATGCCTCTTGATCGGCTCAAAGCCTCATTTGCAATGGTTTTATATTTGCCTTTGCTTGAATTTTGTTCTCTTTTAAATTATTTCTTTTGTTGTGTTTTCAAACCGACATTATTAATCCGGTTCAAACTGTCAATTACAAATTGGCGGAACACGGTCAAATCCTAATCCGGAGACTATTTGCCCGGTTTGATTTTCTATTATCATCCTATTATGGAGTAAACCGGCGTTCATTAACCCGGCTTGACTTTCAATCACAAATTGTCAGTACATGACCAATTATAATCCGGCGATTATTAACCCGGTCTGGTTTGACTACAAGTCGCCAGTATTATATATGGATAATCCGGTGTCTATCATAACCCGGTACGGTTTTATCTTAAACCGGCACAATATGGAAGGAGTTATCGATACTCAAGATTGGGATTATCACCCTTACTACAAAAAATTGGTAAACCAACGATGTGATTCAATATCACAGGTATGATATATTTCATATTTGATTGTTCTTAAGTGCAGCCTTGGTTATAAACCCAGGTTATATGTTGGGCATTATAACCCGTCCGGCGGTAAACCGCCAGGACACTATAAACTTGTTGTATGCAGAAACAGGTTGAATAAAGCATGATTATAAATCGCCGGCGTTTATTAAACCGGCCTGACTTTGGACTGTAAGTTGCCAGTATATATTTGGATTGCATCATTGGAATCATGCGCTTATAAGTCATTGGGTTATGTTATTCAAATAGCCAAACTTGGCTGGATTTTTGTTATGGTTATCAATAACCAGTATTATGATTAAGGTTTTCAAAGTCGCTTTAGCGCAATGGCTATCATATTATCAATGGATATGATTTTTATTCTACAATTGAAGGAATAGTCCCGAGTTCTGCGCAGCTTACAACCCGGCACTTGGGGGCTACATTATTTAAGTTGAGATTACATCAAATATGCAAGTCTCATGTCGCGCAAGCATGCACCATGACACTTGGGGCTAATGCAAAGTCATTCTTTGTTTATCTTATTGAAGACCCGACTCATCACATTATAATGAGCGGCCCTTGGGGGCTCTGAATTGCTCATGTCAAACAATTCAAAGCACAAAGCTTTTATTCATTATATTGAAGGGTCCTTTGCTCGGTTGGTAAAGCACAAGGCTCTTAACCTTATGGGCGTGGATTCAAGCCCATGATGGAGGTTACATCATATGATGTTATTTTCATGGAAGTATATATCAAGTCCCGCTTAATATTATCTTCTTGAGCGGCCCTTGGGGCTACATCATCATTGCTCAAATCTACATGATTATATTTACAAAGTCTCTGCTCATTATTGCATAAATGACCCGGCCCTTGGGGGCTACAACGGCTGAAGTTTTATGAGTATAATGCAATTTCAAGTCCTGGTTGTGCAAGCATGACAACCCGACACTTGGGGGCTACATAATATGGAGTGTTCAGTTTTACTAGTGGTGAGATGAATAACATGGATTTCTTCAAAAGTGGCAGTATTGATATTGAAGCAAGTCGTAAACCATAACTTTGTTCTGCTCAAGACTTGGCGGCTATAGATCCGTATTTCTTAAACCGGCGGAGCTGAGTCAAAGGATTTATTCTTCACAATATGTCTCGGTGACAAGCCAATGTCGGCAAATTGATTATGAAGCTGGTGCATTGACCGGATTTCCCAGAAGGAGGAAATAACAAGGATTTAAGGATGATCGGTGCCGATTTACAAAATTCTTAACCGGAGCATAATCTGTCAAGTTTGTTCTTGTGTTTATTTCACGGGATCAGTTTAACATGGATAAATCCAAATTAAACTGGGGCTAATGTCGAGGATATACCCATGGCGTAAACCGGCGGAAGTATAACCCGGCGGACTTAGCGATTACGAAGAACCGGCGACACTTGGCGGTTCACTGGCGACCAGCGGTTTACGGTTCATTGGTAATCCGGCGGTAGTCGAGGAGCGACAAGACTCGGTGGCCCGATGGCGGTTCATGAAGGCGGTTCAACTACGGTGGGCGGTTTAAGAGGAAAAGCAGGAGGAATATATCTTACAAGGAGCTAAGACCTGGACTTGTATCCGGTTTGTATTAGCGATAGACTAGTCCTAATCCTAATAGGACTCTACATGTAACCCGCCCTCCAACATATATAAGGAGGCGGGGCTCTAAAAAGGGACAAGTTAGACAAGTTGGACAAGTTAGGTTTAGACAATAGCTCTCGAGTTAGAGCACTCTTGTAACCATGATCATCATCATCAATATCAATGAAGCGGGGCGTGGCTTTTACCTCCACCGTGAGGGGCCGAACCTGGGTAAAACCTCGCGTCTCGTCGTCCGCTCAACCCCTCTCAAGCTACCACATAGATCGTTGGCCTCGCGACTAAGTCCTAACACTAAGGACATCTGACGTGTTAAATCCACGACAGTTCTCCTACTGGATTGATACCTTAGTTTCATAACTAAGGGAAATACCAACCGTAGCTGTGCTGCACCATACCTTCCTCTTTGGGGAAATACCGACGTAGTTCAAGCGACATCAAAAGGAATTTCTGGCGGCGTTGCCGGGGAGACATCATCAATATCTATCAGGATCCTAATCACAAATCTCATCTCCTTGCAATTCATATTATTTGCCATTTGCCTCTCATTTTCATCTCCCCCACTTCACAAAAATTTGCCTTTTTATTCGCCATCTTTTCGTTTGCTTTTTTCCTGCTTGATCTTTTGTTTGCTTGTGTTGCCATGTACCTTCTATATGCTTGCATCTTCACTTGCTAAAAATCTATTGATATGGATCCCCATCCACTTGCTAATCTTTTTAAAAGATCCAATCATGATGAACCAATTGTTAGTGAGTTGAGTGCACTAGATTATCTTTATGAAGTTTTGCTTGAGGTTCGTGAATCTGAAAATTGTGATGAAGAAATGTATGAAGTGATTCATGATAACTTCTTGAATGAAAAGCATGATTGCAATGATTTTACTATAAATTCTATTAATGTCAATTGTGCTAATAATATGCAAAACCCCAAGCTTGGGGATGCTAATTTGCTATGTGCATTAGTTATTGCAATGATCAAGATTGGGGTGATTCTTCTTATGATCTTGAAAATTTATTTAAGCCTCATGATGAATATGATATTGATGATAATGTTTGCAATAATATTGAAAGTGGGTTTGGAAGAGCGTCAACTTTAGGTAAAAATAATCCCACATATTTGGAGAGTGTTCAATACTATGATATTTTTTATGAAAGTGGGTTCGCAGAGGTCATGACTTTAATTGATGTTAATCCCACTATCTTGGAAGATTATAAGACTTTTATGCATGTGGATCATGAAAAGAAAATTTTATATGATTGCTATATTGCTGAATTTGAGTATGATCCTACATGTAATTATTATGAGAGAGGACAATATGGTTGTAGAAATTTTCATGTTACTAAATTACCTCTCGTTATGTTGAGATTTTCAATGTTTTATTCCCCTCCTTTGCATATGCTAGATATTTCTTGTCTTGATAATTTGTTTACTTATAAAATTCATATGCATAGGAAGTATGGTAGACTTAAATGTGTTTGGCACATGTTTCAAGATGCTATCTCTTTGTGTTTTAATTATTATCTTTCGTATGAACATCGTTGAAATTTTATGCCTAGATAGGGGCATAAGACGATAGTGCTTGTTGAGAGGCAACCCAATGAATAACATTTATTTTTTCATTTTTCTTTCTGCTTTCGAGTGTTTGCACAATTATGCCACTATTATGATTGTGTTTTTATTTTTATTTAGTTTTCATGCCAAGTAAAGCCTTTGGGATTATGTTTGGTGATAGTTGATTAGATCTTGTTGGAAAACAGAAACTCTTGCGTCCAGTAAGATAATTTTCATAAATCACATAAGTGACAAAAATTATGAATTTTCTACAAAAGATTAATATACAAATTGCCTACATCATCCTAAATTTTCAGAATTCTTGGAGTTACATAAGTATACAAAGTTTTCAGATTGCTACAGACTGTTATGTTTATGACAGATTCTGTTTTCGTCGCATTATGTGCTTATTTTGATGAATCTATGGATTGTATCGGGGGGTATATGCCATGGTAAAGTTTGAATACAGTAGATATAATGCAATAATAAAATATGAATGGGTTCGCTCTGATTACTTAGAGTGGTGATTTGCTTTCTTATACTAACGGATCACACAAAGGTTTTTGTTGAGTTTTGTGTGATTGAAGTTTTCAAGTTTCGGGTGAGATCACAATGGATGAAGGAAATAAGTAGTAAGAAGATCCTAAGCTTGGGAATTCCCCCATGGCACCCCAAGTTATTATAAAAAGAGAAACAATCAACTAAGCTTGGGGATGCCCTAGAAGGCATCCCCTCTTTCTTCTAACGACCATTGATATTTTACTTGGAGGTATATTTTTATTCATCACATATCATGAGTTTTGCTTGGAACGTCTTTTATTATATGAATCTTTGCTTGTTTTGCCTTTTAGTTTGTGTGTCGGTGCAATAAGCCACAGGTGCATTGCCCGATCACTGTGCATGCTGCGAGAACAAGATTACAACACCATGGTCAGATTGAAGCTCAAGGGATCAGTTCTTCAAGGGACCGGCGTGCAGCACAAGAAGATCAAGAAGAGCCAGAAGAGCGAGATAATGCTAAGGGAGAAACCTCCCTTGACAGGAAGGAGGGCCTGGCAAGGATGGGGTTACCCCCAGAAGCAAGCCTTCGGGTCCTCCCGGCAGGCATGCCGGGGCTTGCGTAGGCAGAACCACCTCACCGCACCACCTCATCACGACACACGTCATTGATCGATGCGGTGTTAGGCTCCAAAGTGACAAAGTGGCTGCTATTTTCCACATGGCAGCCACTTCCTACAAATAGCTCAAGTGACACCCGTCTGCGACATGTCGGCGGTATGGTAGTCAAAATATAGCCGGCAGGGCCTGCCGGGCGAGCTGTGATGTGAAGTTGAGCGGCGCATTTAAGGCGCTCTGTCAGCCTGCAGAGTTAGGTATGATAGCACTGTTTGCTATCTAATCAGTGCATAATGACTGACTTTCCACTATGGTGAACCCTTTAACTATAAAAGGAGGCCCAAGGCAACCGTAGAAAGGGTTGGTGAATCCATCCCCTCACTCACTCATACGCACGTAGCCATTTTCGCCCTGAGGCAACCCTGTCGGGCAAGCGTGTTGCGCTCACCACCATTTTTCCACCATCAATCCACCAAAGCAGGAGTAGGGTTTTACGCCTCACGGCGGCCCAAACATGGGTAAAAACTGCCTGTGTGATCTCTGTCGTGCTATTCCACGCTCCTCTGCTCTTTGTGCAACGTGCCATCCCCCTGCCGAACCAGCAAGGGATCCTTGGTCCCATAGGTGGCCGCGGTTTCCCGCGACATCTTTGGCGCGCCAGGTATGGGGGATCACTTGCGTGAAGCTGAAAGCGTGAGCAGCACGTCATCTTCATCGCCATTTTCATCATCGACGCCTCCATCGACTATGGCGCCCAAGAAGAAACCCGGTGATTCAGCTCACCCGTCCACCTCGAAGGCTCCGCCACCCACGGCCACCAATGCCGTAGGGGGTGCAGAGGCATGCAAGGATGTGTACACTGCGGGGAACGCGGTCGACGCAGACGATGTTGTCACCACCTCCCCCGCAGCCGAAGCTAGAGCGGGAGGCACCGGAGGAGAGCAGCATCAGCAACACCATAGTGGTCATGCTCCACGAGGTGCGAACAAAGGGATTATACCGTATATACCTCTTCCCCTCGCCGAAGGGCACAACCATAGTGGTGGCGACCGGTCTGCGGCGAATCGCCGCCCTCCGGCCACCCCGCCACGGGCACGGCCCCAGCGTGTGCGCCTCTCCCAGAGCGGGTTGACCCAGCCACTGTGCCCAATGGGACCACTAGCCCTCAAGCGCCTTAACCGCACCACCATGCCATCCAAATGGCTGGCTCACAATAGCGAGGGCATGACGCAGTCGCCACCGACACAGTTAGGAGTTGGGCGACGGTACGATCTACATCATCATTGCCAATGCCAAGCACTGCTACGGAGGCCATGGCGTGGGCCTGGCTGCTGTTGAGGTTCCCACCGGTGGCCGATCAGATGGATGAATGGAGAGCCACCATTCAGAGTCTGATTGGCTTCGGCGAGGCTGGGGGCTCACCGCAAGCTGGCCCGCCGTGGTCTCCCCAAGCAACGACAACGGCTCGCGCTGCTGGCCGTATGGACGGGGCCACCCCCACTGTGCAGTCCCCACCACGGCAACCAGCATGCGCGGTGCAGAATCAAGGACCCGACAACGTCTTGATGGCCTGTTTCGACCCTCAAGCACGTCCAGGCCAATAGCAAGCCCCGGAGGACAGGTGGAGGGGAGGCGCGCACGTCATCATCGAGCGACGCCGCAACGACCATCGTATGACCAATGGGTGCGATGGTCCCAGCGTCGACGAGCCTGTGTTCGAGGACAGTGTCGGATCACGGGTTCCGGCAAAACCCTTAAGCTTCGAACTCTAGGGTGCGCGCGAAGTTCTCCCCCTACCAATCCACATCCTAGCTTGCTAAGATCTCAAGGGCGAACTCAACAAACTCACAACACGAGGGACGCAAGATTTATACTGGTTCGGGCCACCGTTGTGGGGTAATACCCTACTCCAGTGTGGTGGCGGTGGATTGCCTCTTGGGCTATGGATGAACGGTTACAAGGGGAAGAACAGCCTCCTAAGGTTGAGGTATTCTTGCGCTCTGTGTGTGGGTGAGGATTGGCTTCCGATCTGGTTCCGTCCTCCCCTATCGTGGTGGCTGGTCCTATTTATAGAGGCCCTGGCCCTCTCCCCAAATATTGAGCGGGAAGGGAGCCAACAACGGCCAATTTGAAAGGGGACAACTAGTATAGCTTAGCCTAACAAAAGCGGTCTTCGCTTGCCAAAGGCTCTGGTGGTGACGCCGCCTTGGGCTCCATGACGACCTCCGTCTTGCCGTCTTGCTGGTCTTGGTCTCGTTGCACCAATAGGGAAACCTTTGCTTGACACCTTGGTACTCCGCACCTGCACTTGCTTACTTAGCACCAAAGGGGAAACAAGGACACTGCACGCTGGCGCCCGCCTGATCTTGATCGTCATGGCTCACGTCACGAGAACCTCGCGAGGTTTGCCTTGCCTTGAACTCTCCGCCCCTCGCGAGCCAACCTGGTGAGGCCGCTCCTGAGGAGGTCTTGTGTCGTCTGCCTCACGAGGCTTGGCCCCTCATGAGTGTCTTGAATGCATTGTTGATGAAGATGGGCCGTACAGGCCCACGTGTAGAGCCACACCGTGGGCCGCAGGCAGGCAAGTCTAGGGACCCCATTCCCAGAACGCCGACAGTAGCTCCTGGGCCCAAGGCGCGCTCGGGCTTGGCTTCTAGGAGAAGCCAAAGGTCCAGTGCGGAGCATCGCGGGCTCCAAAAGCCTGCGGCCTTGGTCGACGTGTGGCGGTTGACGTGACGTGGGCATCTCCGCTTCCCCATGCTGCCTTGGAATCTGCCTGGCTATGCGGCCCCCGCTACCTACATAGTTATTCTTCCATCGCCCGAGCCATACTTCCCCAATTCCTCTGCTTCCCCGAGACTCTGCTGCTCCTCTCTAATCTGACCTGAGCTCTGCCCGCTTCATCACCATGGCACCAAAACAAGCGGATAAGGGGAAGAAATCTCTGTCTTCTGCCAGTGCGCCTCCCGCCATAGAGCCCGCGGTCGGCCGATCGCTAGTGCTCAACGATGAGACCATGGGCAAGGTGCGCCTCATGCTTGCCTCCACTTTCAACGAGTGGGGAAAGACGGTGGCCTGGCCTCCGTCTCGTGCTCGTATTGACCGGGCAGCCACCGAGGCCCCAATCTTCATCGATGCCCTTTGGGCCGGCCTGATTCCCCCTTTCTCCGCCTTCTTCAACGCGGTGCTTGAACATTACCAGATCCACAAGCTGCATCTCGGCCCCCAATCCGTGACTCTCCTCGCCGTCTTCGCCTTTTTTTGTGAGGCCATGGTGGGCATTACCCCTTCAGTGGACCTTCTCCGTCATTTCTTCTCATTGCATCTGATGGATCCTCGGCAAAGCTCGGGGTGCGTGAGCTTCCAGGCTGTGGCTGCGACGGCAGGCGCAGGGATCGACTTCGAGCTTCCTCCATCCACGAGCGAGTTCTGACACGGTCGGTATTTGTCGATGCCGGGATGCTCAACCCTCTGCTCCATTCTTCGTCAGCACCTGTCGTTCCCAACTCCGGTTGGGGCCACGAGAGGCTCGCGAGCTCCTGTCTTGTCCTGCCTAGCTCAGGCTAAGGAGGTTGAAGGACCGTGGCGTGACTGCGCCTATGGTGGTGAAGGAGTTCGTCAGGCGCCAAGTCGCTCCGCTTCAGCGCCATTCTCGCCCGATGTGGGCTTTGCTCAGCAGTCAGGACCATATGATGCTTCAGGAGTCCGGGCTCCCTCTTGAGACGCAAAAGCAGTGCTCGAGGTCTGACGGGTGTCCCTTCGCGGACGACATTCTGGGAAGAGCTGTCTGTCTGTCTTTGCTGCATGAACAAGGTAGAATTTTTAGAGCACATGCCTTCCTTTGATGAGTGGGGGCTGCGCCCGGACGGCCCGGTGGGGCCCCGCGAGAACCCTGTCGACGTGGTTCCCTTCTTCGCTGCTGGCGCCGAGCTCGTCACGAGTGTGGATGCAGGGGGGCGAGCTCCGTTGGAGGCTGGTGGCCTGAGTGCTGAGGTGCATATGCCACCTGGGGATCTTGGGGCATCATCCTCGGGAGCTCATGATTCCTCCCCTGGGGCGTCGGTTGCGGAGGCGATGCAGCACGCGGCTCCCGAGGCCAAAGCTCCGGAGGCCTCGGGGGGTTGCGGCCAGACGGCGCTCGACTGCTCTCCTCAGCTCGGTGCCCCTGAAGCTATCCCTCCGAGCGCTTACCCGGCTACGCCCCGTGCTTGCTGCCACGTCCAGCGATTCGGTCGGCTTTGCGTGGATTTCGAGGAGCTCCGAAAGAGGAAAGGATCCCCAAGCAGCAGCGGTATCTTCGGGCCGTTGAAGCGGAGGAGGTACATCACCGTTGATGAGTAAGTACTGTATCTTTGTGATTTCTTTAGTGCTGCTTCCCTTCCTGACGTAAGCTCTTCAGGGCCCCTTCCATCAAGGCCGCTGTGTCCCCTGAGAAGCAACCTCCTCTTTCCTCGACTCCCCCGCTGGCCTTGAGCGCCCCGGGCCTGCATGACGTCCCTGGAGAAGGGTCGGTCGGAGAGGCGCACTCGCCTCCACGATGCTTTGAATCTACGGCCTCGTCGTCCTTTCTCCACGGCCTGGCTTGGAGCTTGGCGGGCGTGCCCAGTGCCCCTCCTCTAGTCATGGACAGTAGCTGGTTGGCTTCGGTCTTCGGCTCCTCTTCAAGCAGCGGGCCCCGACTGGCTAGGGCCCCTCGCGAGGCCTGGCTGGCGCCTGGGGCAGCACCAGCCCCTAGCCCCCTACCGAGAGGGGGTGCGCCGCTTCACGCCCAGCCTGCAGCCCCCGTGGTGGAGGACGAGGTGGGCCGTGGGCTTGAGTTTGAGCACGAACAAAGCGTCGTTCGCCACGAGCTCTTCCAGGAGGCGATGGGCGCGATGACCCAACTTGGTGGTGAACTCGCGGACGTCGACGTGCGCCTCAAGGCTGAGGGTCTTCGGCTGGTGGAGGAACTGTCGGCGTTCTGGGAACGGGGGTCCCCAGACTTGCCTGCCTACGGCCTGCGGCGTGGCTCAAAGGGGGGCCCATCACGGTCCATCTTCATCAACACGAGCTCAAGACCCTCGCGAGGGGCCAAGCCTCACGGGGCGGACGACAGGGAGCTTCCTCAGGCGCGGCCTCGTCAGGCTGGCTCGCGAGGTGGCGGAGAGATCAAGGCGGGGTGCCTCACGAGGTGCCCATGACGCAAGCCATGACGACCAAGAGCGCCAGGCGGGCGCCAGCCCGCGCAGTGTCCTCGTTTCCTCTTTGGTGCAAAGGGAGCAAGCACAGGCGAGGGCATCAAGCAAAGGCGTCCATTTCGGTGCAACAAGACCAAGAACAGTCCAACGGCAGGAAGGAAGTCATTGTGGAGCCCAAGCCGGCGTCACCACCAGAGCCTTTGACAGGCGAGGACCAACTTTAGTCAGGATAAGTGTACCATATGTTCCCCTTCAAAATGGCCATTTGTTGGTGCCCTTCCCGCTCAATATTTGGGAAGAGGCCCAGGGCCTTTGCCTATAAATAGGGCTAGCCACCCACAGGGTAGCGGGGTTGAATCTAGAGAGATCTGGAATAGGCAGAGAGATAGAGAGAAGCCACTGAACTCCCCCTAGCAGTTCATCGCATCAGCCAAGAACAGACCTTCGCGAGGCTGTTCTTCCTTGTATTGTTCATCACCATCAGCCCAAGAGGCAATCCACCACACCACAAACTAGAGTAGGGTATTACACCACAATGGTGGCCCGAACTAGTATAAACCCTGTGTCTCTTGTGCTGTTCCTTTCGTAGTTTAGATCTAGGCGAGGCGGCGGGGTGCAGGTAGGTAGAGGGCGAGATTCCGCGCGCACCCCAGTGTTCGAACCTGAAGGGTCTGCCGGAACCCGAAATCCGACATTTGGCGCGCCAGGTAGGGGTGCGCCGGGATCCACCTCCTGCCATTTCGTGTCCCGTCGCATCGTCCTCATCATGACCGGCGACCAGGCGGGCAACCCGATCCTGGCGGCTTGGCCGCCTGTGAGAGCTTCGCCTCAGGCGACCCATGCCCAGTAGCTCGCGGTCCGCAGAGATCAAGCGGGCATGGGCGACGCGGACAGGCTTCGACAACTCTCACTTATTGTGGCGGGCGCGTTGGCAGCGAGGGCCTCCAACCACGCCACGGCCACGACACCATACACCCGCCGAGAAGGCAAACTTCGAGGCAGCGCCACGGTGGCCGGGAGCTACTGCAGTGCGAGGCTCTTGGAAGGCGGCCGCGTCATCGCTAGAGCGGGTGGCGAGCTCCCAGGCTTTGCCGCCTCGGGTGCTCATCCTTTCGCACCCAACTCCTCCTCGGAGTCCAGGCGGCCAGCGGAGGCTCCACACGGCCCGGGCCCCAAGGCTACTCAACGCCCGGCCGGCTTACCAAAGACACAGAGCCAGGCAGCGCTGCCTCCACTCCCGGCCAGCGAAGAAGGACTCGTCGCGACCCACGGCCCCAGTGGGCCGCCGCGCTACCACCCCCAGGTGGGCGCTCCAAGCAGAACCGCATGGCACGCGGAGCACTATGGCGCGGCCTTTGGGATGACGGCCCCAGAAGAATATGTGCCCCACATGATGGACCAAGGGCACCAGCACGAAGGAGAACAAGGCTCGCTCCTCAGCCCAGGCTAGGGGGACGAGGCGACAGAAGCTGAGCTCTTCCAAGAGCCCCGTGAAGGCCCCACCGACCACGCTGGAACCGACGATTATCGGTACCACTAATTCCTCAGGAGCAGGCATACGTTAATCATGAATCGTAGGAGGTGCAGGTCGCCACATCAAGCGGCTGCCCCGCTCTCGCAGTCTCCTACCCCTCGGGAGGAGGGCGCCGTGGGGCTGCAGGAGAGGGGCCGAGATCCAGCATCACCACCGCGGCGTTCGGAGCAAGGCGTTCTCAGGAGGTAGGCCCTCCGCTGGGGAGGTGCCCCAGGGCATGCCCCTGGCGGAGGACCCGTGGTCGTCGGGGGAACCGCTGGCGACCGCTCTACCCCATCGGCGGAGTCCTGGTTACCGGTCGTCATTGATGGCACTAGAGTGCGGCGCAAGGCGGGGCCCTCGTCTGGCGATATGAAGCAAGGCAGGTACCTGTGAAGAAGGCCCAGTGCATGTGAAGCTCGCCGCCCCGTGACACTCTCACGTAATAATGAGTGGGGTTGTACACGCCCCAGAGTCTCAGGGGTGCCGGCCTCAGGCCCTGGGGCTCCCTCCCACGCCCAGTGGCACTTAGCTCCATGCTGGTGAGAAGACGTCCAAGACTAGACTAGGTGCCGGACGCGGCCTTTTTTGGTTGGCTTTCATTGCTTTTCCCTTTGGTTGTCACTTTCCCCCGCTGGATTTAAGTTGGATTCGAATTCAAGATTTGCGTGTGTTTGGGGAAGGGGGTGTTCAGTCTCGTTCGAGCAATCTCTAGTATTCCAGTTGCCGCTTTGCCTCAGCTGCCTCCCCTCGTGAGCCCCTCGCGAGCCGGGTTGGGTCTAGCTTGCGTGCAGCCCAGGCTGCCGCCGCCGCGTTCTCTCAGGAGGCATTTGCTGCAGATCCTATGGGTTCGATCGGGAGACGCTCGGAACGCCACAGCCCTCCGCTGGCTACCTCGGGGCCCCCGCGGGACAAAGGTAAACTAGCCAGCCACTAGGCATAGGCGTACGGGTGGTATAGCATCTACTAATACGCAGAACACAAGTTTTACATGAGGGGCTCCCCCTCCCAAAATGCTCTCACGACCGTCAGGGCAAAACCTGAGGTCTATTCGTGCAGGAAACAGGAACGGTGCGCAGTCAGTCGGATAAATCCCCCAATGCATCCTCAGGAGCACCTCCTGAATTGTCGCTGGCGTTGCTGGCCTCGCCGTCGCTCCCTGCGTCGTCGCTAGCGGCGCCAAGGTCGTCCACCACGCCGCCTTCATCAGCATCCACGATCACACCATCGTTGTCTGAAGCAAAGGCCCTGACAAGGGCGTCCACGTTGTCCTCCACCCGGCGCGGAGTCGTCCACGACGGCACAAATGCCGAAAGCGATAACGCGTCGAAGTCAAAGTGAGGTTCCATATTCCAGAGATGGCTGAAGACGCGAGAAAAGGCGCTCCCGAGCAGGGCCCGACTTCTCTCCTCCACCAACCTGTCGGCTCTGACCGACCGCTCCTCCAGTCGAGTCACCACATCGGTGAAGAACTGAAGGTTGCCGGCGTAGTTAATTGCGTGCGGCTCGGCAACAGCCGCCTCGCAGATGTTACCCAAGGCTGTGTTGGCTCTCTCCCGGAGCGTCGTGAGCATGGGGCCGTGCTCATGCTCCAGGACCCGCCGCTGGCGCATCTCGTTCGCATTCTGTCGCGCAACGGCCTCAGCCTCGTCCACGCGTTGGCGAAAAGAAGCACCTCGGCACGGGAGGTAGTTACCTCCTCCTGCGCCACCTCAAGGGCGGCCCGAAAAGCATCGGCCCGCCTCGTCGCTTCCTCCTGCTTGGTCCTCAAGGCAGCGGTCCTACCTTCGGCCTCAGCCCGGATCAACCCCAGCCTTTCCTCGAACTCGCCGAGGTTCAAGCGCCGTCGCCACCCGGCGCCCGACCTCCTCCAGGACGCGGGCCTCCCGCGCAGCGACATCATCCTCCGCCCTCGTCACCAAGCACTCCCTTGTCTCGAGCGTTCGTTGCTCACAAGGCCTCAGCGGCTTCAGCGTCAGCGCCTCCTCCCGCTTCTGGAGCTCTGCTGGGTCGCCTGATGCCACCCTCATCGACGCAAGGGCCGCCTCGCGCAGCTCCACCTGCTCCTCCAGTGAGCGGCAACAGGCCAGGAGTTCCCGCACCCGCTCCTCCACCGCCTCTCGCCGCCGGTCAGCTTCCCGAGCCTCTTCAACGGCCCAAGAACGGACCTCCCGAGAGGCCACCAGCGACGCCTTGGCCTCCTCATCGTCAAGATCACGGTGGTGGCGGCGCAGGCAACAGCCGCCAGCTCGCGCCTCCTGCGTGGCAGCGCAGGCATTGGCCTCGGCGGCGCGTCTTCATCTGCGACCTCTTCACCGAGCAGGCTCACCGCATCAGCCGCCCTCCGAAGAAACCCTTGGCGAAGCGCGGCGCTCCGGGCGCGCTCACGTCTTCCACACCATCATCCGCCCGGCGGCGCCGAGGCCACAAATCAGCACTCCCCCTTCGGGCAGGGGGCTCGGGGCTGGCGCCCTCGCCACGGCCGGGCACGCCTCGCCAAGAGTCCGGCCAGGAGCCAGCCCATCCCCCAAAGAAGAGCGCAGGGAATGCCTCAGCCAATCACGGTCGACGACCAGACAAGAAGCCCACGGCAGGCCAGCTATGTCTCGAGAGGGCTCGTGAAGGAGGGTCGCGAGGCGTGCGGGGACGCGATGCGCCTCAAGATGGCTCGTCTCTCCGGCCGACCTCACCACCAGGGCCCTGCAGCTCAGAGCGCTCGAAGACGGTGGAGAGGGCGGAGCCAAGGGGGATGGCTCCTCAGACATCTCCGTGAGCTCGGCAGGAAGGGCCCTGCGGAGCGAGGATCAGTAAAAACAACAGAAGAATCAGGAGCCAGAAAAGGGGAAAGCTTACTCATCGGTGGCGAAGTACTTCCTGCGCTTCAACAGGCGACAAGGGTAATCGTCGCCCAGGGCTTCCCTTCTCTTCCGAAGAGCCTCAAAATCCACGCGGAATCGACCCAAGAGTTGAGCGCAGGGGTCAACCTGCGATGAGGAAGGAGCGTCGAGACGACCGGCGTCAGGGGAATCGTACTGGAGCTCGCCGCCAGTCGCCTCACCAAGGAGGGTAGCTGGGGCCCCATGGGCCTCAGCCGCAGGCACCATGGGCAGCTGCTCGCCTCCCCCAACCGCAACAGCCTGGGCCTCAGGAGCTGCTCCCTCAAGAGCGCCGCCTGGGACCGTCGCCCCTGCAGAGGCCCCCTCGGCCTCCAGCGGCTCGTGCCTCCCTGCACCGCCACTCAAGGAAGAGCCGCCACGGCCGACTGGAAGGGCAGTCACCACCACCGGGTTCTCGCGAGACCCCATGAGGCCTGCGGGGCGCAGCCCCCACTCGTCTAAGCTGGGCATCTGCTTCACAAAGTCACCCCTGCTTGAGCAAAAGTACAACAAAGCCCCCCTTGCCGGACGCTGCCAGGATTGGGATCCCCAGTCAAGACCAAGAGCACCTTCCTCGGCCTTGAGCGTTAAGTCCTCCTCCACGGAGCCTCATGCGGTCTTGGCGCCCCTGAGGCCCACATCCGCGGAATGGCGCTGGAGAGGGGCAATCTTGGCACAACAGGAACTCCTTCACCACCTTGGGCGCCCGTCACCTCGGCGCCCTCGAGGACGCTGTGAGCGATGCAGAGACGAAGGTGAGCCGGGGGCTCGTGAGTGTCTCCTGGCCCCAGCCTGAATTGGGGACAGCTGGTGATGTTGGCTCCAACAGCAGGGGGCTGGGCACCCCAACGTCCACGTACAGCCACCGCTCGCGGAACCCAGGCGCGGGGAGGAATGGTGAAGTCAATCCCTGAAGCCGCTGTTTCAGATGCAGCAATGAAGCTCACGCACCCCGAACATTGGGTGGGGCCAACAAGGCGCAGAGAGAAGAAGTGGCGCAGCAAGGCAACCGAGGGAAGGATGCCCATCATCGCCTCGCACACAAAGGCATAGACCGCAAGGAGAGTGATGGATTCCGGACCCAAGTGCATCATATGGATCTGATAGTGGGAGAGTACAACATTGAAGAAATCGGAGAAGGGGAACCAGCCCGCCCACGAGCGTCGGCAAAATCTGGACCTCGGTGATTATCACATCGATGGCGAAGTGGGGCCCGGGCCAGGCCGTCGTCCGCCCGCATTCGTTGAAGATAGTGGCCAAGGCCGAGCTGACCTTGCCCAGGCCCTCTCGATTGAGTATAATTGACGGTCGTGGCAGGGGGGCCACCGGACGACAAGCGAGGCAGAGGCATGGGTTTCTTCCCTCTTCCTTTCTTCGTCGGAGCCATGGCAACGGAAAGGGGGGAGGAAGGTTTGAGATTGGATTGGGAGCAGAAGCTGGAGTTCGAGAGGAGGAAGAGTGGGGGATGGTCGAGCAGCGAAACAGGGAGCGGTTGTGTGCGGCTCTGAGTCCGCCCTATGCAGCCTGCACGCAAATAAGGCGTTGGGGAACAGTGCACGCCCATGTCCAATCAACCGCCACGCTTGGCGCCCAAGGCCCAGAGCTGTTAGGGCCCACGGTGCCGCACTTGCCCCTTCGCCTCTCTGCTCGGCCAAGTCAGGGCGTGCCTTAGGCCCGGGGCTCTTGTCGGCGTTCGGGCAGGGGTCCCAGACTTGCTTGCCTGCGGCCTGCGGCGTGGCTCAAAGGGGCGCCCATCACGGCCCATCTTCATCAACACGAGCTCAAGACCCTCGCGAGGGGCCAAGCCTCGCGGGGCCGACGACAGGGATCTTCCTCAGGCGAGGCCTCATCAAGCTGGCTCGCGAGGTGGCGGAGAGATCAAGGCGGGGTTCCTGACGAGGTGCCCATGACGCAAGCCATGACGACCAAGAGCGCTAGGCGGGCGCCAGCCCGCGTAGTGTCCTCCTTTCCTCTGTGGTGTAAAGGGAGCAAGCGCAGGCGAGGGCATCAAGCAAAGGCGTCCATGTCGGTGCAACAAGACCAAGACCAGTCCAATGGCAGGAAGGAAGTCATTGTGGAGCCCAAGCCAAGTCACCACGAGCCTTTGACGGCGAGGACCAACTTTAGTCGAGGATAAGTGTACCATATGTTCCCCTTCAAAATGGCCAATTGTTGGCGCCCTTCCTGCTCAATATTTGGGAAGAGGCCCAGGGCCTTTGCCTATAAATAGGGCTAGCCACCCACAGGGTAGCGGGGTTGAATCTAGAGAGATCTGGAATAGGCAGAGAGATAGAGAGAAGCGACTGAACTCCCCCTAGCAGTTCATCGCATCAGCCAAGAACAGACCTTCGCGAGGCTGTTCTTCCTTGTATTGTTCATCACCATCAGCCCAAGAGGCAATCCACCACACCACAAACTAGAGTAGGGTATTACACCACAATGGTGGCCCGAACTAGTATAAACCCCGTGTCTCTTGTGCTGTTCCTTTCAGTAGTTTAGATCTAGGCGAGGCGGCGGGGTGCAGGTAGGTAGAGGGCGAGATTCCGCGCGCACCCCAGTGTTCGAACCTCAAGGGTCTGCCGGAACCCGAAATCCGACAGGAACGGCATAAGCTGAGGGTGGCTATCAATCTTGGCCGCCACCAGCGCATCTTGACAATGCGAAGGTTGATGCATCCCTCAAGGTTTCTCGTGAAGCTTGCTCCCGAGCTTTGTAGGAGGCTCGCGAGGCTGACCGCCGTTGCGAGGCCACAGAGAAGCGCGTGTGGGAGCTCCAGGCCTGGAGCACGTCTCTGGAGCAGCAGGTGGAGGCGCGTAAAGCCTCCCTTGCGTCAATGAGGGGGCACCCGCCGAAGAGGAAGAGATCCGGAGGCTTGAGGGGGCGATGGCGCTGGAAGCCGTGGAGCGTAGCCTCTAGCTTGAGCGGTTGCAGACGAGGGTTCGTCAAGTTGCCCAAGCGGAAGATGCCGTTGGTGCACGCGAGGCCAAAGCTCAGGAGGAGGTCGATCGCCGGGTGGCCGAGGTTTGCGCGGGTCTTGAGGGTTGGCATGATCTGAAGCTGCAGCTTGCGGAGACGGAGGCTGCAGGTAGGGCCGATGCCCTTAGGCCCAGGCTAGTTAAAGTAGGGAGGCACGAGGAGGCCACAGCGGCCGCGCTGGTCACGGCGCAGGCGGAGTTGGCCACTGCCCGCGCCGAACTGCTCTCTCTTCAGAAACGGGTTGATGACGCCGAGGCCGTTGCGCGGCAGAATAGCGAGGAAGTGCTTCAGCGGCGGACATTGGAGCGCGAGCACGCCCCCATGCTCCAGGTTCTCGGGAACAGGGCTAACACCGCGCTGGGCCATATATGCGGCGAGAATGCCCCTCATCCATATACGAACAACTACACCAGCCATCTTCGCTTCTTCTCCCACGTGGTGACGCGTCTTGAAGCTCGATCCGATAGAGCTCGCCAGCTCGTGGAAGAGAGGAGCCGGGGCCTGCTCGGGCGCGCGTTATCCCACGTCTTCAGCCATCTTTAGAACACCTTCCCCGACTTCGACTTCGACGCCGCCATTTCCCCCGTACCTGGGGCCATCCGGAGCGACCTGGCGCGATGGGTGGAGGACAACGTGGATGCGATGAGGATGACGCAGTGGTAGTCACGGCAGACAAAGGAGATGTGGTTGACGACGGCGATGCCGGGGCCGGCGAAGGTGGAGGCGACGCCAGCGACGACAACAGCGACGCCAGCGGTGCATCTGAAGACGACCTGGGAGACGCGGCGAGCGAATTATCTGGCTGATCCCATGTTCCCCTGCTGTTTTGCCCTGCATGCAAAAACTTGGGCGTGGCCCCTAAAGATTGTAAGAGCATTTTGAGATGGGGAGCCCCTCATGTAAACAAGTCACAGTTTTTATTCTTCTATGCTAAGCAGAGTGTGCACCTTTGTGGATCCATGAATCTGGTGGCAAGTTTTGCTGTTGCGGCTTACCTTAGCTGAGGCGGGTCCTGAACTGGATCGGGAGGTCGTGAGTTCCCGTGGAGCTCCTGAAGGGTCTGCTGATTCGCTCGAGAGGGCCTCGCGAGGATCAAGTGCCGATCGGCGCGCGTGGCGCGTGTGCCACGCCCAGCCCCGCTCGCGAGGGGCCCGCGAGAGGGAGGCAGCGAGCGCGAGCTTTAGAATAAGGCAAGAACTAGATAGCAACAAATCGCTTGAACGAGAAAAGGCACCCGCCGCGTGCATCAATAAAAAATCAACTTCGGCTTAAATCCAAATCCAGAAGGCAAGGCTACAGAAAAGGGATCCAAAGCAAATGGCCGCGTCCGGCACCTAGTCTAGTCTTCTTGTCTTCGAGTCTTCTCACCAGCGCGGAGCTAAGTGCTGCCACTAGGACGTGGGAGGGAGCCCCCAAGGCCCGAGGGAGGCACTCCTAAGACTCCGGGGCGTGTACAGCCCCACTAGTTATTACGTGAGAGATTCACGGGCGGCGATCTTCACAAGCGTGAGCCTTACTTCATATCGCCAAACGAGGGCCCCGCCTTGCGCCACCCTCGACCACCTTTGGGGGCGACCAGAAACCAGGACGACACCAAAGGGGTAAAGGGGACGCCAGCGGCGCCCTCGTCGACCACGGGTCCTTTGCCGGGGGTAGGCTTTTCAGCACCTCCCCAGCAGAGGGCCTACCTCCGGGGGACGCCTTGCTCCGTGCGACGCGGGGAGGGATCTGACTCCCGACCACTCTCATGCAGCCACCAGTGCACTCCCCCTGGCGGAAGGGAGGCCACCGAGCTGGGGCCGCCAGCCGCTGTGGTGACCTGATCCCCCTGCGACTCATGGTTAGCGTAAGCTTGCTCCTGAGGGATTAGTGGTACCCTGTATCTGTTGTCGATGGTGCGGTTGGTGGGGCTCTCTGGCGGCTCCTGGAAGGATTCAGCTCCTAACGCCTCCTCCTCCCAACCTGGCCCGAGGAACGAGTCGGGGTCATCCTCCGGCGTGTACTCCTGGTCCATCATGCAGGGCACGTAGGCCTCCAAGGCCGCTGCCCCGAAGACCTCGCCGAAGTGCCCCACGCTCCATGTTGTCCCGCCTGTCATGCCATCCTGAGGATGGCAGGGCAGTGCTCCAACGGGGCCGTATGCGGCAACACTCGTGCCCGCGCCCACCTGGGGTGGTGCGGGCGCGGCAGGGCGCCCTCCACCGTGGACCGTGTTGATGTCGACAAGGCCCCTGGGTGCACCCGAGAGCGCGCGGGCGCGGTGAGGCCCGCCGTGGGACCCAGCCGCCGCCTGAGGCGTGAGCTGATAGCAGAAGGGCGGTGCTCCCGTGGCCCCCGCGCCCAGCAGCTCGGCGACGCGTTCCAGCAGCGCTTCCCGGCCGCTCCCCATCAATCGGCAACGCAGCAGCTCCCGTGCCACTGTGAGTGCGGCCCGCATGTTCGCTTGCTCCCGCCGGGTGTGTGGCGCCGTTGCCGTGGCGTGGGTTGCGGCCCTTGCAGCGGCTCGCGCTTGTTGTGGAGTAAGGGTGGACGGCGCCTGGCCGTGCCGCCCGCGCCCAGCAGCGTCAGGTGGCGCCCATGCAGCCTGGAGCTCGGGGTTGAGGTCTTCCTGGGCAGGCGGTGCCGCCCGGGCGGGCCAGGCTGCCCAGCGGTCGGCGTCAGCCATCGGGTCGCCGGACATCGGAACCGTGGAGCGTCGGCGGATCGACTGGTGGGGAAGAGGCTCCGGCGCACCCCTACCTGGCGCACCAAATGTCAGATCACGGGTTCCGGCAAAACACTTAAGGTTCGAACTCTGGGGTGCGCGCGAAGTTCTCCCCCTACCGATCCACATCCTAGCTTGCTAAGATCTCAAGGGCAAACTCAAAGAACTCACAACACGAGTGATGCAAGATTTATACTGGTTCGGGCCACCGTTGTGGTGTAATACCCTACTCCAGTGTGGTGGTGGTGGATTGCCTCTTGGGTTATGGATGAACAGTTACAAGGGGAAGAACAGACTCCTGAGGTTGAGGTGTTCTTGCACTCCGTGTGTGGGTGAGGATTGTCTTCCGATCCAATTACGTCCTCCCCTATCGTGGTGGCAGGTCCTATTTATAGAGGCCATGGTCCTCTCCCCATATATTGAGCGGGAAGGTTGCCAACAGCGGCCAATTTGAAAGGGGACAACTAGTACAGCTTATCCTGACAAAAGCGGTCTTCGCCTGCCAAAGGCTCTGGTGATGACGCCGCCTTGGGCTCCATGATGACCTCCGTCTTGCCGTCCTGCTGGTCTTGGTCTCGTTGCACCGATAGGGAAACCTTTGCTTGGCCTCGATACTCTGCGCCTGCGCTTGATTCCTTAGCACCAAAGGGGAAACAAGGACACTGTGTGTGCCGGCGCCCGCCTGATCTTGATCGTCATGGCTCACATCATGAGAACCTCAGAGGTTTGCCTTGCCTTGATCTCTCCGCCCCTTGCGAGCCAACCTGGTGAGGCCACTCCTGAGGAGGTCTTGTGTCGTCCGTCTCACGAGGCTTGGCCCCTCGCGAGGGTCTTGAACGCCTTGTTGATGAAGATGGCCCGTACGGGCCCACGCGCAGAGCCACGCCATGGGCTGTAGGCAGGCAAGTCTGGGGACCCCCGTTTCTAGAACGCCGACAGACAGCGGGTTCCTGTCTTTCGAGGTGGGGTGCCCTGCCTTTACTCGTGAGCTGCGACAAGTCCATTGGCCATCCGCTCACACGTTCAAGCCAGAGATACCTGAGAAGTATGATGGGAGGCTGAACCCAGCATCTACACCATCGCTGTTCAAGCTGTCAGAGGAAGAGATGAGAAGGCGTTTGCCAACTACTTCCCTTTGACACTCAAGTCCAATGTGAGGTCTTGGCTGACGCACCTTCTAGAGAACTCCATTTCGTCATGGGCTGACCCGTGCCATGAGTTCATTGGTGCCTTCACGGGCGGCCATCAAGAACCCAGACGGCCCAGCGACTTGCAGCTTCTCCAACAGAAAGAAGGAGAGACTCGCCGCAATTATTTACAGAGATTCAGCAGAGTCCACAGAAATATCTCAAATATCCACCCGACAGCTGTGATAGCTGCCTTCTAGTCCAATGTGTGCAACCGCAGGATACATTCAAAGATGAATGTGTTGTTGCCCAAGACTGTGAAGGAGCTTTACACCTTGGTGGACAAGTGTGCTCGGATGGAGGAGGGAGGGAAACTCCCTGGAGAGAAAGATTGCATCGAGATCGACTCAGAGGATAATGATGAATCCACCAGTCTGAAGAAGAAGAGGAAGAAGCACAACAAGAGGCGCAAGGATAAGTCAGTGATGATCGTCGAAGGATCAGGCACACTTAGTACCGGCAAGAAGGCTAAGGCCGAAGCCCCCAGCAAGGAGGCTTCCATGTGCGCTGACTGCCGGGAGGCTGCGGTTACCGAGAGGGCTAGGAAAGGCGATGGGCCGTACTGCAAGGTCCATCAGACCAAGGGCCATGGTCTCCAAGAGTGTCATCAGGTTGAGCAGCTCGTCAAGAGGCGAGGGCTGAATATGAGAAGCGTGATAAGGAAAAAGGTCAGAATGGCACTGGCCGGAAGGGCCGAGGCGGTGAAGCAAATCGCCCCGACAAGGCTTTTCGGAACCAAGAAAAACCTGCTAGGGGCCGAGAGAAGGAAGTTTGCAATGATGAGAGTGATGGAGGGGATGAAGAGGAAACCAGCGAGCATGAATTCCAGAAGGCCACTGACGCCCTGTCATTGACGGGGGTGCATCTTTGCATTCCTCTCACCGCCAACTTAAACGGTGGGCGCGTGAGGTCAATGCCATGGAGCCAGCGGCAGAGTCTCGGAAGCCGCTCAAATGGTCACGTGCGCCCATCATCTTTGACGAAGAGGACCATCCTGACCGCACCACCGCGGTAGGGTGTTTGCCATTATTGGTCTCTCCAACGATTCGCAACCTCAAGGTCACGAAGATGTTAGTTGATGGAGGGGTCGGGTTGAATCTGATTTCCCCAAAGGTTATCAGCAAGCTTCATATAGCAGAGGAAGAACTAAAGGTCACGGGCACGTTTCAAGGAGTCAATCCCGGCAGGAGTCATCCTAAGGGAAAGATCACATTGCCAGTGACATTTGGGGGAGAATTGAACTATCGGACTGAGAAGGTTATGTTTGATGTGGTCGACCTCCCCCTACCGTACAATGGGATCCTTGGATGCCCAGCTCTTGCAAAATTCATGGCGGCATCCCACTATGCATACAACACCTTGACAATGCCAAGGCCGGTAGGAGTCATTTCCATTCCGTCAAACAAGAAAGATACGATCATTTGCGATTATAAGATGTACTAGGATGCAGTCGCGGCAGAGGCCACGACAGTAGCAGTCCCCGCCAAGTAAAACAGAGGAAAGAAGAAGGATAACAGGGACACCAACAAGGAATCCGAGAAGCATACTTCTCCGGAGTGTGCTGCACCTGTTGATGGCTTGCCGGATAGTTCCAACAGCAAGAAATCCGAGGTCACTGCACCACATGTGAAGAAGGTCCCGGCAGGGCTAGCTGGCGTTGATGGTACCTTCACTATCAGCGTCACCCTTGATGACAAATTGGAAAGCACGCTCATTGCCTTCCTGCGGGTGAATATCGATGTGTTGCCTGGCAACCATCTGATATCCCCGGTGTTCCCAGGGAGGTAATTGATACGTCTCCAACGTATATATAGTTTTTGATTGCTCCATGCTATATTATATACTGTTTTGAGCAATATTGGGCTTTATTATCCACTTTTATATTATTTTTGGGACTAACCTATTAACCGGATGAGATGATGGCTCAAGATGCACTGAATGAGGCCGCCTGGAATGCTTCGGAACCTGCTCAGGGTATTCAGGAAAATGGATGGGGGGAGTGGCCTGTGATCCCTCCACCTTACACTGGATTCAGTTTTAGGACCTTCTTTCAGTATGATGGTCCATCTCTCATGGATGGGGTGGACCCGGAGCATAATGTGCAGGATAACCTCTCTGATATCTGGTCATCGACTCGAATTTCGGCAGTTGAAGCTCGGGTGATGGATTTGTCAATGGAAACCCCGCAGCCAAGTTGGAGTTCGTCGAGTATGGGGGCCGCTCGCTTTTCTTCAGTTCGGTCGATCATGAGTTCTTAACTTGGATTGGGGGCATGCTCAAGCGCATATATACACCAGCTATCACCCTTCGACATACTTCTCCGTCGTGTTGCCTCTAAATCCCTTCGGATCATTGAGAATCATCTCAATCTCATTGTTGCAATTTGGATGGAGGGATGGTGCCGAACCTGATATTTTCTCAAGGATCTTTGCTTCATGCATCGATGGGGGACAATTATTGTTCCATCGTCTGCCTTATCGCCTGAAGTGGCAATCTGGGATATGCCAGTACACTCTCCCGGCTTCAAGGCGATCACGCAGCTCGTCCGGATCACAATGGAATTAGTGCCTTCACTCACCGAGCCTGCGCTCCAGTGCTTGCATCCTCCTCTGTGTTCAATGCTACTCAACACCGCAATGTGTTAGTGCCTTTGGACACCACTGCTGTTTGACGGAGCAATCGATCAAACAAATATGATGGATTCAAAGTCAACCATGCTCCAGACACAAAGCGTTACAAGTCTAGGGTGAAACCACGCGAGATTCCTTTTGTCAATGCTGTTTCTTTGGCTGCTGCTCTGCTGCAGTGCCCGTGCGCTGTCTCTGCCCCACCAACTCCGATCGAGGATCTTGATCGATGGGTAGCAAGTGTGGCATTGCTCGGAAGCCATCTCCGTGAGAAGCTCTTTGGATGACCAGCGCTTCGTCAAGGGTGGATGAAGATGAAGCCTCTCATTCCAATGAATAAATCGTGGAATGTGCTCTCATGGAACATCAGAGGCATAAACTCTGATGCAAAACTTTTGGCTGTTAGGAATGCGATCGATACTAGCGGTTGTTCTGTGCTATGTATCCAGGAAACCAAACGCGAATCCTTTGATCTTGCCTTTATTAAGACTTTCTGCCCTAAGCGTTTCGATAAATTTGTCTTTGCGCCATCAGTGGGTTCCTCGGGTGGCATCATAGTCATTTGGAATAGTGCTGTGTTTACGGGCACATCTTGGTTCGTGGATTATTTTGCCATTGGTATTTCTTTTTTGCTCTGTGATCGAATGAATGACGTGGAATCTGATCAATGTATATGGCCCCTGCTGCGTCAGCGCAGACTGGATTTTACAAATTGGCTTTTGATTTAAACATCCTCGATGAAGAAAACTGGCTAATTCTTGGAGACTTCAATTTTATTCGATCCACGAGTAATGAGAAACAAACACAGGGGTGACGCTGCGACATGCTATTGTTTAATGAGCTCATCCGACACGATCGCTCATGGAACTGCTTTGTAAAAGGCGGCGTTTACACAGAGTAATATGCAGGATGACCCTCTGCTCGAACAGTTGGATTGGTTCTTTTAGTCCTCTTGTTGGACCACCTCATATCCAAACACAATGGTCCGGCCCCTGGGGAAGCCTGTGTCCGATCACATTCCATGCATGGTCACAATTGAATCAAGCATCCCCCGGTCCAATCTTTTTCGGTTTGAGAATTTCTGGTGCAACCATGATGGGTTCATGGAGGTGGTTGCCAGTTCATGGGCTAAAATATGTCACGCACCCAATGCCGCTGCCCGAGTATGCAAAAAACTAAAGAGCTTGAGATATGATCTCAAGTGATGGAGCAATGGTGTCTCGAAACTTAAAGCTCTGATTCAGAACAGCAATGAGACTCAGGCCATCATGGACACCCTTGAGGACAAACGACCTTTATATGGTCCGGAGTCAAATTTTAGGAAGATTTTGCAAACCCACCTACAGGCCCTGCTCAAGTACCAGAATGAATACTGGCGAAAAAGATGTACCATCAGGTACTTTCGTTTTGCTGATGAAAATACTAAGCTCTTTCAGTCATTGGCCACAGAGAGGTATAGGCACAATGCTATTGCCACACTAAGAGTTGGCGAGGTCGAAATTCATGATCATGCTGGCAAGGAGGGGGTCCTCTTCAATACTTACAAGGATCATTTGGGTTCTTCTAAACCCACCAGTATGAAGTTTGACCTATCTAGGATCATCCGCAGGATTGAAGGGTTGGACCAACTGAGTACGCCCTTCTCAACTGATGAAATCGATGCTGTTGTTAAGGAAATGCCAAATGACAGAGCCCCCGGCCCGGATGGTTTTAATGGTTGTTTTCTTAAGAAATGCTGGCAAATCATCAAGTCAGACTTTTATGACCTCTGTCACGCGTTCCATGCTGGTGGTCTTGACATCACTAGTATTAGTGAGGGGTTTATCACCCTGATTCCTAAAATTTCCTCTCCGGAAACGGCTAATGATTTCAGACCCATTACCCTATTGAACTGTTGTCTGAAAATCATTACTAAGATCTTGGCGAACCGGCTACAGAGAGTCATCTTAAAAATCATACACAGGAATCAGTATGGATTTATGAAGGGTCGGACTATCCAAGATTGTCTTGCATGGTCGTATGAATATATCCATCAATGCCACTCGTCTGGGAGGGAGATTATACTGCTTAAGCTTGATTTCGCCAAGGCCTTTGATACGATTGAACACGCCCCCATGTTGGAAATTATGAGACACATGGGTTTTGATGACAGTGGCTGGGTTGGATGGAAACAATTTTGGCTCGGGAGTTTCGTCGGTCCTTTTAAATGGTGTTCTGGTCGGAAATTCAAGTGCAAATGTGGCGTCGTCGTAAGGATCCTCTTCGCCATTGATTTTTGTCCTCGCGGCCGATTTGCTCCAAGCTGCGATCAATGACGCTTACGCTCAAGGTCTGCTGGAGCTCCCCATCCCTCGTGAGAATGCAGGTGACTTCCCAGTGGTGCAATACGCTGACGACACAATCCTGATTATGCAAGCGTGTCCTACACAGGCAGCCCGCATGAAACTTATCTTGGAGGATTATGCGGCCTCGGTAGGGCTCAAGATCAACTTTCATAAATCCACCCTCATACCCATTAATGTCGACCAACTGCATGCTGGCGGGTTGGCAGGGGTGTTCGGTTGCTCCGTTGGCACCCTACCGTTCACTTATCTCGGTCTCCCCATGGGGACGACGAGGCCAACCGTTCTCGACCTCATGCCATTGGTACATTCTGTTGAGAGGAAAACTTCCACCGCCGTAGCACTCATGTCGTCGGGGGCCAAGCTGACGCTGGTGAATTCGGTGATCACCTCCATGCTAATTTACGCAATGTGCACGATCAGACTGCACCCTAAAGTGGTTGAGCACCTTGACAAATTACGTCGATACTGCCTCTGGGCAAAAAATTCTGATGATGGGATCAAAGCCAACTCCCTTGCTGCCTGGGAGCTTGTCTGTCGACCGAGACGGTGTGGCGTACTTGGTGTTATCGATATCAAAATGCAAAATGCCGCGCTCCTTCTAAAGTACTTGTTCAAGTTCTACAATCGTGAGGATGTGCCCTGGGTTCAACTAGTATGGGAGGCTTACTATCCAACAAGGTGCATGCGCCACCGAACACTGTGGGTTCGATTACGGTGGAAAGACGTAATGCAACTCAATGGGACCTTCCGAGGGTCACCAAAGTCATCCCCGGGACGGTTGCAGCTCTGTTTTGGAAAGATGTCCGGTTATCGACACCGGCTCCTGGCGATGGACACGCATCCGCGAGCTTTCTCTTTTGCTCTGAACGAGGATGACTCCATTGCCAAGGTTCTCAGGACCACTGATCCGACCACGATCTTCAATCTACCTCTCTCAATCCAGGCTAGGGAGGAGGTCAGAGATATCCAACAAGGGTCCTTGCATGTCAGCCTGGAAACCGACTCGCCCGACGTTTGGGTCTGTGACCTAGGACGATATTCGTCAAAGAAATACTACAACCACTGTTTCAGGCAGGTGAAAGCTGATGAGGCCTTTGGATGGCTATGGAAATCCAAATGCCCGATCAAATTTAAGATGTTTGGATGGCTGCTTATGGTCGATCGTTTGAACACCAGGAACATGCTGAGGCGACGACACTTTGATGTGGCCGGGGGCAACTACGCTTGCATGCTCTGCCAAAACCCACCCGAGGAGACTATGGAACATCTCTTCTTCGAGTGCCCTTTTGCCCAACAATGTTGGAGTAAGGTTGGTCTGACCTGGCCAGGAGGAACCAATCGGTTAGCCATCTTGCATGGCGGGAAAGAAACCTGGCATAGGCCGCTCTTTATGGATATCTTCCTACTTGCTGCTTGGAGCCTGTGGATGGAAAGAAACAACCAACATTTCAGGGGGATCCAGCACTCGTTCGTCGCGTGGTTAGCTAGGTTCAAACATTTGTTGGGTTTGGTGATTCATAACTGCCCTGAGAAGGTTCATCCTTTTCTTTCTGATTTTATTGTAAATTTGGACCGCTAGTCTTGACTCTGATCCCCATGTGGCCGGGGGGGCCTAAAACCCACTGTAACTGTAACGCCCTCGATGCGGCTATATCTCCCACGTGTCGAGGCACGACTTAGAGGCATAACCGCATTGAAAGCAATGTCGCAAGTGAGGTAATCTTCACACAACCCATGTAATAAATAAGGGGAAAGAGATACATAGTTGGCTTACAGTCGCCACTTCACACAAGACATAAATAAACATCCATCATCCGAGTACACTCAAGGTCCGACTCTGGAACCAAAATAAAAGAAGATACCCCAAATGCTACACAGATCCCCGATCGTCCCAACTGGGCACCACTACTGATCATCGGGAAAAGACACATAGTAACGACCACGTTCCTCGTCGAACTCCCACTTGAGCTCGGTTGCGTCACACCTGACCGCATCGTCGGCACCTGCAACTGTTTTGGAAGTATCTGTGAGTCACGGGACTCAGCAATCTCACACCATGAGATCAAGACTATATAAGCTTATAGGAAGGACAGAGTAGTAAGGTGGAGCTGCAGCAGCGACTAGCATATATGGTGGCTATTTCGCAAAAGAGAGCGAGAAGAGGAGCAAAGCACGGTCGTGAAGCTAGTAGCGATCAAGAAGTGATCCTGAACTACTTACGTCGACATAACTCCAACACCTTGTTCACTTCCGGACTCCGCGAGAAGAGACCATCACGTTACACACGCGGTTGATGTGTATTTTATTTGAGGTCAACTTCGGTTTTTACAACCGGCATTAACAAATTCCCATCTGCCTCATAACCGCGGGCACGGCTTTGAAAGATAATACCTGCGGGGGTGTCCCAACAAGCCCATTATAAGCTCTCACGGTCAACGAAGGATATTCCTTCTACCGGAAGACCCGATCAATCTCGAATCCGGACTACAAGACATTTCGACAGCAATAAAACAAGACCAGCAAAGCTGCCCGAATGTGCCGACAAATCCCGATAGGAGCTGCACATATCTCGTTCTCGTGGCACACCGGATGAGCAGTCCGTACAACTAAAACCAGACCTCAAGTTTCCTTGAGGGGCGCCGCAAAGCACTCTAGTTTGGGCCAGCACTCGAAGGAGCACTGGTCCGGGGTTAAAATAAAGATGACCCTCGGGCTCGCGAAAACCGGGGAAAAAGGTTTAGGTGGCAAATGGTAAAACCAATGTTGGGCCTTGCTGGGCGAGTCTTATTCAAAGCGAACTGTCAAGGGGTCCCATAAATCACCCAACCGTAAGGAACGCGAAATCAAGGAACATAACACCGGTATGACGGAAACTAGGGTGGCAAGAGGGAACAAAACACCGGGCATAAGGCCGAGCCTTCCACCCTTTACCAAGTATATAGATGCATTAATTATAGCAGATATATATATTGTGATATCCCCAACAAGTAAACATGTTCCAATAAGGAACAACATCTCCATGTTCAACAAGGAACAAACTTCAGCTTCACCGCAACTAGCAACGCTATAAGAGGGCTGAGCAAAGCGGTAACATAGCCAATCAACGGTTTGCTAGGAAAAGGATGGTTAGGGGCTGACATGGCAATATGGGTGGCATGATATAGCAAGTGGTAGGCATCATGGCATAGGCATAGCAAAAGAGAGCAACTAGCATAGCAAAGATAGAAGTGATTTCGAGGGTATGGTCATCTTGCGCGCAATGTTCTCGAGTTGTCGAAAGCTTGATCCTCGAAGCGTTCTCAACAGGTTCCTCGTTCACGTACTCGCCTCCGGCTCTACCCAAAGCAAGAACACAAACAAAGGAACCACAATAAATCACGGTGCAATGCACAAGCAACATGATGCAAAACATGACATGATATGCGGGATGTGATATGCAATGCGTATGCGCACTCCGGAAGGTAAATGATGAACCAGGCATCAACTTGGCAAACCAAGTATGCCACTGGAAAGATGAGATGATTTCAGTTGAAATCGATATAAAGATCACCGGAATCGGATGCACGGTTTGCAAATGACAAGCAAAACAAGAATGGCACAAATCTGCCATTAACAGCATGATGCCACTTAGCAAGCAACAATAAATTAAGCTACTGCACCCAAACGTATCAACAAAGTATATGGCAGTGATCTACACAAGATGCTTGACAAAAGATGAGCACTGAGCTACGGCTAGTTCACATCATAACAGGTTCAAACAAGCATGGCAAAAGTGCACAAAATATCAGGCTGGACATGGCAAAAACAGCATCAGGTTGCAATGTTCATAGCAACAAAACTACATGCTACAGGAACTTAAAATAGCAAAACATGGCATGGCATGAATCTACTCAAAGCATAGAACAAAAGTCCCTTACTGACCATAAGCCAAAAAGGATCAGAAAATATAGTAACACCCATGTCAATATCGAAAGTCTCGTTAACAGATTCAGCAACATGACATGTCAAAAACTGATAACAAGTAGGCATGTTTACAAGCTCAATTCACTCACTACAGAGCCTTTCATGATAAACTAAGCGTACATACATCAAGAACACATGTCATAGAAGACATACATGGCAAGAACAATAACATAGCATACATGGATCAACCACAACAACCTAGGCAAAATTGAATAACATGTAAACAATCTGCCAGGAAACATTTGATAGCAAAAGTAGAGCTAGATTTACTCAAGCTATGGCACTCCCTAATTGCAAACAAAGGCATGGATGGATAAAGCAAGACATGTTTAACAAAACATCCTTACTGAAGTATCTCAAAATATGCATAGATCTCTCGGTATCACCAAGTTAACATGGCATCAAAATATCAGCTAAACAGGGCTGAAAACAGCAACATCAGGACACCTACTTTGCATGCTTGTGCTAGTCACCACATAGATCACAAAAATACATGGCATACACCCCTGGAAAGATGGCATGGAATATTACAAAACACATGTAGGACTCAAATTCATAGGGTGCACACATCAATCATAGCAAAAATAACAAAAGTGCAAGTTCTGTTAAGAAACAGAAACTAACATCACATATCCCTCTTCCAACAGCATTCCAGGCATCAAGATGAGCTCAAATGAAAATGATGCAATGAGATGAAATGATATACTCTTCGAGGCGAACATTTTGATATATTATACGCGCAAAATGGATCTACAGATGCAAAGTTACGCTACGTTGAAAATGACACAAAATATCAACAGGATTTAAGACTTAGAAGAAATAGAGGGGGGAAGAAGGGAAAGTCAACCCCACGCACGCAACCCGAGGCCGGATCCGATCGAGGAGGAGGAGGCGGCGGCTGCTCGCCGGATCCGCGGCAGGGGCGGCGGCCGGAAGGGGAAGAAGGTGCCGCGACGAGGGCGGAGGAGGAGGCCGGGCGGCGGCGGTGGGGCCGGTGGTGGTGGGAGCTGGGGGCCGGCGACGGCGGGAGGCCCGGCAGTCTGGCGGCGAGGCGGCGGAGGAGGGCCGCCGGCGGCGGCGAGGCGGAGGCGGCGCGCGGGCTCGGGCGCCATGGGCGGCGGCAACCAGGCCGGAGGGCCAGCAGCCCGGGCGGCTGCGGCGGCCGAGGCGGCGAACTGGGGACCGGGCGCCACGTGGCACGCCCCGGTTGGCCGGCGGCGACGGGCGGACGTGTCCGGCCCGAATCGGACACGTCCGGCGGCGCGGAGGGGGAAATTTGCTAGGTTAGGGGGGGAATTGATCCGGGATTTGGAATGGGGTTTGTATATATAGGCATAGAGGGAGCTAGGAGAGTCCAAATGAGGTGTAGTTTTCGCCCACACGATCGTGATCGAACGACGGAGAGCATGGAAGTGACTTAGATGGGTTATTGGACTATTTTGAAGGGGTGTTGGGCTGCAACTTAAAAGAGGCCTTTGCGAGAGTGCGGTTAACCGTTGGAGTACCAAACGAGCTCCAAATGACCCGAAACTTGACCGGTGGTCTACGGGTGGTATACCAAGGCCACTTGACAAACCTCGGACCATTTCGAGAAGGTTTAGTACCCGCACACGGGAAAACCTAAAAGGGGCCGCCGGGGGAGATAGGAGTGCCGGATTGCAAAACGGACAACGGGAAAAATGATCGGAATCATGAGACGAACACGTATGCAAATGCGATGCACATGATGACATGATATAAAATGCATGACATGGACAAAATGCAAAATGAAGAAAAGACCCAACCACGGAGGGAATATCATATCACAATGCCGAAAATGGCAAGAGTTGGAGTTACAAATATGGAAAGTTACTTCGGGTGTTACAACACTCCACCACTACAAGAGGATCTCGTCCGAGATCTAGGACTGAAAGAACTCCGGATATTCGAACGGAGGTGATCCTCGCGCTCCCAGGTGGCTTCTCGGTCAGAATGGTGTGACCACTTCACTTTGAGGAATTTGATTGACTTGTTGCGAGTCTTGCGCTCGGTTTCTTCAAGAATAGCAGGGGGTGCTCATGATAAGAGAGATCTTCTTGAAGGTCAATCTCTTGAAGTTGATAGTGCGTTCAGAGTCTTGAAGCACTTGCGAAGGTGTGACACGTGGAACACATCGTGCACGTTTGCAAAGTTGGATGGAAGCTCAAGTTGATAGGCGAGATCGCCTCTTTTGCCAATGATCTTGAAAGGACCCACGATCTAGGGGCAAGCTTCCTTTGATACCGAAGCGGCGAGTGCCTTTCATTGGAGACGCGAGGTAGACATGGTCTCCGATTTCAAAAGCCACATCACGGTGCTTATCATCATAATAGCTCTTCCGGCGCGATTATGCGGCTTTGAGATTCTCATGAATGACTTTGCACATTTCTTCCGCTTCGTGATCAAGTCATTGCCAAGAAGTTGGCGTTCACCTGTCTCGCACCAATTGAGAGGAGTACGGCACTTTCGCCATAGAGAATTTCGAATGGGGCCTTGCCCAACTCGCTTGGAAGCTGTTGTTGTAGGAGAACTTCGGCATATGGAAGACAATCTTCCCACTTCATACCGAAGGAAATGACACAAGCCCCGAGCATATCTTCAAGGATTTGATTTACTCGCTCGACTTGGCCACTTGTTTGAGGATGGAAAGCTGTCTTGAAACGAATTTTGGTGCCCATGGCCTTCAAAAGAATCCCAAAACTTGGAGGTAAAGATGCTGCCACCGTCTCAAGAGATCACTTGTGGAATGCCGTGCAAGGAGACAATCTGAGGTGTATAGCTCGCCAACTGAGCTGCTGTGATGGATTCTTTGATAGGAAGAAAATGAGCCACTTTAGTAAGCTTGTCAATGACAACGAAGATAGCATCATTTCCACGCTTGGACTTAGGAAAACCAGTCACGAAGTCCATTTCAATATGATCAAACTTCCATTCTGGAATAGCAAGAGGTTGAAGGAGACCAGCTGGTCTTTGGTGTTCTGCTTTCACTCTTCTGCAGACATCACACTCATTCACGAATTGAGCAATTTCTCGCTTCATTCGAGTCCACCAATATGACTGCTTGAGGTCATGGTACATCTTCGTACTTCCAGGATGAATGGATAGAAGCGAATTGTGAGCCTCGTTCATAATGACTTTTCTCAGATCACCCTTAGGAACCACAATCCGGTCCTCAAAGAAAAGAGTGTCTTTGTCATCAATGTGGAAGCACTTGTACTTGGAAATGCCCTTGTCGATACCACGTTTCACCTTTTTCACCATGGTATCCAGAAGTTGAGCCTCACGAATCTGATCTTCCAAGGTAGGAGAGACTATGAGGTTGGCAAGAAAGCCTTGAGGAACAACTTGAAGATTCAGCTTGCGGAAAGCTTCACAGAGATCCGGCTGAAAGGGCTTGAGGATTAAGCTGTTGCAGTAAGCCTTCCTGCTCAAAGCATCTGCAATGACATTGGCCTAGCCCGGAGTATATTCAATACTTGGGTTGTACTCTTGAATCATTTCGACCCATCGAGTCTGCCTGAGGTTGAGGTTGGGCTGAGTGAAGATGTACTTGAGACTCTTGTGATCGGTGAAAATGTCCACTTTCCTTCCCAACAAGAGATGTCTCCATGTTATCAATGCATGGACAACTGCCGCCAACTCAAGATCGTGAGTGGGGTAGTTCTTTTCGTTGGGCTTCAACTGGCGAGAGGTATAAGCCACAACTCTCTTCTCTTGCATTAACACAGCACCGAGACCTTGAAGAGAAGCATCACATAAAACTTCAAATGGCTTGGATTCATCAGGAGGAGTCAAGACAGGAGCTGTGACGAGTTTCTCTTTGAGGGTATTGAAAGCAACCTCACACTCAGGAGACCAGACATACTTCACATGCTTCTGGAGAAGGTTGGAAAGAGGCTTTGCAATCTTGGAGAAGTTCTCAACGAATCTTCGGCAATAGCTTGCAAGACCAAGAAAACTGCGGAGCTGCTTGACATTCTGAGGAGGTTCCCAATTCACAATTGCGGACACCTTCTCGGGATTAACTGCGATGCCCTTGGCGGAGATGATATGACCAAGATAAAGCACTTCATCAAGCCAAAATTCACATTTGGAGAACTTAGCATAGAATTGATGCTCTCGAGCTTGTCTAGCACCAATCGCAAATGTTTGGCATGATCCTT
Source organism: Aegilops longissima (assembly GCA_021605205.1). NCBI lineage: Eukaryota > Viridiplantae > Streptophyta > Magnoliopsida > Poales > Poaceae > Aegilops > Aegilops longissima. The sequence continues at coordinate 298,430,445 of CM038678.1, forward strand.
CTTATTCTTGGAGAAGACCAAAATATCATCAAGATAGACCAAGATGAATTCATTGGTGTAGGGGTTGAAGATGAAATTCATCATCCGAGAGAATGTTGGAGGAGCATTGACAAGGCGAAAGACATGACAAGATATTCATAAGAACCAAAGCTTGTTCGAATGCTGTCTTGGGAATATCTTGTTCACGAATCTGAATCTGATGATACCCCATCGAAGGTCAAGCTTGGAGAACACTTTAGCACCTTTGAGTTGCTCGAAAAGCTCATTGATGTTGGGAAGTGGATACTTGTTCTTGATTGTCTTCTTATTCAATGGACGGTAATCGGCGCAAAGTCGGTCTATGCCATCCTTCTTCCGGACAAAAGAACACCACAACCCCAAGGAGATGAACTCGGTCCGATCAAACCAGACGCTCTTGTTCATCGAGCTGCTTCTTCAATTCCTTCAGCTCATCAGGTCCAAGCTTGTATGGGCGCTTGCAAACGGGTTCATGCGTGCTCAAGATCGATAACGAACTCAAGCGGCGATGAGGAGGCATACCCGAAGCTCTTCCGGAAAGACATCTTGGTACTCACAAACGATCGAATCGAGAGATAGCATCAATTCGCCCTTCTCATTGAGAGAAAACAACCGAATGGTTTCATCACGAAGCGGCATAGATGTTCACATCATTAGAAGAGTGAGTCAATTGAATTTCCCTGGCAGCACAATCAAGCTGAGCTTTGTGCTGATAAAGCCAGTCCATCCCGAGAATAAGATCAATATCCGAGTCACCAAGAACAATTGGTTTAGCCAGAAATCTATAATCGCCCATCTTGATAGAAACATCCGGAACATAATTATTAGCTGTCATTTGCTTACCCGGGGACACAATTGATAGGGAACTAGGCAATTCTTGATAACCCAACTCATGTTTAGATGCAAATGGTCTTGAGATGAAACAATGCGATGCACCAGTATCAAATAAGACTTTTGCAGGAATATCATTAACTGAGAGATTACCCATTATCACATCTGAAGAATCCTCTGCTTGAGCTGCATTCATCATGTTCACCTTTGCAGACTTGGGATTATGCTTGACCACTGCATTGCTGGAAGATTTCACAGGAGGAGGAGGCGGAAGGCGCCTCTGGTTGAAGCATTTGTTCGCATAGTGACCTTTCTGCTGACACTTGTTGCAAGTCACCTCAGAGAGCGGACGGTGGTAAGGAGCACTTGACCTTGGAGCTTGAGAATTAGACTTGTTCGATAGCTTGGGTTGGGTGGGTGGGAAGATCCACGGCCACCTGAGTTCTTCTGGCGATAAGGCCGACGAAGCGGAGGAGGAGGAAGGTAGAACTTCTGCTGCTTAGCTGCCACTTGAGAGGAAGAAGAAGACTGAATCTGCATCCCCGATTCTCTTCTTAGAAGCCTCACATTTGACTGGGCAGCTTCTTGCTTGATGTCATGTTGTAGAATTCATCATACTTATCGGCTCAAAAAGCACAAGAGCTAATTGCAGATCTTCTCTCGGACCACCTCTGAATTGATAGATCATACTCTTTTCATCAGTGCACGTCTTGCTTAGCAAAACGAGCGAGTTTACGAACTGGATATTGTATTGATAGACAGACATGTTGCCTTGCTTGAGATTGCGGAACTCCTCACGCTTGCTCTCAACAACACTTTTCGGAATGTGGTGAGCTCTGAAAACTCGGAGGAACTCATCCCAGGTAATGACACGACCTCCTCTGGAATCTTTGTATTGCTGGTACCACTCAGCAGCTTGATCCTTGAGTTGAAACGATGCAAACTTGACAAAGTCCTCAGGTCTGACATTGCTACATTCAAAATGCTTGCAGATGTCCACTAACCAATCGTCGTCGTCTGTAGCCTCGACACGTAAACCGAAAGACTTGACTGATTAGCGAGGAACTGACTGAGAGTAGCAAAGTGCGGCTGATTGTTGCCTTGACCTTGATTTCCTTGATTGCCTTGCCCCTGAGTACGTTCTTGCAAGAGCTGCAAAATCATATGAGCATTGGCATTGGTGGCTGCCATGATAGCTTGCCAGGCCTCTGGAGGCGGAGGTGGAGGTGGAGGGTTCGACTGATCCCCATCATTGCGATCCGGATTCAGACGTGTTGGCGGAGCCATCCTGAAGAGGGTGACATCCGTTAGTCCTTTGATAGACAAATAGTCAAGTTGAAATCAACGGATAGAAATTGCAACATATAGTCTTCACAATAAACACTCGAACAAGAATGAACGAATGAATTCCAAAGTTAATAATCATACGTCCATTAAGGTGAGAAACCACTTAGATAAAGATATGGAAACAACATCTGTCTTAGAAACAAATCGAATATCACAACTGAAAACAAAAGATTGGCTTCTAGAATGAGCGGAACAAACACATGATAGAGATTTACGCCCAAAGTGTTAGTGGTGGGGCCCACACGGACACGACGATATAGGACGTCACGAATGACAAACAAGGCGTCCCGAATCAGCATAGCCAAGGATTCTTTAAGGCGTCTCGCGACCATCAGAATCGACCGTGAATGGGCGGACCACTAGACGTTGAACCCCAATCTCAAATCATACATCCGTCGGAAAGCAATCACATAAGCTACTAGAATTCCCACCTATAAACTCCGAAACTTTCTGGTTATGCAATCTGGTGTTGGGGATACAGGGACACAAAATATATCACCCAAACTAACAATACCTAGATCCATTGTATCCATCCGTCAACACATAACCAAGAAATCCTCGGAAATCGTGTACCTCGACCTTCGAAAAACATCCGTTATACAAGTCATGGCAATACTCCCGAGCTCGCCCCAGTACTAGGTTATCGGGGTTATCTCACCAACAACTGCACAAAAGAGATTTCGATGTCGGCAAAACTCAGGTATTCCGGAACTGCAACGATAAAATTTGTGACGACAACACCTCGGAGCTCAACTCCCCAGGACACTGCCACAACTCTTAAATGTCAGGAGGCACCAAGAACAATGTTCTCGTCACAAAACCATCGGAACGATTCCAAGATACCCACGTGATCCTAAAAAAATTTTTCAGTGAAATTTGAGAAGAGGAGAGTCAAAACTCTCGTCGGGAGACCTCACAGAGCGATTTAAGGACTGGGAGTAAAAAGAATCCTACTCTCCGATATATATAATCCTAAGACTCAAAACATTTTCCATTCTAGACTCAACAACGCCAACAAACAATCAAGTAGGGGCTCCTAAGTCGGGAAGGCTCGATTACCAACTTAGCGCCTCGATGCGGCTATATCTCCCACGTGTCGAGGCACGACTTAGAGGCATAACCGCATTGAAAGCAATGTCGCAAGTGAGGTAATCTTCACACAACCCATGTAATAAATAAGGGAAAGAGATACATAGTTGGCTTACGATGCCACTTCACACAGACATAAATAAACATCCATCATCCACAGTACACTCAAGGTCCGACTACGGAACCAAAATAAAAGAAGATACCCCAAATGCTACACGATCCCGATCGTCCCAACTGGGCACCACTCACGATCATCGAGGAAAAGACACATAGTAACGACCACGTTCCTCGTCGAACTCCCACTTGAGCTCGGTTCGCGCCACCTGCACCGCATCGTCGGCACTGCAACTGTTTTGGAAGTATCTGTGAGTCACGGGGACTCAGCAATCTCACACCAGCGAGATCAAGACTATATAAGCTTATAGGAAGGACAGAGTAGTAAGGTGGAGCTGCAGCAGCGACTAGCATATATGGTGGCTATTTCGCAAAAGAGAGCGAGAAGAGGAGCAAAGCACGGTCGTGAAGCTAGTAGCGATCAAGAAGTGATCCTGAACTACTTACGTCGACATAACTCCAACACCGTGTTCACTTCCGGACTCCGCGAGAAGAGACCATCACGGTTACACACGCGTTGATGTGTATTTTATTTGAGGTCAACTTCGGTTTTTACAACCGGCATTAACAAATTCCCATCTGCCTCATAACCGCGGCACGGCTTTGAAAGATAATACCTGCAGGGTGTCCCAACAAGCCCATTATAAGCTCTCACGGTCAACGAAGGATATTCCTTCTACCGGAAGACCCGATCAATCTCGGAATCCCGGACTACAAGACATTTCGACAGAATAAAACAAGACCAGCAAAGCCGCCCGAATGTGCCGACAAATCCCGATTGGAGCTGCACATATCTCGTTCTCAGGGCACACCGGATGAGCAGTCCGTACAAATAAAACCAGACCTCAAGTTTCCTTGAGGGGGCGCTGCAAAGCACTCTAGTTTGGGCCAGCACTTGAAGGAGCACTGGTCCGGGGTGGGGGGGGGGGGGGTTAAAATAAAGATGACCCTCGGGCTCGCGAAAACCCGGGGGAAAAAGGTTGAGGTGGCAAAAGGTAAAACCAATGTTGGGCCTTGCTGGACGAGTCTTATTCAAAGCGAACTGTCAAGGGGGTCCCATAAATCACCCAACCGTGTAAGGAACGCGAAATCAAGGAACATAACACCGGTATGACGGAAACTAGGGTGGCAAGAGTGGAACAAAACACCAGGCATAAGGCCGAGCCTTCCACCCTTTACCAAGTATATAGATGCATTAATTATAGCAGATATATATATTGTGATATCCCCAACAAGTAAACATGTTCCAATAAGGAACAACATCTCCATGTTCCAACAAGGAACAAACTTCCGCTTCACCTGCAACTAGCAACGCTATAAGAGGTGCTGAGCAAAGCGGTAACATAGCCAATCAACGGTTTGCTAGGAAAAGGATGGTTACGGGCTGACATGGCAATATGGGTGGCATGATATACCAAGTGGTAGGCATCATGGCAGAGGCATAGCAAAAGAGCGAGCAACTAGCATAGCAAAGATAGAAGTGATTTCGAGGGTATGGTCATCTTGCCTGCAATGTTCTCAGAGTTGTCGAAAGCTTGATCCTCGAAAGCGTTCTCAACCGGTTCCTCGTTCACGTACTCGTCTCCCGGCTCTACCCAAAGCAAGAACACAAATAAAGGAACCACAATAAATCACGGTGCAATGCACAAGCAACATGATGCAAAACATGACATGATATGCAGGATGTGATATGCAATGCGTATGCGCACTCCGGAAGGTAAATGATGAACCAGGCATCAACTTGGCAAACCAAGTATGCCATTGGAAAGATGAGATGATTTCGGTTGAAATCGATATAAAGATCACCGGAATCTGATGCACGGTTTGCAAATGACAAGCAAAACAAGAATGGCACAAATCTGCCATTAACAGCATGATGCCACTTAGCAAGCAACAATAACTTAAGCTACTGCACCCAAACGTATAAACAAAGTATATGGCAGTGATCTACACAAGATGCTTGACAAAAGATGAGCACTGAGCTACGGCTAGTTCACATCATAACAGGTTCAAACAAGCATGGCAAAAGTGCACAAAATATCAGGCTGGACATGGCAAAAACAGCATCAGGTTGCAATGTTCATAGCAACAAAACTACATGCTACAGGAACTTAAAATAGAAAAACATGGCATGGTATGAATCTACTCAAAGCATAGAACAAAAGTTCCTTACTGACCATAAGCCAAAAATGATCAGAAAATATAGTAACACCCATGTCAATATCGAAAGTCTCGTTAACAGATTCAGCAACATGACATGTCAAGAACTGATAACAAGTAGGCATGTTTACAAGCTCAATGCACTCACTACATAGCCTTTCATGATAAACTAAGCATACATACATCAAGAATACATGTCATAGAAGACATAAATGGCAAGAACAATAACATAGCATACATGGATCAACCACAACAACCTAGGCAAAATTGAATAACATGTAAACAATCTGCCAGGAAACATTTGATAGCAGAAGTAGAGCTCGACTGACTCAAGCTATGGCACTCCATAATTGCAAACAAAGGCATGGATAGATAGAGCAAGACATGTTTAACAAAACATCCTTACTGAAGTATCTCAAAATATGCATAGATCTCTCGGTATCATCAAGTTAACATGGCATCAAAATATCACTAAACAGTGAAAACAGCAACATCAGGACACCTACTTTGCATGATTGTGCTAGTCACCACATAGATCACAAAAATACATGGCATACACCCTGGAAAGATGGAATGGCATATTACAAAACACATGTAGGACTCAAATTCATAGGGTGCACACATCAATCATAGCAAAAATAACAAAAGTGCAAGTTACATTAAGAAAGCGAAACTAACATCACATAGCCCTCTTCCAACAGCATTTCGGGCATCAAGATGAGCTCAAATGAAAATGATGCAATGATATGAAATGATATACTCTTCGAGACAAACATTTTCATATATTATACGCGCAAAGTGGATCTACAGATGCAAAGTTACGCTACGTTGAAAATGACACAAAATATCAACAGGATTTAAGACTTGGAAGAAATAGAGGGGGGAAGAAGGGAAAGTCAACCCCACGCACGCAACCCGAGGCCGGATCCGATCGAGGAGGAGGAGGCGGCGGCTGCTCGCCGGATCCGCGGCGGGGGCGGCGGCCGGAAGGGGAAGAAGGTGCCGCGACGAGGGCCGGAGGAGGAGGCCGGCGGCGGGCGGGCGGCAGGCCGGTGGCGGGAGGCTGGGGCGCGAGATGCAGGGGAGGCCGGCGATGCGGCGCGAGGCTTGAGGAGGCCGGCGGCCGGCGGCGCGCAGGCGGCGGAGGAGGGTCGGCCGGTCGGGCGGCGCAGGCGGAGGAGGAGGGCCCGGTCTGTGGCGAGGCGGCGAGCGCGCGCTGGCTCGGCGCCCATGGCGGGCGGGCACAGGCCGGAGGGTTTCGCGGGCCCGGGCGGGCCACGGCGGCTGAGGCGGCGAATGGGGACCGGCGCCACGTGGCACGCCCCGGTTGACCGGCGGCGACGGGCGGACGTGTCCGGCCCGAATCGGACACGTCCGGCGGCGCGGAGGGGGAAATTTGCTAGGTTAGGGGGGAATTGATCCGGGATTTAGAATGGGGTTTGTATACATAGGCATAGAGGGAGCTAGGAGAGTCCAAATGAGGTGTAGTTTTCGCTCATACGATCGTGATCGAACGACGGAGAGCATGAAAGTGACTTAGATGGGTTATTGGACTATTTTGAAGGGGTGTTGGGCTGCAACTTAAAAGAGGCCTTTGCGAGAGTGCGGTTAACCGTTGGAGTACCAAACGAGCTCCAAATGACCCGAAACTTGACCGGTGGTCTACGGGTGGTATACCAAGGCCACTTGACAAACCTCGGACCATTTCGAGAAGGTTTAGTACCCGCACATGGAAAAACGTAAAAGGGGCCGCCGGGGAGATAGGAGTGCGGATTGCAAAAGCGGACAACGGAAAAATGCTCGGAATCATGAGACGAACACGTATGCAAATGCGATGCACATGATGACATGATATAAAATGCATGACATGGACAAAATGCAAAATGAAGAAAAGACCCAACCACGGAGGGAATATCATATCACAATGCCGAAAATGGCAAGAGTTGGAGTTACAAATATGGAAAGTTACTTCCGGGGTGTTACAGTAACATTCTTGTAATTGTTATGTGGTGAGTAATACAAAGTCAGTGGGAGCCACTCCCACTGTCACTGATCCTTCAAAAAAAAACCTATTAACCGGAGGCCCAGCCCACATTTGCTGTTTTTTGCCTATTTCAGTGTTTCGAAGAAAAGGAATATCAAACGGAGTCGAAACGGAACGAAATCAACTGGAGAAGTTATTTTTGGAAGGAAAGCTACCGGATGGACTTGGACCCCACGCCAGGAAAGGAGGGAGGTGCTCACGAGGGTGGGGGGTGCGCCCAACCCCCTGGGGTGCGCCCCCTGCCTCGTGGGGCCCCCGAAGCTCCACCGACGCACTTCCTGCATCAATATATACTCACGTACCATAAAACTTCCAGAACAGAGAATAGATCGGGAGTTCCGCCGCCGCAAGCCTCTGTAGCCACCAAAAACCAATCGGGACCCTGTTCCGGCACCCTGCCAGAGGGGGGAATCCTCACCGGTGGCCATCTTCATCATCCCGGCGCTCTCCATGACAAGGAGGGACTAGTTCACCCTCGGGGCTGAGGGTATGTACCAATAGAGCTATGTGTTTGATCTCTCTCTCTCTCTCTCTCTCTCTCTCTCTCTCGTGTTCTTGATTTGCACGATCTTGATGTATCATGAGCTTTGCTATTATAGTTGGATCTTATGTTTCTTCTCCCCTCTACTCTCTTGTAATGGATTGAGTTTTCCCTTGAAGTAATCTTATCGGACTGAGTCTTTAAAGATTTGAGAACACTTGATGTATGTCTTGCCGTGCGTATCTGTGGTGACAATGGGATATCACGTGATTCACTTGATGTATGTTTTGGTGATCAACTTGCAGGTTCCGCCCATGAACCTATGCATAGGGGTTGGCACACGTTTTCGTCGTGATTCTCCGGTAGAAACTTTGGGGCACTCTTTGAGGTTCTATGTGTTGGTTGAATGGATGAATCTGAGATTGTGTGATGCATATCGTATAATCATGCCCACGGATACTTGAGGTGACATTGGAGTATCTAGGTGACATTAGGGTTTTGGATGATTTGTGTCTTAAGGTGTTATTCTAGTACGAACTCTAGGGCTGTTTGTGACACTTATAGGAATAGCCCAACAGATTGATTGAAAAGAATAACTTTGAGGTGGTTTCATACCCTACCATAATCTCTTCGTTTGTTCTCCGCTATTAGTGACTTTGGAGTGACTCTTTGTTGCATGTTGAGGGATAGTTATATGATCCAATTATGTTATTATTGTTGAGAGAACTTGCACTAGTGAAAGTATGAACCCTAGGCCTTGTTTCCTAGCATTGCAATACCGTTTACGCTCACTTTTACCACTTGTTACTTTGCTGTTTTTATATTTTCAGATTACAAAAACCTATATCTACCATCCATATTGCACTTGTATCACCATCTCTTCACCGAAATAGTGCACCTATACAATTTACCATTGTATTGGGTGTGTTGGGGGACACAAGAGACTCTTTGTTACTTGGTTGCAGGGTTGCTTGAGAGAGACCATCTTCATCCTACGCCTCCCACGGATTGATAAACCTTAGGTCATCCACTTGAGGGAAATTTGCTACTGTCCTACAAACCTCTGCACTTGGAGGCCGAACAATGTCTACAAGAAGAAGGTTGTGTAGTAGACATCAAGCAGTTTCTGGCGCCGTTGCCCGGGAGGTTAGTGCTTGAAGGTATATCTTTAGATCTTGCAATCAAATCTTTTTGTTTCTTGTTTTATCACTAGTTTAGTCAATAAAAGAAAACTACAAAAAATGGAATTGAGTTTGCCACATACACTTCATATTTTTAATATCTTTCGTGAGTATGATGGAAAGGAAAATTGTGCCAAAGTGTTAGAAGAAGAATGCATTAAAATGTTTGGCACTAAATCTTTGAATGATGAGTATGATTGCAATATTGTTAGTATGAACTCCTTGAATATCCATGGTACTAATGATGATTGCACTAGTTATGATGAAATTGTCTCCTACAAACATGTCAATTTTTGTGGAGTGCATTGGGATTGCAAGTACACACCAAATAGGGAAGATAGATATTGCAAGAGGCATAAGTACTAAGAAACTAAATTGTTGCAAGAAAGTCTTGATGATTGCGCTGAAAGATTCAATATTTTTCGTGCCCCTTGTTAACTTTGCAATGAACATGGTCATTTAAAGCTCCAATGTTGTTTGTTTCATGATCAAGTCGTGTCCAAATATTGTGATAATTTGATTACCCTTGAGCATCATAAAGAGCTTAGCCTTCTTTTGGGGTATGAAGAAATGAAACGTATAACTGAGGGTATTCCAAAATTTAATCTTGATAGAATTCTTGATTTTGATCTAGAGAATATTCATATGTATTGTGCGGTGAATTGCATTGAAAATCCGTATATTGCCAATTACATAAAGAAAAGAAAACAAATAGAGGATGAAGAGAATACTAATGAAAGGTAAGAGACTTCCCAACATCCTCCTATTATTTCTTATGATGAATCAGGTAACGAGGAGGAGCCTTCCATTCAACCAATCTCATTAATAAGGAGCTCCAAAAAGAAGATTGAACCCACACATGATGTGGTGAAGAAGAAGAAAAGAAAAAGGAAGAGAGGTAAAAAGGTATCTCTCCCAAATAAAGTTGCTCCTATTATTGTTGTGCCTCATGAAAATGAATCAAAAATAATTGTGGAAGATGATACACTTGATGATGATCTCGTTATGCCTATTGCTTGTTGTGATGACTATGATTGGGAAGATAATGATACTTCTTATGATCTTGAAAATCTTTTTGGCACTTGCTTGGAAGAATATGATAATAATGTTTGCTATACTATTGGTGCTATCTATACTATTAATGATGAGAGTGATTATGCTTATGATATGAAAAGGCCCAAGCTTGGGGAAGCTATGTTTGATGAGGATGACATATTTGATAATATATTTGCTGAAATTAATGTTTGTCCCAAGCTTGGGGATCCTATGTTTAATGAATATTATATTTTTAGCCTCTCAAGTTTTGATATGCAAAGTTGTTATGATGATACCATGCCTTCTACTTATGATGATTATATTTATGAAAGTGGGTTTGGAAGAGTGTCAACTTTAGGAAGTAATGATCCCACTATTTTGGAGTATGTTGAATCTTATAATATTTATGAAAGTGGATTTTGAGAGGTCATGACTTTATTTAGTGATGTATCCACTATTTCGGAAGAGGTTTCAATTGATTATGATGAGAACAAAGTTAATACTTATGATGATTATTGTGATAAAACTTATGCTATAAAAAGTAGTGATGATTATACTTATAAAGCTTGTCATGATTATGATTCCCCTTTTTCTGAACATTACTCTTTTAATGTGGAAACAATTTATAGTATTCAAGTCTCTTATGATACTCCCACTATCCCGAATGAGAAGAATTTTGCTTATGTGGAGAGTAGTAAAAATTCTATACTTGTAGATCATGAAAAGAATGCTTTATGTGATGGTTATATTGTTGAATTCATTCATGATGCCACTGAAAATTATTATGAGGGAGGAATATATGCTGGTAGGAATTGCAATAATATCAAGTTTCCTCTCTATGTGCTTAAAGTTTTGAAGTTATGCTTGTTTTACCTTCCTATGCAAGTTGATTCTTGTTCCCATAAGTTGTTTGCTCACAAAATCCCTATGCATAGGAAGTGGGTTAGACTTAAATGTGCTAGTCATATTCCTTATGATGCTCTCTTTATGTTTCAATTCTTATCTTTTATGTGAGCATCATTGAAATCATCATGCCTAGCTAGGGGCGTTAAACGATAGCGCTTGTTGGGAGGCAACCCAATTTTATTTTAGTTTCTCGCTTTTTGGTTCTGTTTAGTAATAAAAAATCCATCTAGATCCTGTTTAGATGTGGTTTTGTGTTTTAATTAGTGTTTGTGCCAAGTAGAACCTTTGGGAAGACTTGGGTGAAGTCTTTATGATCATGCTGTAGAAAACAGAAACTTTAGCGCTCACGAGAATAGCTAAAACTTTTTACTGGAGAGTGATATTTAGTTGATTCTTTTTGAAGATGATTACTAGATAAATTCCTCAGGTCCAGAAATTTATTTTAGAATTATTGGAGTTCCAGAAGTTTGCGTTAGTTACAAATTACTACAGACTGTTCTGTTTTTGACAGATTCTGTTTTTCGTGTGTTGTTTGCTTATTTTGATGACTCTATGGCTAGTAAAATAGTTTATAAACCATAGAGAAGTTGGAATACAGTATTTTTAACACCAATATAAATAAAGAATGAGTTCATTACAGTACCATGAAGTGGTGTTTTGTTTTCTTTCACTAACGGAGCTCACGAGTTTTCTGTTAAGTTTTGTGTTGTGAAGTTTTCAAGTTTTGGGTAAATTCGTTTGATGGATTATGGAACAAGGAGTGGCAAGAGTCTAAGCTTGGGGATGCCCATGGCACCCCCAAGATAATCCAAGGACACCAAAAAGTCAAAGCTTGGGGATGCCCCGGAAGGCATCCCCTCTTTCGTCCACTTCCATCGGTAATTTTACTTGGAGCTATATTTTTATTCACCACATGATATGTGTTTTGCTTGGAGCGTCATGTAATTTTATTTTGTTTTGCTTGCTGTTTGAATAAAATACCAAGATCTGAAATTTTTAAATGGGAGAGTCTTCACATAGTTGTATAATTATTCGACTACTCATTGTTCTTCACTTATATCTTTCGGAGTAGTTTGTTGTTTGCTCTAATGCTTCACTTATACCTTTTAGAGCATGGTGGTAGTTTTATTTTGAAGAAATAGATGAACTCTCATGCCTCACTTATATTATTTTGAGAGTCTTAAATAGCATGGTAATGTGCTTAATTCTAATATGCTAAGCATACAAGATTTGTAAGAATTCTTATGAGTGTGTTGAATATTAAGAAAAGTTTGATACTTGATAATTGTTTTGAGATATGGAGGTAGTGATATCAAAGTCGTGCTAGTTGAGTAGTTGTGAATTTGAGAAATTCTTGTGTTTAAGTTTGCAAGTCCCGTAGCATGCACGCATGGTAAACATTATCTATCAAATTTGAAACATGAGGTGTTATTTGATTATCCTCCTTATGAGTGGCGGTCGGGGACGAGTGATGGTCTTTTCCTACCAATCTATCCCCCTAGGAGCATGCGCGTAGTACTTTGGTTTTTGATGGCTTGTAGATTTTTGCAATAAGTATATGAGTTCTTTATGACTAATGTTGAGTCCATAGATTATACGCACTCTCACCCTTCCATCATTGCTAGCCTCTTCGGTACTATGCATCGCCCTTTCTCACATTGAGAGTTGGTGCAAACTTCGCCGGTGCATCCAAACCCCGTGATATGATACGCTCTTTCACACATAAACCCCCTTATATCTTCCTCAAAACAGCCACCATACCTACCTATTATGGCATTTCCATAGCCATTCCGAGATATATTGCCATGCAACTTTCCACCATTCCGTTCATCATGACATATCCATCATTGTCATATTGCTTAGCATGATCATGTAGTTGACATAGTATTCGTGGAAAAGCCACCGTTCATAATTCTTTCATACATGTCACTCTTGATTCATTGCATATCCCGGTACACTGCCGGAGGCATTCATATAGAGTCATACTTTGTTCTAGTATCGAGTTGTAATCATTGAGTTGTAAATAAATAGAAGTGTGATGATCATCATTCAATAGAGCATTGTCCCGAAAAAAAAGAGAAAGGCCAAAAGAAAAAAAAGGCCCAAAAAAAAGAAAAGAAAAGAAAATAAATAAATAAAAAGGGGCAATGCTACTATCCTTTCTTTTCCACACTTGTGCTTCAAAGTACCACCATAATCTTCATGATAGAGAGTCTCTTGTTTTGTCACTTTCATTTACTAGTGGGAACTTTTCATTATAGAACTTGGCTTGTATATCCCAATGATGGGCCTCCTCAAGTGCCCTAGGTCTTCGTGAGCAAGCAAGTTGGATGCACATCCACTAGTTTCTTTTGTTGAGCTTTCATACATTTATAGCTCTAGTGCATCCGTTGCATGGCAATCCCTACTCCTCGCATTAACATCAATCGATGGGCATCTCCATAGCCTATTGATTAGCCTCGTTGATGTGAGACTTTCTACTTTTTTGTCTTCTCCACATAACCCCCATTATCATATTCTATTCCACCCATAGTGCTATATCCATGGCTCGTGCTCATGTATTGCGTCAAGGTTTATGTAACGCCCTCGATGCGGCTATATCTCCCACGTGTCGAAGCACGACTTAGAGGCATAACCGCATTGAAAGCAATGTCGCAAGTGAGGTAATCTTCACACAACCCATGTAATACATAAGGGAAAGAGATACATAGTTGGCTTACAATCGCCACTTCACACAAGACATAAATAAACATCCATCATCAGAGTACACTCAAGGTCCGACTACGGAACCAAAATAAAAGAAGATACCCCAAATGCTACACAGATCCCGATCGTCCCAACTGGGCTCCACTCTGATCATCGGGAAAAGACACATAGTAACGACCACGTTCCTCGTCGAACTCCCACTTGAGCTCGGTTCGTCACACTGCCGCATCGTCGGAACTCTGCAACTGTTTTGGTAGAATCTGTGAGTCACGGGGACTCAGCAATCTCACACCCGCGAGATCAAGACTATTTAAGCTTATAGGAAGGACAGAGTTATAAGGTGGAGCTGCTGCAAGCGACTAGCATATATGGTGGCTACTTAGCAAAAGAGAGCGAGAAGAGAAGCAAAGCACGGTCGTGAAGCTAGTAGCGATCAAGAAGTGATCCTGAACTACTTACGTCAAGCATAACTCCAACACCGTGTTCACTTCCGGACTCCGCCGAGAAGAGACCATCACGGTTACACACGCGGTTGATGTGTATTTTAATTGAGGTCAACTTCGGTTTTCTACAACCGACATTAACAAATTCCCATCTGCCTCATAACCGCGGGCACGGCTTTGAAAGATAATACCTGCAGGGTGTCCCAACAGCCCATTATAAGCTCTCACGGTCAACGAAGGATATTCCTTCTACCGGAAGACCCGATCAATCTCGAATCCCGGACTACAAGACATTTCGACAGCAATAAAACAAGACCAGCAAAGCCGCCCGATTGTGCCGACAAATCCCGATAGGAGCTGCACATATCTCGTTCTCGAGGCACATCCGGATGAGACAGGCTACGAGTAAAACCAAGCCTCGAGTTTCCCGTGGTGGCCCCTTGGTGGCTCGGTTCGGGCCAGCACTCGAAGGAGCACTGGTCCGGGGTTAAAATAAAGATGACCCTCGGGCTCGCGAAAACCGGGGAAAAAGGCTTAGGTGGCAAATGGTAAAACCAAAGTTGGGCCTTCTTTGGGCGAGTCTTATTCAAAGCGAACTGTCAAGGGGTCCCATAAATCACCCAACCGTAAGGAACGCGAAATCAAGGAACATAACACCGTATGACGGAAACTAGGGTGGCAAGAGTGGAACAAAACACCAGGCATAAGGCCGAGCCTTCCACCCTTTACCAAGTATATAGATGCATTAATTATAGCAGATATATATATATTGTGATATCCCCAACAAGTAAACATGTTCCAATAAGGAACAACATCTCCATGTTCAACAAGGAACAAACTTCACTTCACCGCAACTAGCAACGCTATAAGAGGGCTGAGCAAAGCGGTAACATAGCCAATCAACGGTTTGCTAGGAAAAGGATGGTTAGGGGCTGACATGGCAATATGGGTGGCATGATATAGCAAGTGGTAGGCATCGTAGCATATGCATAGCAAAAGAGCGAGCAACTAGCATAGCAAAGATAGAAGTGATTTCGAGGTATGGTCATCTTGCACGCAATGTTCTCAGAGTTGTCGAAAGCTTGATCCTCGTAAGCGTTCTCAACAGGTTCCTCGTTCATGTACTCGTCTCCCGGCTCTACTCAAAGCAAGAACACAAACAAAGGAACCACAATAAATCACGGTGCAATGCACAAGCAACATGATGCAAAACATGACATGATATGCGAGATGTGATATGCAATGCGTATAAAGCGCTCCGAAGGAAAATGATGAACCAGGCATCAAATTGGCAAACCAAGTATGCCACTGGAAAGATGAGATGATTTCGGTTGAAATCGATATAAAGATCACCGGAATCGGATGCACGGTTTGCAAAAGACAAGCAAAACAAGAATGGCACAAATCTGCCATTAACAGCATGATGCCACTTAGCAAGCAACAAGAAATTAAGCTATTGCACCCAAACGTACCAACAAAGTATATGGCAGTGATCTACACAAGATGCTTGACAAAATATGAACACTGAGCTACGGCTAAATCACATCATAACAGGTTCAAACAAGCATGGCAAAAGTGCACAAAATATCAGGCTGGAGATGGCAAAAACAGCATCAGGTAGCCATGTTCAGAGCAAGAAAACTACATGCTACAGGAACTTATAATAGCAAAACAAGGCATGGCATGAATCTACTCAAAGCATAGAACAAAAGTCCCTTACTGACCATAAGCCAAAAAGGATAAGAAAATATAGTAACACCCATGTCAATATAGCAAGTTCTGTTAACAGATTCAGCAACATGGCATGTCAAAAACTGATAACAAGTAGGCATGTTTAAGAGCTCGATGCACTCACTACAGAGCCTTACATGACAAACTAAGCATACATGCATCAAGAAGACATGGCATAGAAGATATACATGGCAAGAACAACATCATAGCATATACGGATCAACCACAACAACCTTGGCAAAATTGAATAACATGTAAACAATCTGCCAGGAAACATTTGATAGCAAAAGTAGAGCTCGATTGACTCAAGCTATAGCACTCCATAATTTCAAACAAAGGCATGGATGGATATATCATAACCATATGTCCAAGACATCCTTACTTAAGTATCTCCAAATATGCATAGATCTCTCGGTAGCATCAAGTTAACTTGGCATCAAAATATCAGCTAAACAGAGCTGAAATCAGCAACATCAGGACACCTACTTTGCATGCTTGTGCTAGTCACCACATAGATCACAAAAATACATGGCATACACCCCTGGAAATATGGCATGGCATATTACAAAACACATGTAGGACTCAAATTCATAGGGTGCACACATCAACCATAGCAAAAATAACAAAAGTGCATGTTCTGTTAAGAAACAGAAACTAACATCACATAGCCCTCTTCCAACAGCATTTCGGGCATCAATATGAGCTCAAATGAAAATGATGCAATGAGACGAAATGATCTACTCTTCGAGGCGAACAATTTGATATATTACACGCACTAAACAGAGCTACGGGTGCAGAGTTATGCTACGTAGAAAATGCCACAAAATATTCACAGGATTAAAAACTTAGAAGAATTTTTGGAGGGGGAGAGAGTCAACGGGATCTGAGATCCGATTGGGATCCGCCCGATCGGGCGGCGGCGCGCGGCTCGACGGAGCTCGCCCGGCGAGGAGGAGGAGGCGGGGCCGGCTGGCCGGAGGAGGGGGCGCCGGCGCGGCGGCGGCGGTCGGCGGGCGCGGGCGCCGGCGCGGCGGCGGCGGTTGGCGGCGGGCGGCGGGGCGGCGGGCGCGAGGCGGGCGGGCGGCGGCGCGGCGGCGGCGGCGGGCGGGCCGGGCAGGCTTGGCCAGCCGGCTGCGTCGGGTCAGGCAGGGGGAGGGCAGCATGTGAACCCAATGCGGCCGGCGGGCGGCATGCGCGGGGGACAAGTGGCGCAGCTGAGTGGCCGGTGCCAAGCGCGGCGGTTTCGTCCGGCGGGCGGGGACGCGTCCGTGGCGAGGAGGAATTTTAGGGTTTCGGAGGAAGAAGACCGGATTTGAAATGGGGGTTGCTTAAATAGGCATAGAGGAGCTAGGAGAGTCCAAATGAGGTGTAGTTTTCGCCCACGATCGTGATCGAACGACGGAGAGCATGTAAGTGACTTAGATGGGTTATTGGACTATTTTGAAGGGTGTTGGGCTGCAACTCAAAAGAGGCCTTTGAGAGTGCGGTTAACCGTTGGAGTACCAAACGAGCTCCAAATGACCCGAAACTTGACCGGTGGTCTACGGGTGGTATGCCAAGGCCACTTGACAAACCTCGGTCCATTCCGAGAAGGTTTAGTACCCGCTCACGGAAAAACGTAAAAGGGGACGCCGGGGGAGATAGGAGTGTTGGATTGCAAAACGGACAACGGGAAAAATGCTCGGAATCATGAGACGAACACGTATGCAAATGCGATGCACATGATGACATGATATAAAATGCATGACATGGACAAAAAGCAAAAAACGAAAGACAAGAACCCAACCACGGAGGGAATATCATATCACAATGCCTAAAATGGCAAGAGTTGGAGTTACAAATATGGAAAGTTACTTCCGGGGTGTTACAACACTCCACCACTACAAGAGGATCTCGTCCCGAGATCTAGGACTGAAAGAACTCCGGATATTCGAACGGAGGTGATCCTCGCTCCCTGTGGCTTCTCGGTCGAATGGTGTGACCACTTCACTTTGAGGAATTTGATTGACTTGTTGCGAGTCTTGCGCTCGGTTTCTTCAAGAATAGCAGGGGTGCTCATGATAAGAGATCTTCTTGAAGGTCAATTTCTTGAAGTTGATAGTGCGTTCAGAGTCTTGAAGCACTTGCGAAGCTGTGACATGTGGAACACATCATGCACATTTGCAAGTTGGACGGAAGCTCAAGTTGATAGGCGAGATCGCCTCTTTGCCAATGATCTTGAAAGGACCCACGTATCTAGGTGCAAGCTTCCCTTTGATACCGTGCGCGACGAGTACCTTTCATTGGAGACGCGAGAGTAGACATGGTCTCCGATTTCAAAAGCCACATCACGGTGCTTATCATCATAATAGCTCTTCCGCGCGATTATGCGGCTTTGAGATTCTCACGAATGACTTTGCACATTTCTTACGCTTCGTGATCAAGTCATTGCCAAGAAGTTGGCGTTCACCTGTCTCGCACCAATTGAGAGGAGTACGACACTTTACGCCATAGAGAATTTCGAATGGGGCCTTGCCCAACTCGCTTGGAAGCTGTTGTTGTAGGAGAACTTCGGCATATGGAAGACAATCTTCCCACTTCATACCGAAGAAATGACACAAGCCCCGAGCATATCTTCAAGGATTTGATTAACTCGCCGACTTGGCCACTTGTTTGAGGATGGAAAGCTGTCTGAAACGAATGTTGGTGCCCATGGCCTTCAAAAGAATCCCAAAACTTGGAGGTAAAGATGCTGCCACGGTCTGAAGAGATCACTTGTGGAATGCCGTGCAAGGAGACAATCCTGGAGGTGTATAGCTCTGCCAACTGAGCTGCTGTTATAGACTCTTTGATAGGAAGAAAATGAGCCACTTTAGTGATCTTGTCAATGACAACGAAGATAGCATCATTTCCACGCTTGGACTTTGGAAATCCAGTCACGAAGTCCATTTCAATATGATCAAACTTCCATTCCGGAATAGCAAGAGGTTGGAGGAGGCCAGCTGGTCTTTGGTGTTCTGCTTTCACGCTTCTGCAGACATCACATTCATTCACGAATTGAGCAATTTCTCGCTTCATTCGAATCCACCAATACGACTGGTTGAGGTCATGGTACATCTTCGTACTTCCAGGATGAATGGATAGAAGCGAATTGTGAGCCTCGTTCATAATGACTTTTCTCAGATCACCCTTAGGAACCACAATCCGGTCCTCAAAGAAAAGAGTATCTTTGTCATCAATGTGGAAGCACTTGTACTTCGAAATGCCCTTGTCGATACCACGTTTCACCTTTTTCACCATGGTATCCAGAAGTTGAGCCTCACGAATCTGATCTTCCAAAGTAGGAGAGACTATGAGGTTGGCAAGAAAGCCTTGAGGAACAACTTGAAGATTTAGCTTGCGGAAAGCTTCACAGAGATCCGTTTGGAAGGGCTTGAGGATTAAACTGCAAAGATAAGCCTTCCTGCTCAAAGCATCTGCAATGACATTGGCCTTGCCCGGAGTATATTCAATACTTGGGTTGTACTCTTGAATCATTTCGACCCATCGAGTTTGCTTGAGGTTGAGGTTGGGCTGAGTGAAGATATACTTGAGACTCTTGTGATCGGTGAATATGTCCACTTTCCTTCCCAACAAGAGATGTCTCCATGTTATCAATGCATGGACAACTGCCGCCAACTCAAGATCATGAGTGGGGTAGTTTTTTTGTTGGGCTTCAATGACGAGAGGTATAGGCCACAACTCTCTTCTCTTGCATTAACACAGCACCGAGACCTTGAAGAGAAGCATCACAGAAAACTTCAAATGGCTTGGATTCATCAGAGGAGTCAAGGCAGGGAGCTGTGACGAGTTTCTCTTTGAGAGTATTGAAAGCAACGTCACATTCGGGAGACCGGACATACTTCACATGCTTCGGAGGAGGTTGGAAAGAGGCTTTGCAATCTTGGAGAAGTTCTCAACGAATCTTGACAATAGCTTGCAAGACCAAGAAAATCATGAAGTTGCTTGACATTCTGAGGAGGTTCCCAATTCACAATTGCGGACACCTTCTCGGGATTAACAGCGATGCCCTTGGCGGAGATGATATGACCAAGATAAAGCACTTCATCAAGCCAAAATTCACATTTGGAGAACTTAGCATAGAATTGATGCTCTCTGAGCTTGTCTAGCACCAATCGCAAATGTTTGGCATGATCCTTCTTATTCTTGGAGAAGACCAAAATATCATCAAGATAGACCAAGACGAATTCATTGGTGTAGGGGTTGAATATGAAGTTCATCATCCGAGAGAAAGTTGGAGGAGCATTGACAAGGCGAAAGACATGACAAGATATTCATAAGAACCAAAGCTTGTTCTGAATGCTGTCTTGGGAATATCTTGTTCACGAATGCGAATCTGATGATAACCCATACGAAGGTCAAGCTTGGAGAACACTTTAGCACCTTTGAGTTGCTCGAAAAGCTCATTGATGTTGGGAAGTGGATACTTGTTCTTGATTGTCTTCTTA